>CM023840.1:5847533-6250033 GCA_013266295.2 Branchiostoma floridae x Branchiostoma japonicum | reverse complement strand
AACAGGACTGGTGCTGACCGCCATGCTGGTGTACTTGCTTTGCATTTAATGAACCGGGGTCAATCGATTACGGCGTCTCTAAAATCTTTTCATGTATTCTCCTAGTATTCTCTTTTGTAAGCTATAAATATTTGAGAGGGACAGGAGATTGCAGAAGTCCGAAAACCTTGAGCTACGATTCACTAAAATGTAATTTGCTTCGTCCTCTTCCATGTTGGTGCTCCTAGCTAGCCTCCTTCGTAGATGGATGTCACTTGAAATAACTTTATACAAGTAATCAGTCAACTGTTTCTCTCATGTGTTGCTATCATAACTACCTGTAAAGCATGGTGGCTAACCATTTTTATATTTCTCCTTCACAGGTATACCGTTTGGGTCCATTTGTTTTTACCCCTTCGCAGTTGTGGATCAGCCTTGCCAGCACACTTATCGTATTTCCAGTCAACTTTGTCATTGTGTACGTGTTTTCAAAGTCACGGCCTAACCCGGGGAAAAATAAGCAGTCATCGACTGACTCGTTTTATAAGACCCCTTCCAGTGCGTCAAAGGTGAGACAAAATTATTGTGAATCCTTTAATTTTACCTGTTCAACTAAGCTCTGAACCAATCTCAGTGTCATCGTTTGTTTCAATAATGGACGGCGGACTACTGACTGTAGCGAGCAGCTACCACAACAAGGGTGATAGGAACAAGAGAAACAATAAAACATTGGAATGAAAACTGAATGTTACAACGGATCCGATATTCCATATATTTTAAAAATAAGTACCACAGAAGGTTTTCAATCAGTAATATTCTTATTTCAATGTAAAAATACCAAATTTGAACCATTGTATAGTTACGAAAAGAATTTTGTCAAAATGTCTTGATTCAACTGTTTCTGTGTCTTGTGAATCAATCAATCAATCAATCAATCAATCAATCGATCGATAGATCAGTTAATAAGAGCCTTGCTAATACTTTTCTTCACCACTGTTCATTAAGATGCAGGGCGAACCTAGCCTCCTTCGCAGCCTTGTGAGCGGCGTTATTTTTTTTCGGCGACCGACGCGAGTTATGTCGCGAAAGGACGGTTTGCAGCCAAGGGAGTTTGCCGGGGAGAGAAGGATTCACCCGCTGAAAAAAATAACGCCGCTCACAAGGCTGCGAAGGAGGCTAGGGCGAACCCCTGAAACAGCAAAATAATAAGAGAAAACGAACTTTGACCCAGTGCTGACGTCACACGTGCGGAAAAATCATGTCCCTACAGCACGTGGATCAGAAAGCCGATAAAAACCAAGTCAATTTCCTTGGGTTGAAGAACAGTTTATTTCTCACTATAAAAATAGTGAATACATTGAATTAACATTTTCAACATTTTGTTTCATTGAGTATCAGGTGAACGGCGGTTTTGTCATGGAGGCAAGGGAGAGAAAACAGTCCGGCCTGCCCCACTGGTGTGTGTACATCGGGTGGGTTCTGGTCTTCCTGTCTGCAACAGGCTCGGCCTTCTTCGTCATCCTCTACAGCATGGAATGGGGAGCGGAGAAGTCGGGGGAGTGGCTGACTTCAATTCTACTCTCCATCTTCCAATCCGTTCTCATTGTACAACCACTCAAGGTATTTCCTCAAACATACTTGTGATGAATACATTCATTAAACCCCTGTCAAACATTCAGAACCTTCCTCCGGCCACCAACCAATCAAGGTTGGCTGAAGTTTGGGAGCAGTCTGACCAGATTTAGGCCACGACTACCTACGAATCTAATCGAATTTGAGTCAAATGTGAGTCAAATTAGACCCCCGAACACTGCTGACCTTCTTCCAAACACTGCCAGCCATGACCGAACCTCCCATCGACACCAGAATGTTTGAAACAGTTGGCTGGCGCAGCCGAACGGCAGCCTACCTCACCAAACACCAGCCAACTACAGCCAACGTTGCTCCCGACCTACTCCTAAACATGGTTGGAGGGAGTTTGGCAGTGTTCGTAAGGCCATATTCGGCTATGTGTAACAGGGGCTTTACACACCAACTCTGCTGTACGAGTCTAGAAGAGAAGTGAAAATTGTGGAAATGAATTCGAAGTTTCACAAACGTGTATCTATATCTGTATGTGTATAGCCGGTATAACCGCCCTTCGGCGTAACACACCAGCTGAGTGTAGTGATGGTATGTCTTCTATCTATCACACTTTCTCTTCCCCGAACGCGTCGAAAGTCTACCTTAATGTCTTCATTTATTCTCATCATCTACCATTTCCCCAGGTTCTCCTGCTCGGTCTTTTGATTGCCTTCATGTTCAAGAAGATCGGCAAGGCAGAGATAATGGACGCTGGTGCCTTGGATGACGACGAGGAATTTCTACCACGATCGATGGATGCCAGTAAGTTTTGCTTCCAGCCTATATGGCAGGACATTTTTTTTTATTGCAGCCTTTAACACAAACAGTTACTTTCTTGCCTACACAGTGATTAAGACCGGGATAAAAAATCATCGCCTATTGGTAACTTGGTCGTACATTTTCCTAAAACTACCAATATCTATTTACTGGAGGCCATTTTACAATGTCGTCGACAGTAAGCCGATTTAGAGGTACATTGTTGCACTAATCCTTATTGCTCTCTCGACGAAGAGATAATCAACTTCAACATGCTATTTAACCCTCAAACCACCATAGATTTTTTGCGACGAATCTTACCGTATGGGGTCAAAATTGACCCCATAATGTTTTGCACGAATACGGTTTTTTAGTGTGACTCTTTTTGGGATTTGTATGTATGTACAGTTTCATTAATCTATCAGGGATAGTTTGACATGATTAGGTGTGAATAATTTCTGCTCATTATCATAATTTAATTAAATTTTACTAGAGGTCCACAGGCAGCAATGTTGATGACCTTTGACCTCAATTTCATAGGCAACTTAGTCAAGAGTCACAACTATTGAGTTTTCTGATTCAATATTGCGTTCATTCAAAGCATGAGGTCATGACAGCATAAAGCTCAAGCAAACATATCATCTGGAAGAATTTCAGGGACAAAAAAAGACGCAAATGTGTTAAAAAATGCATAACATTTTTCTGGGGTCAATTTTGACCCCACTGGACAAGGCATAAACTTTCTAGGATAACTCAATCGACAATGAGCCAATCTCAGTAAAACCCTACAAGAAGTTACAAGACATATATACAAACAAACTCATAGGAGGAATTTTGTTTTCGACAAGAAATGTAAAAATGGCGCATATTTATATACGTCTGGGGTCAGTTTTGACCCCATACGGTGGTTTGAGGGTTAACCCAGAATTGTTTACGTTCTGTACAGAGGATGTGCGGACTCCTGAGAAGCCTGTGTCTTCCCGTGCCACTGAGGACCTGCAGCTTGCCGCAGCTCGTGCTCTGCGACTGAAGGAAGCCCGGATGCGCACAATCTTATGGGACGTCTTCAAACACTTTCTCGTCGTGGCTGTGGTATTCTACCTTGCCTTCAGCAGCGCAGCTCCTGTAGGGTACCACATGAATAAGTCACTGAACGGACGGTTTCCTACCTTCAAAAAAGTACTAACTTATATTGTTATTGCCAACGTATTGTCTTTATGCTAGTTTCCTGAGTCTATCTTACACAATATACCTAATCATACACATATGCTACACAACACAACACAACACAACACTAAACTAAGGTTACCTGAACAAACATATCGACATTGATAGAAATCAAAGGTCACAGGCAGTTTTATCCAACCATTCAATATGGCAAATGTGAACAGAAATGGATGTTTACCAAAGCGACCTTTTAATGTAAGAATATTTCTTGATGTGGGCAACAGTTGAAAAAAGGCAGAACAATGTTGTCTTTGTTTTGTTGGCTTTTGTCTCTAAAATGCTTTGAAATACTTGTATTTTGATCCTATACATCATTTATACTGTTTTGCACATATTAGATCAATAGCATCGACAAGTTGTGGTCCTGGTCCAACACCGAGCTACTGGGAGTTCTGTTTGCCCGGAACGGCAGCAAACTTCTCGACGACCAGTCCTACAGAGTTGGAGCAGCTGCATTCAAGCAGTTCCGAAGCCGACCAGGTACCGTTTTGCAATTTTTAAAGATAAAGCAATGCTTTTTAGAGTACATTCAATGAGATGTTTGGTCTGAAAAGAGCAGCTTTATTATATATTAACCATGGCAAAATAACAGCTATAAAAATGACGGGAATTTCTTAAAATGGGAGTACGTCTGTAGCTGGGGGGTAGTAAGATTTATATAAAAATTTCTCTTCTGTACAATCATATTTTCATAACCCATCATTTCAAAACCATTACAATTCTTCAACCTCTCAGGTGACTGCAGGACTAACATTACTCAATTTCCGACGTGCAAGTTGGACTACACAATGGAACAGCATGAAGAGAGAGATTTTGCCGTTTCATGGCGATCTCTACCGGACACGGATGTCAATGTAACAGGATGTCGAAATTGTGCGAACGACACGGCCTGGACTTTTACAAAAGGGAAGTCGCTTCCCTACTTTGGACAAGTGAAGACTTACAGTGACGGTGCGTACATGTTTGAGATCGGTAACGATCCTCAACAAGCCGTCTTCGTAATGGAACATCTACAGGAATACGGCTGGTTGGATAGCTTCACTGAAGCCGTTGTAGTTGAGATTAACGCCTACAATGCCAACGCTGACCTTTTTGCAGTAATAACATTGATAGTTGAGTTTGTAGCGGGACGCGGGACTACAGCTACACGAAACATCCATGTGTTCAAGCTGTCATCCTACGTAGGAACGTCTGGACAACTAATGATAGGGTTCCAGGTAAGTGCGGACAACATCACATTGGAGTCATTTATTCTAGAATGGAAGATTAAGAGTCCTTAAGTGTTTAATGAAATCATCTTTTTAGTGTAGATGAACTTGATATTGAACATCATTTGATGCCCTTCTGTTTAGTATGTTCAAGGAAAAGGTCAGCAAGTGCTGATGTAACGTCAACGCTTTCATTAATAATATTAAAGTAGTTCAGTGGTAACATTTTTTTTTATTTGAATAATATGCGTTAAAGAGGAAAGATGCAATATAGCTGATAAAGTCACACACGGAATGTTTGTGCTAGATTTATATAAGCATTTAATTATTTACAAAGTGTTGAATTGTTTACCTTCCTTGGTCTGATCTTATATGATTCCATTTTTGCTTTCTTTACAGATCACCTTTGTTGTTCTGTTTGCCTTGTCACTGTTCAGAGAGGGGAAGAAAATGTTCCAACAGAAGAGGATGTACTTTTGTCAGCCCTGGAATTGTCTGGAATTTTTTAGACTTCTGATTTGTGTTGTAGCCATTGTTCTTTTTGCTGTAAAGGAGGGTCTTCGAAGCAGTTACGTCAGTCAACTTAAGGCTCGTGAAGGTACGGCCATAAGCAAAGAGACATAGACGATTGTACACCTTCCAAACATTTAACATCACTGTAATCATTTTATGGTGCCCTCTCTTTAAAAGCTATGTCAATGTCTTTTGTATGTTGATTGTGAGATTGGTATCTTTTACTTTTCTCAATGCTTTTTGTAATGTATAACCTATTACAACATCCAATCTAAATTTGACGTCCCAAATATGTAAAATGTCTGTTTATACTTGCCAGGTGGGTTCCTGAGTTTCCGGATCATCGCTAACTTCACCGACGTCTTTGCTTCCATATTGGCCATTCTTGTCTTCGTCATGACGCTACAGTTCCTGCAGTTGATCAGCTTCAACCAGTTCATCGGTGTCCTTTTCCACACTCTTCGAAAAGCATCCAACAAGATGACAAGCTTTCTTTTTATGTTTTGTATTATATTAATCGGTAAGTACATCTACTGTATCAGATCATAATTTCTGAATGATAGGCATTGTAAAGAGTCTTTTGAATTTTCCTCTAAATGAAAATATTTTTCTCTTTGTTCGTTGTTTAAAACAGGTACAACCTGTATATTTTCATTCATTTTAACGGAATGTGTTTACGAAGTAATTAAATATACGTAATAATCGCCCTAACTTCTGGCAATATCTATATCCCACAGCTTTTAGCACAATGGGCGGTCTGCTTTTCGGAGGCGAAGCTGACAGTTTCATCACTATACTGTCCTCCGCGCGAACCTTGCTTATCATGATGTTTGGGGACATGAGTTTCAAAAACATGTCAGCATACCACGTCATCATTGGCCGCATTTATTTTCTGAGGTTTGTAACAAGTTCTTGTGGTAATCATCAGACTTTGTTTCGCACAACCTGGTGCATAACAGTACATTGTATTGCAAGCCATACTGTTCCTGTTATTAATAAAATAAAGCATGCTACATGTATACCTGATCTGTGAATTATTTGGTCAAGTTGGTGAATGATTGAACAGTGAAGTTCTTTATTCACAACCACTTGTTTAACAAGAGCTAACGTTTCGATGACCCTCTTCATTAGGGCAATTATGACTTGTTCACTGTGCACTGAAGCTCGGTGTTACTGGTTCACTGTGCACTGAAGCCAGTGCGGTCCCAAACGTAAAGCAATTATGACATACATAGATATTGTTACCATTGTGAGATATGCGGTTCCAAATGTAAAGTCTTGTTATATACATTGTTAACTAATAATAACTAATAATACTGAGTAAATGCGGTCCCAATTGTTAAGTATTGTCACATACATATTGTTGAAAAACTATAATAACTTGTTTTATTATCGTCTCCTAACAATATGTATGTGACAACACTGTCAGAAACATCGCATTTTCCTCACACACCTAATTGTGGTTTGGGACAACGTTGATTTAACTTAGTAAATTAAAAGAGTGATCAGAAAATTGACTTTAAAAAATTTAGTTTTGCCGCCCTGAAAATGCATTGGATACCTTTAAACAAGTGATTGTGAATTTGATATTCAATGTGTACCTGATGTTTTGATATATTTATCCAGACACTTGCCTTTGACTAGCGAGGCCGCTAATGTTCGGTATCTGGTCAACTGTTGAGCAGATCCTTTACGCTGGAATATCTGGATTTGTTATCAGATCTTTCTTATCCATCATAATTGCAAACACACACACACACACACACACACACACACACACACACACACACACACACACACACACACATATATATATGGCTGTATTTTGCTATGGCTAAGATTAACAGTACCCTCTCGCAGCTTCGTGATAAAGGTGGTGATGATTCTGTCCAAATGGGTACCTGACTTCGGTTGGGGAGGTAAAAAGGCGGTGGAAGGAGGGGGTTGGGTTCTGCCTTCCAATACCGTGCCCTTGACACAGTGGATAACAACCCACTGCGCCTGCGGCCTCAAAAAAGGCTATTGGGCTACCTTTACCTACCTTTTACCTTGCAGCTTCGTGATAACAGTGGTGATGATTCTGTCCAACATGTTCCTGGGGATATTGGACGAACAATTCTCCACGTCAAAGAACAATCCGGACGGTCCTGGTGGGGATAGTGACATGGGCGAGTTTATGGTGAACAAGGTCCTGCAGTATTTCGGGATAGGAACACGATCCGTACGTCCGGAAGGTACCGAATCAATATCTCTTTCTAGTCGTCTCTTGTGAGCATGTGATGAGCTCGTTTCTTTGTTTGGCATAAATGGTAAACCACCTCACACACCAGTTTTGTACAGCAGGACCGAACTGGTTTGATCCACTCACACCGAGAGGGAGCCCCTGTCACACATTCAGAACCTTCCCCCGACCATCAACCAACCAAGGTTGGCTGACGTTCGGGGGCAGTCAGACCTGATCTAGGCCACGCCTACCTTTTGATACCTATCGAATCAAATTTGAGTTAGATTTGAGCCAAATTTGACTCCCGACCACTGCTGCCAACCACCAGCCAACAATGGCCAAACCTCCCGTCCACACCCGAATGTTTTAAAATTTTGAAACATTTGGATGGCGCAGCCGAACACTAGACAACCTTGCCGAAGACCAGCCAACCACAGCCGACCTTGCTCCAGAACTACTCCTAGGGAGTTCGGCAGTGTTCGGGGGGGGGGGGGCATATTCGGCTATGTGTGACAGGGACTTAACAACTGACTTATTTTGATTAACCTAAGCATGTACGACCAAAGCATTTTCTACCCTGAATTAGGTAGTCACTCATGCCTGGATGTACCATACACCATGTACCAATAAGATGCTCCTCTCTAGTATTCGATTACCATAAGAAAGTGAAGTCAAAGGAGGTCCCGTGTTCGATGAGAGCCACACTTTGTCTTTGAGCACTTATCGATAAGAATATCGACCTATCTTAGTGTTAGTGGGTTCAAACTTGTACTTACAATAAAACAAACCTTCTGTGTTATGTCTTGAGATGGTTTAACGGTTATGTGAGACAAAAATGTGTACAGTATGGCACGAGTTTAAACTGTAATTTCCAACACAAGAAATTGGACTTACCCAAATTTTCGACTGTACAACTCCAGTCTTTGTCAAGGAATGAGAAATCCACCGCTTCCGTGACGTCACGTTATTCAGATGACACACGTGACTCCGTGAGCAGTGGAGTAAGTTGCAGAAAGTGGCGCCCCCCGTCTCTGTTGAGGGATGGTTGTAACGCCCTGATGTATATGCATGGCCTCTTTAACACCCCGTGACGTCACGGAAGCGGTGGAATGCTCATTCCTCGACAAAGACTGGAGTTGTACAGTCGAAAATTTGGGTAAGTCCAATTTCTTGTGTTGGAAATTACAGTTTAAACTCGTGCCATAATGACTTCTACTAACACAGATGAACTTTCAAGATAAAAAATGTGTACAGATTTGGCTGCTAAGATTATTTTCGCATCTCCAGAAAGTAAGAAGAGTCGCGAAGACGAAGAGGCAACTGGATACGCAGAGGAGTTGGAGGATAAATTGGACTTGGTTCTGAAGAAAATTAACTTGCTGTAGTTCATACAAGAGTTGACAGGAAAAGTGAAGCACGCGCACGAGGATCAAAGAGAATGTCTATAAATATTGATATAAACGTAAGATAATAGTAGCAAATATCATAGGAAGTGATTACAATTTCTTAGGCTGTATGTGGAAAATTTATCTAAATATATGTTGAAAACAATTGGCATCCTGCAGGCTGATGTAAGTGAAACTTGGTGGTACTTTGCTATTAAAATGAAACGGTTCTTAGTGGGAAATGTGCAGATTGGTGACACCAAATCCGTCTGTGTCTTCATTAGTATTTGGCTACAAGTATCAACGATTAGCCGAAAGGTCCGGTGGGCGTCACCCCACCGTACAGTGAGGAAAGTCGTGTAAAGTGCCTTTTCCAAGGGCACAACATCAGGCATGTCAGGGGATCGAAATCAGGACCTCTTGGTTCCGAGCCGAACGCTCTGACCATTACGCCACATGATGCCACACATTGCTATAGTTGCAAACTTAATGCTACATTATACTGTCGATGTCTCATTTCCATAGTAAACAGTTCCCCTGTGTCTAATTTCTAAATGTTAAAGATATAAATATTTAAGAAGATAAATCTTGAAGGAGACGAGAACTAGTCTAATACACAAGTATGGAACTTGGAAAAATGCGTGAAATATGGAGCCGCACATGTATGTATGCCTCATATAATCTATAAAAGAGTACCTCGCCTGTAACGTACCTTAAAGAAACTGATTGAAAATGAAACATGTCTATATGGAATGGACCTGATAAATACTGTGACGCTGTGTGACAAGTTATGATGGAGGTCAAACTTTACATGTGTTCCAACGCGTTAGCAGAGTATGTAATATGATGACGATGTATGTTATACAATGTATGTATCCTATAGCTTAATATCTATTTAAAGTTAGATTTGCTTCTTAACCTTACATGCTCTTCCATGGCATCAAACATGCTAAATAATACATATGTACTCTAAATCTAATGGCGCGGTCACATTTCCCAAGCCGGGGCCCGGCCGGGCAGTCGTATGGAACGAAAATCATCATATAAGACAGCAAAAAACAAAAAAGTTTTAGAATAGTAACCATGAGCACTACTTGTATATAGTCTTAATAAAAATTGTTTATTTTTCGTTCACGCAAACAGCCCGGCCGGGCCCCGGCTTGGAAATGTGACCGTGCCATAAGGGAGTAAAGATCTGAGAGTTCTAAGCTTCCTTTCATTACTCAATTGTTACTAGTAGAGCAGTAGAGCTTCAGCTGCATCACCTTGGCTACAATTAAAATCTCTGCACTTTATACTGACTGACGTGTTTTTGCATGTCTCCATTGTGTATAAAATATGGAATATATGATAATTCAAGGATCATCCTGGATGGTTTTAATGCTAATTTGTGAGCTTGGTAATGTGACAGATGTGTGAAGTGTGGGATCAAAGATATGACATGCCCTGGGTATCCAGTAGCTTAAAAAGGGTCCTTTCAACACTGAATTATCATTAATAGAGCTTAGGCTCATCACATTAGCTAAAAATTACAAATGTGTCATGTTTTTCCATGTCACTGTACATTGTAAAAAAACTACGGAAAAACATATGATTTTAGGGCTATTTCCTCCGAACAGTTAACTTACAATCATCAAGGATAAAATCTAGTGAGATTTTTAATTGCATTACTAATGAAAAAATGAGATTATGCTACAATTAATCATCACATTTCCATGATCAATGAAACATGCAAACAAAAAAATTACAAAGGCTCAAAATATTTCATGTAGGTATGAGGTCTCTGAATTCTTGTTGTATTTTGTTGGACATGTGTAGTGTGCCGCTCTAGCGTTTTGTAAATGAATCTATTTTTTATCGAATTTTACACCAAAAACCATGAAGCTGCAGCTGCTTTTATCAAACAGGCCTCAATGGACAGATATCATCGAGCAAAGGAGAAACTTACCAAATTGATACATTTGCCCCAATCATTGCAGAACTGAAAGAACAGGAGTAACACTGTATGATGTATTGTGCTCAGTACTTTATTCCTTTATGAATATACAGATAAAATCAATCAGGGAAGTACACATCTTTCTTTATGACATGTCTGCTATAGGCAGTTGAAATATTGACATGCAAGTGACATGTATTACTTATATGCTGGTTACTACTGTTTGTTTTTATTGACAGACCTATGTCAACGCTCAGTCTACTTGCCAATAATATGATCAACTGTTGTATGTATCATTTACATGAAGACGTTAACATGTAAATATATCTACTTTTTTATTCAGTGCAGTTCTACTTTTTCTCAATACAATACAATACAATACAACACAATACAATACAATACAATACAATACAACACAATACAATACACAATACAATACTATTTTATTCACATTGCATTGGCAGCCAAGTTGGCAGAATTACACAAGGTGTTACAGATTAAAAACTTGCAAAGTGTCATATTAAAAACTATTGAATACACATTAAAAGAACGGCATTGACTATTGTAGTTAAGGAGTTACAGGTGTTGATGGGTGGCCCATTAAAAAAACAGAGACAAACTATTTACAGATCCTGATTGCTGATTGCCTTTGCTTGAATCCGTGCACATGGAGATGTCCGTTTAATGACACTTAATGGATCAAATTTGTGTCCATACATTCAGATCGTTCGTATATTTGGGCCAATGCCCACACATTTACGTTGTTTGTAGTTTACCAGCTCGTATAAAGGTAGAGATTAAGACGGATCCTGACAATATTATCCACTACAGCGTTTTGTATTTCGTTTTCGAATCACTGGTTATTTATTTCTTTGTTTGTATGTAGGATCGAAATAGTCTCTATGCTGTTCAAAGTTATATTGTTCAAGTTATTTTGTGTACAAGGATATATGCAAGAATGCTCACATCTCACGATAATAACCGGAACAGGAGACACCATTAATAATTCATTGAACTGGTAGAAAAAAATCGTGTTTAGGAATACGTCAATGTCAAACACGTAACAACACTAAGTGAGGAGTACATATAGCAAACACGACACTTGTCACACACAAACACGCCCAATTATATGTTGTTTCCATGAAGAATACGTTTTCGTTGTGCTCATAGTCGCGTACTGTATACGTCAACAGAATAATTTCTAATGCCACAACTTATCCCACTACTTCAGCTTGTCCATATAGGAATCTATTTGCAATAAAGAGGCTCGATTGACGGGATTTATATAGTGTTGATCTTCTGAAGCGTCAGCTCCAGCTTGTCCTCAAGCTCCAGTAGCTGCATTGCCACCACATCATCGCTTAGGTTTCCATTGGCTTTCCATAGGCGCAAAAAAAAGAATAGTATTAGTAGATGTGAATGAAGTAAAAGAAAAGGCCACCTGACAGACGAAGAAAGAGGTGGGAAGACCTGATCAGAGAGATCACACTGAGAGAGCAGAAGGACTTTGAGGAAGTGCAAAACCTGACACAAGACAGGGCAGCATGGAGGGACCTGACCCTGAGGCTGACGACTGAGAGACCAGAAGGTCTACAGGCGGCCGGGTGAGCAGGTGAGCAGATGAAAATGACACCTAAGAGAGGTAGGCCCCGAGGAGGCCAGATTGGCGATTGTACTACCACCAGAACGATAAGATGGCACCCTACATGCCTGATGACTGCGGGAACAGGCAGCGGACAAGACACAATGGAACGGGATGCTCAGGAATTGCAGGACACACGCTTGGTGTGCCAGTTTTAGTTTCAATAGACTAGAACTACACATAAGTCACCAAGCACATTATATTATTACACTGAACGAAACGTTGGATTTACCAATGATAGTGAATTGGCATTTAGTAAAGGCAGGTAATTCTATTCGCAACCATTGTTAAGTCCAAAATTACCGGACTTGACTTTTTATTTACTACCATTGTCAAGTCCGGTACTGTTTACAAAGTAAACCTCACCGGACTTTGCTGACATTTACTACCATTGGTAAATTCAACGTGTCGCGCAGTGTTATCATTGCAATTTGTTCAAAGAACGATTTATAATGTCAGCTCATTGTCGACAAATAAAGCGCAAGGCTAGAATTACAGACAATAATCACAACAACAATGTGTAGATACTTAATATATTCCTTAGCCAAATTTTGGATAGCAGAGACTTGTTTGAGTTTTATACCTTTAGGAGGCACAGATGCAGCGTTGATCCCAATAAACTGCAGAAACTTGTTGACCATGAAGTCACCCATGTCGCTATCCCCGCCAGGTCCACCCGGGTTGCTTTTGGACGTAGCCAGTTGGTCGTCCAGGATGGTCACGAACATGTTGGAGAGAACAATCACTACCGCTATCACGAAACTAGAAAACAGACTTGGAATCAATGTTATGTACACCAATCATAATGACAAGTTTCATTGTTCACATTTCCTCACAATGAAGATGAATTAACATAAGATAGACTGCACGGTGGCTTCTATAGATCTGATGTACATAAGAAAATTAATAAATTGAATGCTATTTAAAAAACCAATATCTTTTCTTTTTTTTCACAACCGGAATAGTCTCAAGAAACACTTTGGTAGACATGACTTTAGACACGTCGGTGAAGGTTAGACATCCAGGTGATAAGATACGCCAAAAAATAGTTACTCATTGATTGTGGAAACGGCCAGACGTTTCAGGTAGCATCCACTACCTTTCGTCAGTGACAATAAGAGACTGAAGGAGAATTGCAGGTTTACAAGCACAAACTATTGATTGATATGTAAATCAGTGAAGACAAATTTTGCAAAAGTCCAAAAGGAAACAAAAATTAGACAAGGATAATGTAAGTAGTGAGGAAGCTCCTGTTTCAGAACAGGAGCTTAAGTGTTGTCTGTCCTTGGGGCTGGGAGTGCCAAATCCCAAGTGCCCGAGAGGTCTACCCGTAGACCCACCCTCAACATGGCCTGTAGACAAAATGCAGTAGGGGCATTCTTCTAAACAACGCCTGAGATAGATGTGCAAAGGGTAAGTTTGGCAGAGCGTTTGAGGTAATATAACCAGCCGCTACAGCATGCCTGTAAAGCTGGACACTGCACGAAACGCTGGATATACCAATGGTAGTAAATGCCAGTAAAGTCGGGTAATGTTTACTTTGAAAACAGTACCTGACTTAAAAATATTGTAAGTGAAAGTCAGGTTCGGTAATTTCCGACTTAACGGCGGTAGTAAATAAAATCACTGGATTTGACTTTTATTCACTACCACTGTAAAGTCCAGTACTGTTTTCAAAGTAAACATTACCCGACTTAACTGGCATTTACTACAATTGGTGTATCCAACTTCTCGTGCAGTGAGAGTGTTAGCTGAAGGGCGGTTATACAGATTGAGAAGTAATGAATAGTACAATTATGTCTGCAATCTATACACCTTAGGAAGTATAGGCGGCTAATGAAGACATGGCCTGGGGACATTTCATGATCGTAGTTAATGTTCCCAAACATCTGGAGAAGCAGAGTCCGGGCGGATGATGGAAAAGACATGTAGTTTTCTGCTTCAGCTCCAAACACCAGAAATCCCGTGGTGCTGAACGCTGGACAGTGGACAAGAACAACATTTCGTTTCTATTGAGAACCACCTTCATACAAACCCCAGTCCAGTTGTCAGTGTTGTATTTAAAATGGCGTCATGCACTTGAGCTGCTGAGTTTAGGCGATAGTTACTATATCATAGACATCATCAGGCTGAAGCACTGAATTGGAATGTTGTTTAACGAGTTTGCTTGGCAGTGCAAGGCCACATGGACCACTTCTGGGCACTGAACTAACGCTCAATGAAGCAGCATCTCTTCTCCCTAAGTCAGAAACATCAATGTTCGTAATTGACACCCGGCATGCTATTAGCATGATATCTAGTGGTTCAAAATGTATACGTCTCGATAGCAACATTTTGGCAGAAAAGACACCCACCTGCAAGTATAAGCAAAAACATGAAGGAAAAGGTGACGATTTTATGAGCTGCATTTCGTAGCGTGTGGAAAAATACACCAATGAGGCGGTTGAAACTTAAGAGTGACATAAACTGAAGCGTCATGATGAAGACAAGAATGGCCATGAGTGAAGTGAAGACGTCGCTGACGATTGCGATGATGCGGAAGCTGATGAACTGGTCTGTTAAGAAGAAAGCATAAAACACACGTCGATAGGAGTGTACATAATTCATTAAGAAAGTGTCCAAGCCTAGTTAGAACATCTACCAAGGACCGTACAACTAAATAGTCTCATCGCATTTACAAATGTACATAGTCTGTGGAAGAGAAGATCAGTTCCGTAGAATTGTTTTTGAGCAATAGATGTTGCCACACACTGATTCTTATACAACTGTTGAGCAATAAAGTTATCATCAATATGATATTGAATATACCTGGTCAAATGGTTTTGGTGAGAAATCCATAAAATTGTCTTCTTTTGTAAATACTTAATATCATATATGATACATTGAGACACATGAAATGCAAAATGACTTTTTATGAGAAATCCGTAAAATTATAATTTTATTCAACATCATATCTAATACATATTGAGACAGATAAAAATGTTTATGGCTCAGTAAACTAAACTGATACCTTCAACATCTTTTAGCTGGTCAACATAATTGCCACGCATAACCTCTTTCACAGCAAACAGTGCCATAACTGCAATGCACATCAGGAGTCGTAGGAATTCTAGCCAGTTCCAGGGCTGGCGGAAATACCCCTGCTTCTGGTGCACCATTTTCTTACCCTCTCGGAACAACGACAGCACAAACAAGATGACGAAAGTAATCTGTGAAAAAGAAAGTCAGATTCTTGGGTGAGTGGACTTCGTTCTGTATCTCTGACAGACAGTCTACGCATCAAGTATATACAAGTGGTAGAACAGCTTTCATAACCTAGTAGGGAGATTTATATCTCAATATATCGGTCTTCTTATTGTAACAGTGAGAAAGGAATACAGACCACAGAAATGAAATGTCTCCGGAAGATTGTATGGATCACATACAGAGACCGCATCTCAATTAATGAAGTACGAAACAGAGTCAAAGAAAGCATAGGTCCGTATGAAGACCTTCTAACCACAGTACGGAAACTGAAGTGGTATGGCCACGTGGGACGGCCATCTGGACTAGCCAAAATCATCATGCAAGGAACAGTACAGAGAGGAAGAAAGAGGGGTAGGTAACGGAAAAGATGGGAGGATAACATCAGAGAATGGACCAGCATGACACTAAGTGAAACGGTAAGTTGAAGAGAAAACTAGGAAGGGTGGAGGAAATTGGTTATCAGATCATCTGTGGTGCCCCAACGGTCGAATGATTAGACTAAGGGATAGATGAGATTGTAACAGTAAATATCAGATATTTTGCTCGTTTATTTTAATGGAAAAATGGTATTTGGGGTTCTAGCTAAACACTGACTATTGCTTCAAAACTTGACTTGTAGAAAAAATGTCATACTTTGGTATCATCATACCTGAAATGCTATGTTCAGTTGCCCCGTCGTCCCTACGTAAGAATACAACTTGAACATGTGGATGTTTTGGGTTGTTTTCGCCCCGCGCCCTGCTACAAACTCTACCAGAAGGGTGATGACTGCGAAAAGGTTGGTGTTGGCATTGTACGCGTTTATCTCGACCACAACCGCTTCTGTAAAGGCATCCAGCCAGCCGTGCTCTTGTAGATGGTTCATGGTGAGGACGGCCGGACTGGGATCGTTGCCGATTTTGAACATGTAGGCTCCGTCGGTGTAGGTGTCCACTTGCCCAACATAGGGGAGAGACGACCCCGGGGTGAAGACCCATGCTGACGCCATGGAACTTACGAAGCTTGGTTCATCATTGGTTAAATTACTACTGTTACCAGATAGTGACCGCCATCCAACGCCAAACTCGGCATTCTGATACTTGTTCAGGGAATAGTCTACCTTGCAGTGTGGAAAGGTAGCAACATCAGTTTGGCAGTCACCTATGCGTAGACAATAAAACACCGTAACGTTTATGAAACTTATACAATAGCATACAATATCATACAGGTATTTATCATTTCGTAGACACAGTAATCCTTAACGTATTAAGAGTTACAATATGGATTAAACATCATTTGCTTAATCCTGTGCATCCTGTCAACTCGAGCAGGATACGGATTTTCATAATGACGATGAGGAGGAATTTTCTTGAAAACACAGGTCCTAATACTCTATCCATGGCCATAGAACTATATTCTATTAACATATTCTACTATGTATAAAATATAACAATATCATACCTTGTAGGCTTCGAAACTGTTTGATTGCAGCCGCTCCAACTCTGTGCGACTGGTCATCGAGTAGCTTGCTGCCAGGCCGAGCAAACAGAACCTTTTGCAGTTCAGTGTAGGACCATGTCCAGATCTTGTCAAAAGTACTAACCTATGACACACGGAATGTTTTATAGTTATAAAACAAACTGAGGACCTATAGAAACTGAGGACCTATAGAGTGTTAAGGTTGACCTACAATGAAGAACAGTACCTCAATATCGACAATAAACGGCACAGGACTGCTGTCACAAAACTGCGGATCAACTGCCACAAACTACACATTGAAACCTGAAGACATCCCCAGGTACAACGTATTTGTCGATACTGTAACTTCGATACGATAATAGAAGATGAACATAATTTTGTAATAGAATGTAGTCTGTACAACAATGAAAGAGTTGAACATTTCTAATGAGCTTAGACAAACCTCTAATCCTAAAACATGACTATTCTTACCTTTTCACAGAGAAGCGAGGGGAAGTTGAATTTACCTACTAGGCTATAGTGCTAGTGCTAGCTTGATCATGTGTATTTTTTCATTAATGTATATACAAGCTATTCTTCTGTTTGTGACATGTATCTAACCCAGTGGGTAAGTATGTACAACAATTCATTATATGCAAAGCAATGAGATGTAAAAGTCCAAGATGAACTTAATGAACCAATGAGGAGATAAAAAACGACATCCAAGCACAAAATGTAGTTTGGAGTCACCGTGATTTGACCCTCGTTATTACCCGAGCAAGTCAAAAAGACACATGCTATCCTCATCTTTTCCGTAATCTCTCAAGGATTTATTCTAACTGTAATTTACGTCCAACAGTTCGTCAACATCAATTATTAAACTTATCAAGGAACAGCAATTTGGAGCAAGCGTCTCCTGTATCATGAGATGATTAGTTAATGTAAACTAAGTTAGTTAATGTTGGACCATCATCGAGTGACATAATATGAAATGTACATATATCTATATATTATATCATGCAGTAATCGAAAGGATCTAAAATTACCTTTGTGAATGTCGGAAACCGAGATTTGAGTGATTTTTCCATGTAGTACCCTTGGGTGTCCATGCTGCTAAAGGCAAGGTAGAACACCACGGCTACGACGAGGAAGTGTTTAAAGACGTCCCGAAGGATTGTGCTCATTCGAAGTTCATTTATTCGCAAGGCACGCGCCGTGGCCAGGTCTGCTGCTCTGCTAGCGGCTGATGAGGTAGGCATGTCTGGAGCTCGTACATTTTCTGTAAATCGCGATTTTTAAGAAAAGTTAACAAATTTCAAATTGTACTGTAAATGCAGAAACTTTAGCGGCCGTTTTATTGCGCGGCTTTCGCGTTGACCTCTCACTGCGAAATCATAATACCTCGTGTTTTATAGTTATACTGCACTACATAACTGTTTCAACTGCGAAAACTTCATTTTCCTACCGCGAAATATAACCGCCGTGAGGTTAAATGAATTTACATTATGTTCTTGACATTAGATATTGTCAATATATATCTGTGTCACTGAATACATGTATTACATATTCCGAAACCAGCGCATCGTTCATGTGCATGTCTTATTGCAATAACACGATGTAGTGCATGTTAAGCCCCTGTCACACATTCAGAACCTTCCCCCTAACATCAGCCGACCTTTTGATACGAATCGAATCGAATTTAAGTTACATTTAACTGCCAACAACGCCCTGACATGACCGAACCTCCCGTCCACACCCGAATGTTTTAAACAATTTGAAACATTTGGCTGGCGGCAGACGAACAGTAGCCGACCTCGCCGAACACCACCCGAACTACTGCTAACCATGGTTGGGGAAAGTTTGACTAGTGTTCGGGGGATCATATTCGTCTATGTGTGACAGGGGCTTTAATTAAGAACACCAATATGGTGTAGTATATGTCCAGAACACTTACTAGCATCTGGTGGTGCAGGTAGAAACTCCTCGTCTTCATCAAGTGCATCTTCTTCCATCACCTCTGCCTTTCCGATCTTCTTATAGATGAACGCAATGATGACGGCAAACAGTAGGACCTGGAAAACAATGACATTTCTAAGTGGTATCCTTGTAGTCTGCTGCTGCTTTTAAATACGATTGCTGGTTAGAAGGATGATGATGATGATGATAATGGTTTATTCAAAATATAAATTATTCGCAGCCCGAAGGTCGAATTGCTGATTCATTACAAACTTTCTAAAACCTTGTTCTAACATGAGATATAAAACATTGATATCAGCATATTCTGGTAAAAACATAGTAACAAACACTTACATACATTGATTTCATAAAATCTAAAATTAAGCACCAAAATGAGAAATTATATCGTTATTTTAAAAGCCTGGTAGTATTTACATACATGTCACGGTAAATCTTCCAGACACCGACAGGGTACACGTGATATAGCTGTCAAAAAGTCGTATAGATCAAGCATGTAAGAGCCATACTATAGGAGAGTTTAAAAGTCGGTCTTTCCTGCATTTGATTGTTCGATATTTGTCTCTGTTTCTAGTGCTTCTACCATCATAGTCCGATCATGGTGTCCATGTTGTTCGGACACCAAGGGTAAACATGTTGAGATAACATAATCACGAAATACACGGCCGTGACAGGTTGAAGGTTTGCTTGAGGAATGAATCCAGTCTACTTTATATCACGAATTATTAACAGAGCAAATTTACTTTTCATCGAGTTATGCCACATTAGCACTTGGAATTCCCTTTCACATTTGAGTAAGCCATTGGTGCTTTCACTACAACCTAGAGATACATAAGCATCGTATTCATACATTGGATTCATACATTGTATTCATACATTTATCGGTCTACTTATTCAACTACTAGTACAGCTACCAACTACAGGTAAACCACGAATGGTATAAGGGCTTACCCTATGTATTTGTAGAAAAGCCCTCTCAATTACAAAACTGAAAGCGGAAAAATGATAGAATACCTTGAGTGGTTGTATAATCAGGACAGATTGGAAGATGGAGAGTAGAATTGAAGTCAACCACTCCCCCGACTTCTCCGCTCCCCATTCCATGCTGTAGAGGATGACGAAGAAGGCTGAGCCTGTTGCAGACAGGAAGACCAGAACCCAGCCGATGTACACACACCAGTGAGGCAGGCCGGACTGTTTTCTCTCCCTTGCCTCCCTCACAAACCCGCCGTTCACCTGATACTCAATGAAACAAAATGTTGAAAATGTTAATTCAATGTATTCAATATTTTTATAGTGTGAAATAAGCTGTTCTTCAACTCAAGGAAATTGGCTTACTCGGTTTTCATCAGTTATCTGATCCAAGTGCTGTAGGCACGTGATTGTTCCGCACGTGTGACGTCAGCACTGGGTCAAAGTTCGTCGGAAGTCGGTACCGCCCCCGTCCTGAGTTGAACAGTTTATTTCTCACTATGTAATTTACCAACTCAAATGAACTTTCATGCGAACAGTTTTTGTTTAGTTGAATAGGCAGAGAATTCTGTATGATTATCTTTATTGTTATAATTGTAAGTTCATTGCAAATGACTGCTTCAAGGCTAATGTCAAGATTGATGATAGATAAAATCAATGGAAAGCAATGAAAATGCTGGACCTGTGACAGTACGTAGTTCGAAATCAGTAAGGTCCATATTTTTCCAGAGCGTATAGAATCTTTGCTTACCAAGGTTAATACTCAAATTATATTATATAAGCAAATTCTTCACAGGGAGGAAACCATCTATTTTCATAATTTCACCAGGTGTGTTCAAATCACAGGTGCGTCTTATTGCTAACCCTGCCTGTAGCTGCAGGTGTCAATACGAAACAGTTACTCATTACCTATTACACTGCCCTTTACATAACTTTCACCGTTCAGAACTCCTCAGCAAACTTTCTGGGATCTTAGGACACTCTGTTAACTTATACACCTTTTCTGATAGAGCGAAACAATTCTTAATTTTGAACGGTTCCCCGGTTTATTCTTTTCGAGTTAACTGTAACATTATGTTAACCGCCCAAAATTACATCTTAGCAACAAAACGTTTTTAATTCTATTTGTGTCCTTTTCATCTTGGGTGGGGAATGTGGACTCTCGCTTCAGTAATTCGACTGTGTTTTTTCTTTCACATGTTAATCTTCGTTAGTGTTTTGTATTGTTTAGTATTATTAGTTTTATTCGTACAAGTGGCGGCGCTAACATAAGTTATGTAACTTGAGCCCGTCGTCACTGTGTCCTGTACCCTAATTTTGTTTACTGTATGCTGAATAAAAAAAAATCACAGGTGCTAACCTTGGATGCAGACTCAGGGTCCGTCCCACTTCGGCGAGGGCGTGACTTTGTAAACACGAACACAATGACAAAGTTAACCGGGAAGACGATGATCGTACTGACGAAGCTGATCCACAGTTGAGACAGGGTAAACACCAGAGGGCCCAATCGGTACACCTGTCACAAAAGACAACACATATATTATGATAAAATACACGCATTGTTGAGAAAAGTCAAAATAACAAGGACATTATTAAATCAGTGTACGGAATACTTTTTTTGAGCCAGGTTGCCCAGTGGCAACCTAGGATGAAAGCCAGGTTGCCCATCAAAATTCCAGGTTGCTCCGAATTTAAACTCTTCTACAATCATTCAAGATTGACTTTGTTAGAATGAATTTACATATTTCTGACACAGAGTTGTTTCCCCTTACCTCAAGCGATGAGCTCTTCCATGGGAACTTCTCAATAAACAGTTCCCAATGGAAGAAAGGGGCATCCTTACCACAAAATGTAGGTAATGCACTGGGCTACCTTGGTGTAGAAATAGGTTGCTCCAAGCAAAATATGGTTGCACAGCGCAACTGGGCACTATAGTATTTCGTACGCTGTTAAAGTTCATCTTTGTTGGTACATGGCATTATGGATTTAACAAGAATTTTCGACCAGTTCTCTGGTCTTTTTCAGGATTACAGAGAACCCAGTTGCTCAGACGTCACTCTCCGAAAGTGTTACAGGACACCTGAGGGTCAAAGGTCATTGGAAGTCTGTACCTTCCCCCGGCTCTGTTTAATGAGAGTTGGTGGGCTACCTATATGATTCGTTATTGAAGTATTACAAAAACAAATTTAACCAACCTGTTGCTTGACGTTGTCGTTCGTCCGATAGAACATGGCGTTAGTGATCATGGTGAGGAAGACCAGAGACAGGCAGCAGGAGGCCCGCTGAACACGGGTGAAGTGACTTCGGGTGGGACGGGAGGCCACTGAGAACCACAGGTGACCATCGCTGTTGAAGACACGTATTGAACTGGGCTGAGGTTAATTTTTGCTTTACTTTGTTTCTTGCGTCGAACCGAATGCTGGTTCCCAATCAGTTCTATGTGGCCAGTGAGGGTTTCGAAATTCATTCGTATTTGATTAACTCCGTTGAGTAGCCTGAGATCTTATATGCACACTATCTACAATTGTTTGAATGTGCATGGCCGTTAACAGTATAGGGCCAGATTTAATTACGTGTTTGTGTTACGTTGATAGCAGATTGCTATATCATATACCAGTTATAACATACAAATGTAGTTCATCCGAAATAACTATTTGCGTCTACCAGTAGCTAGGTAGGTAGGCATAATTTTACTCATCTCAGAAAATAATGGAGGTGCCCTAAAATATGTAGTGCTCAGGTAAAAAAAAAGTTATCCAAACCTTATATCCTTACGAGTTTTGTCATGAAAAACCGACGAGAAGCTGGTGAGTTCCTCACGTCCGGCTGAGCTCAGGAATCTGTCCACCTTCCCATCCTCCATCTCAACTGCCAACCAACGCTGGCAGAAGAACACGTATCTAGAAGGACAGTGAGAATAATACTAGTACCTCAAATCGAAACAATGATGGGGTAACCCATTTTTCAATCTCTGCAAGATTGCAAGATACTTTAGAATGTACTTAGCCCTTAAGGATCCTCAGCTGACATCATAATTGTACTGTGAAAGAGGGTAGGTTTACTCTATTTGAAAAGTTATGGTGCCTGTAATCGGACCAGTGAATGTAGCTTATGTAAGCATGCTTATTGTACGCACCGTTTATTTCTGCGTATGTCTCCAACGACTATCCTATCAAGGAACCAACTAGCATCACCCCCTTCACCAGTGTTGTCGTGCCACACGTGAACATTGGTCAACTCTCCAAGGTCTGTAGTCGTGGACAACAGAAAGCTGCAGATGCTACCGCGCTGAAAAACCTGTGAGTACAGAATCTTGTTACACCACATTGTGATTGTAGCATGAAAGTTCATCTGTGTTGGTACAAGTCTTTATAAAATGGAACTGAACTTTAAATGCCAACACTACAAAGAATGTTGGGACTTACCCCAAATTTTCGGTTGACTTCAGTATCTTTAGAAGGGGTTAAAATCCTTGATTCTGAATCGGACTTCTTTACAAGAGGAGTGAAGGAGGCGGTCTACATAAGAGCTCACAGACCTACCCTGAACAGAGACCGGGGAAGACACAAGTTATCTGGCACGTATGACCCGCTACTACGGTCACGTGTCTCTGACGTCACGTTCCAAGAGTAGACGGGTCCATTCCGTGAACAAGGTTGATGGAGTCAACCGGAAATTTGGGGTAAGTCCCAATATTCTTTGTAGTGTTGGCATTTAAAGTTTAGTTCCATTTCACATTGTGATTGTAATCATTGGTACTAATAGTTATGTTTTAGTTTTAATTTGGCTGACATTACATGAGCTATAACGACCTGGTTCTTGGATGCGGCCAGAGGTCTAGGTCCGGTGTCTCCATCAGCTCCATGAAGGATGATGCCGGCTTTGGACGCTGTTCCAGAACCGGACTTCAATCCTGTGTAGACGGTCAGTAGGTAAAAGCTTTCGTCTGATTCCTTGTTGTCGGCGATGGGTAGAGCTCCCCACTGCAGGGCACATGATTAAAACACTGTTTTAAATGGCCCTGAAAAATATCGTCCCAGCGCAACCTTCACATACCCAGGTATGTTGATATTCCTTTTGTGCTATTTGGGGATTGGAACTTTAGAAGTAATCAGCAGTAATTGGTCCTCTAATTTCCTGGTAAAAGGTTACCATGAAGTGACAAAAATGTACTCAAGAGCTATGTTATTCGGCGTTAAGCATTATGATGTTAAACTCATGTCATATTGTACCTTGATTCTCGTTTGTCTGCCTTGAAGACAAAGAAGACGATAATGAAATAAATGCCGAACATAACGATGACGGTGGAGAACACGGCTGCGTTGTCACTCAGGTTGGCAAATTTTGCAAACACTGTGCTGAAGTCAATGGAGTTGGGCGGTACTATGAAGTCCGAACCAAACGCTGTCAGATGAGTTGTGAGGCACTGGGTGTATCTTGCTGTAGTGTTGGGGCCAATCTGTCAGTTGCAATCGACACAGCCATTAGTTACAGGACGGTCACACTGATGGCAAAACATATAGTCAAATATATAAAAAGAGGTTTCACTCACTTTTCATTTTAGTGAAACAGGTAGGTGCCCACAGCCATGATTTGCACTTCAATTGATCGTAACTCAAGTGTACAACATTTTGTGTTTCATTGGTAATTCATTGAATATTCCTTTGGTGTTCTTTTCTTTGAGTTGTACAGGCTTGATAGAGGTTATTTTTAGATCTCTAAATGTCATAAGCGCTTGAACTACGATTCACAGAAATGTAAATAGCCGCGTCCGCCTACATGTTAGTGTCCTTTAGACCTCACGTGAGAACGTTCAATTGAATCATTGCTAACTAATAATTGGTAAGAAATACAGAAACTCACCGTGCAACCTGACGGGTCCCACTGGCCGGACGTGTGCTCCCCTTGATCCCACCAGGTGCACCTTGGTGTCATAATTGCCAAACTGTACGTCTCGTTGTCAAGTGCCTCCCTCAGCTTGGCTTTGACATCAGCCACCGAGACGCCCGGAACATTATTGCAGACCGATGGTGCTACGAGTTGCAGGAAACATTATTCTGTCGTGAAGGGCTCGGTAACGTTGAATTTTGTATGATCGTCGTGTGAGAACAAAACGAGGGCAATTTCTTCGGGCAGCATGCATGTGTCGTACAACAATTATCTCTCTTGCTACAGAAAAGGCAGTCTTAGATCCCTGTCCGCGATAATGGTTATGTCATAGCCTGCTTGAAAATTCTACGACATCAACATCAGAAGACGAGCTTCGACGAATGTGACTGGACCGGAAATGATGCAATCCCTCAGTCGGAGAGCAAAAACATTTGCACCCACAAAAATCAGAAACCCTGATAGTGCATCCATGGTGCGGTGCAATCTAAAGGATTGTTTTCGATCTAAGTGCAACGTTATCTAAAGAATGAATTTGCTCACGCTGATCGATTTTCTTACCAATGAACTTATGGATAAAAGTAGAGGTGACCGTTGGGATATTACATGCACATGCCATCTCTCGATCTTCAGTTACTGCATGACCCATCTACCGTTTGCCTCCTTCGAAAATGGAGCACATACACTGCAGGAGTTGGATTTACCAATGGTAGTAAATGCCAGTAAAGCTGGGTAATGTTTACTTAATTTTTACTTTAAGGTCCGGTACTGTTTACAAAGTAAACATTACCTGGCATTTACTACCATTGGTAAATCCAACTTTTTGTGCAGTGATATAATCCAGATACAATGTCTTCACGCACCTAGTTCCTTCACACCAATGTAGTAGGTTCCATTGACTTGTGGATACACCCAGGGAAACAACGCCGTGACATCCTGACCGGACAGATTATAGACGTTGACGTCACATGCTATCTCCAGAGGTGGTATTATGGTGGTGAAGTTGTAGTTATCTGGTGTTGGTGGCTCATTGTACTGCATGTATACCTGGTATGCTGTTGAAGTATATATTCAAGTATAACAGAAAAGGTTAAAGTCGAAGTGCTACATCCTATTAGGCAATGCATTGAACATCAGTCCATATAAGTGATAGCACTGCTGCAAGATTAAATCAAGTTATCTTGCATGTCATCAAGTAATCTTTACATAGAGTTTTTATGGGAATGTCGCAGTACCATATTTACAAGGCTTCACATCGAGAAAAGAAACGACAAATCACTAGACTCAAAGTGCTTGCACCAGATAACATTAATTTTTACTTCCGGATACGGAAGTATTGTTTTGGATGGCTGAGTTGTGCGTTTGTGCCTCTGTTTATCATAATATCTTCGGTTGCAATGTCGGTGGGAGGTGATTTTGACAGTTGATAAGAAGGCAATGCCGGAAGGTGACCCAGCAGGCGCCGGGTGGAAGTAAGTGGGTACCCGGGTGGTATGTGGAGGTATTCAATAGGTGGTGTTGTACCAGATTAAATTATATCATATAATCCCCTCCACAGTTCCAATACATTAGCGAAAATCCAAAACTATTCCCATAGGTCTGTGAAGTGTGACACTTCCCTGAAATCTGAAATCCCTTGGTTCTTGTTACTCTATGAAATAACGTTGAACCTGTGGACATACCTATGACATGAGGAGGCGGAACTAGCATGAGCAATATGGGTGACGGCACGGTGTCGGAGCCGGTGGCCATCTTGTGGTACGACAATCCGTTACCAGCAACGACGGAGTCGTTCATGAAGACTACTTCAGGAAATCCAGGCTTGTCGTAGTTTTTCACGTAAAACTTAGCAACAAGATAGAATATAGCCTCGTTACATACAAAGTGTACAATTCATTACTTGATTTATTGATTGATCTATTGATTGATTGACTGACTCATTGATTGATTGATGATAAAATAGAAAGCATAGCTTACCCTAACCTAATGCGTGATCTTTAAGTTCTGACTCAATGGCTACAACTTTATGACACTCATCATTCAGATCTGGGATAAAACAACTGGGCAACAATCAGAGATTCCAATATTGTTTGTTTAGTGTGCGTATGTGGCGTTTTAAAATAAGTGTGTAACTTGTGTGTATCGCTGCATTGTCTTTGTTTTTCTGCCCAACGTTAATTAAAAAAACAATGAGAGTGTACGTGCAATTTAGACTAAAAGACTCAATCTACATCTGAGTACAGAAAGTTTGTAGTCGTCTTTATTCTTTGTCTATATCCACCCGTATACTTAATGCAGGTTTTGAGAAGGATTTTACAAAGCAGGCTTTTATACATACATGTACAATTAGAAACATTTACCACAAGAGGTTCTGATGTGTCCTTTACTTCCACCCTTTCACCGTTGTCCTCGAAAAAGTCCAATGAGAGGACGGATGACCGAACCTGGTCGCCCTGGTTCCAAAGGAATGGATTCCGGGGAAAGGCCATGAACTAGAACAACAAGGGTTCACATGGGGGTACAACCTACGTCATCAAAATGGCATGGGGTAGCCGAAGCACGTCGGCAGAAGGTACTGCACCTGCGCGAAACCCGTAATGTATTGTGCATAGCACTTTGGCATAACGTCTCATATAAGGTTGTATTAGAGCATGTAAGGTTGACAGCCTGTCTGTAGTTTTCAGATGTTGTATAGGAAAAGATATCGTCTGCAACAGACAAAATTTTGATGCAACGTTGACCAAACATCTAACTAAAAACGGTTTTGCGCAGGCGCAGTACGTTCTGCCGACGTGCTGGTAGCCGACCAGCGAGGGGTAGATGGCGACAGTTTCCACATCTAACATCCTTTATAGTCTATACTAGCCCAGCTCCTGTGATGTGGAATGGTACGCTCAGGGTCATCTGAAGTCAAAGTTTGTCCCTAAAAAAAGTATGTCATTAAATCAGATGGAAATATATATGGAGCGTAGTTATTCACCTTAATACCTTTGATTTGTGAAGTAACCATTCTAAAACTGCATGTCGATCATTCACTGGTCGGCTGTCCCACGCCATTTTATAATGCAGGATGACGAAAGTTGTACCCAATGGTGTGTAGTATATTGAGTGGTAGCGTCGACACAATTTTCCAGCATAAGTGACAATTTCAAGAACAAAGGCCAAATTTATTATACGTAAGACCAGTATATGAAAATAATGAAAATAATGAATGGTCTTGCACCACAGTACTTACAAGACCTTATTCCATCACGTATTTGTGATTCTGTTTCATATAACCTTCGCGCCAACCAGAATTTCACCACCATTGCTTGTAAAACAGAAAAGTACAAAAAATCATTCCTACCGTCAACTATTTCCTTGTGGAATGACCTGCCCCCTAATGTCAAAGCCTCTCTTACGATTAATATCTTTAAAAAGGAGTTAGACTTATTATTTAACAGACCGACAAAACACTCCCATTTCTCTCATGGTCAAAGACACTCCACTGTTCATCACACAAGGCTCCGTTTAAACTTCAGTCAATTAAATTACCACTTATTTCAACACTATTGTATCAATTACCCTACATGTAAATGTGGCTATCATAGCGAAACAACTGAACATTACTTCCTACACTGTAATCTTTATGTCAGTTATAGAAGTACTTTGTTATCATCTCTTTCCAATATAGTAGAGCTACAGCATCTCAATGACAGTACCTTATGTTCTTTACTGCTACGAGGATCCACGTTACTCTCACATTCACAAAACTGTAATATCTTCGACATAGTTCAAACCTTTATTCACTGTACAGGTAGATTCTCGTAATTGATAGATCACCAACTTGTCTTGTTTGTACTCATTCTACTTGACCCACTTTGTAATTATGTATGTATTTTGTTATTATGTTTTACTCTTGTTTTTATATTTGTGCTTTTGAGTAGAAGGCGTCATATAAGCAACTGTGCTTTCTGCCCAATACTCATTAAACATATGTGAATAAATAAATAAATAAAAAAAAATAAAAAAAAATAAGACCAGTATAACATCATGGTGAAGACGAATGTTACGTGAGAATATACGGATAGTTCGCAAAAATATTGACAAACTTTATTGCTAACCTTAGAATTCACAACAGCAATTGTAGACTCATTCCCGAAGACTGCGTCTTGATTTGGCAAGGACACAGAACCTTCCACTCGCTCGCTGGTAAAGTTGGCCTCTTGGAGGCGTTCTACACTCTGTTTTTGATAGTAGACAGTTGTAAGAGCTGACTCGAAGACCACAGGCGGGGAATCGGACAGGGTGGCTGACAACAGGACGCGAGTCAAAGTGTCGGTCGTGGTAAGAAGGGAAGTCACTACATCTTTCAACTGTTGGCATTAAGGAGTAGACGTTAGGGTCTATGGCTAAAATGAATGATTATTATCGATTTACAATAATTATGTGCATTGCATAGCTGGTCTAAGCGCCGATGTGCATAGCATACAAGTTTCGCGGGTACGTGGTGGCAATGTTATATCAAACGACCTGTCACACCTTACCTTTGCGCATATATATTATTCAATGTGGCGTTTATATGCATCTAATCAGGATGCCCCTATTGTACTTCGTGACGATGGATTCTACTCTACGATAGTTGGTTGTGATTACTGATTGTGATTGAGATTCAGCTAGGTAGCGATTGAGATTCACATGCAGCAAGTGAAGCAAACGGAACTTATAGGGGCCGTGTTCAACTATTTGAAAAGTAAACAGGCGTTAGATTGCTATCGTTCATTATAACAACCACCCAATCAAAACACTACATCGAGATGGGGTCTAAATCTTACGTTTTCCATCCAGTCGATGGCAGAAGACGTGGAAGAAATGCCAATTTCGTCTAAGACATTGCCCGCTACAAATCCCAGTCCATTTTGGATATCTAGAAGAGCATCGGAAATCTTATTGACTTCAAGAAAGTAGACTAGACATGACCTAAAGCACAGCAAATCATACTTATAATGATTAAAGAATATGAAATATCCTCTTTTAAAAGATGTACTATGCATGAAACTGTACTGTAGTATAAAACAGAGTGGATTCAGTCCTCAAGCTAACCGGCATCTTTCACAGCACAGTCGTCCCTCAGTAAAACATCTGGAGCTGCATACTTCCCATTTAGAACTTTTATTCAGCCTGTCACGAACTGTTCAGCATGTCACGACCGGTTTTGATCATGTTACCAGGGCGTATACGTAATGCACTGGAAAGGTATAAAAGTGAGAACTTCGTGGACCTGTGTCATTTAGCCTCTGTACACTTGCAGAAGTCGACAGGACGAAACCGGCCGTGACAGTCTGAATAAAAGTTCTCAACGGGAAGTATGCAGCTCGAGATGTCTTACTGAGGGACGACTGCGGTGTGAAAGATGCTTGTTAGCTTGAGGAATGAATCCACTTTACTTTAGATTTAAAACTGTACTGTACAAATGGAGCATAATTATATAGATGCAGACTTATTGCAATCTGTAAGACTTGTTCATCGTCCACTCGCCGTCCCAGAGATTGTGCTGACAACTCGAGGTTGTTAGACGCCTCATGCAACGCTTCTACCGCAGAGACCTATGTTTAAAAAATACATCTATGCTTAGATGGAAAGAGATATAATTCAAAGCATACTAAGAATGTTTATACAAATAGATTGTTATTGTTTCTGAGGGAGGAGGAACAGTCCAGTATGCCCCCCCCCCATCCGAGACAATATCCGTAGCTTCTGCGGTCCATCAGGATCTGTTTAATGACATAGACTCTTTTACCGAATGATTAAAAAGTCTTTTACATATGTAATTTACATATTGATCAAACCAGGTACAAATACTTGTTCACTTGTCCTAAAAGATTCATTCGTAGTTACTGAAGTCTAGATCTGCAACATCTGACTTTGTTTAGAGACCTTCGTATTCATTTATTTTAGATTTTGCATAATTTATCATATTCCTCGATGTCTAACCTTCATCGACGTAAAATGGAATGTTATTACAAACTCACACTCACTCACTCACTCACTCAGTCACGTAGCTGGAAGCCGTAAGCACGTCAGCAGAACGTACTGCAACTTCGCGAAACCCGCAATGTATAGTGCACAGCACTTTGACAGAACGTCTCATATAAGGTTGTATTAGAGCATATAAGGTTGACAGCCTGTCTGTAGTTTTCAGATGTTGTACAGGAAAAGATATCGTCTGCAACAGGCAAAATTTTGATGCAACGTTGACCAAACATCAAACGAGAAAAACGAGAAAAAAATCAGGGTTTTGCGCAGGTGCAGTACGTTCTGCCGACGTGCTGAAGCCGTAGGGGCAGTCCGACAGTCCACCAAAGTTCTCCATCTGTGGCGGTCATCAGCCATTCTGGTCAGTTTATTACAACTGTTATTACAACTTATTAATAATGTTATTGGCAACATTTGTGTATTTCTTCTGTTCATACCTGCTTGTCGATGTAAACAAATTCTCCTGTGCCCAGCAGTTTGGTAACACCGGTGGTAGCCTGAAGAAGACTAGTCATGTCGCTTACTACAGTCATCCTTGCCGACAGCATGTCAATAAGCGTGGACCTCACAAACAGCTGCAACTAATAGTGAAGAAAGACGTAACAAGATCACTTGTTAATGTTTGGCAGAACATTTTCACTCAGGGTAGAAAAACTTAACTTTTAGAAAAACAATTCAAAGGAGGTAAACTTGCCCCCTTCGCAGGGTGATCTCATTACTCATCATCAGATTTCGAGCCCGCCTGCCAAAAAAGTCACCGCACAAATAAAAATAACAGGGAGAAAACCTTCCGGAAAAAAAGCAAAAACTTTCCGAAAGAGTACAGCCGAAGCTGTCTTACGGACTCCCAAAGGAGTCAAACACCACTCAACGAGTAGTGGGACAGAGCCACCTCCCTAGCGGATGGCTAGGACGTCACTTGCAAATGTCATGCCTTGAATAAACCTCGTAAGCAATGATATCACCATTGTTTAGTAGAGCGCATTCCATGAAAGAAACAAGAGTTCCACGACCTCATATCTCCATGAAATATGGTTTCCTGAACACAAATAATATATATTTGATGTGAAAGTCCAATCCTTTGGCAATGTTTCATGTCAACACGTTATCATCAATTATGCATATGACCTGTACTTTAACATAATATATGTATGGTGTTGTAAACTTTTAACTAACTTACACATGTTACAAGTATGAAATTCCCATCAATGACCACTAAGGAATTATATAATTTTCATATTAATTATGCAAATGAGGTCTATATTTGCATAATTGGTATCTGTTGATATTCTACCTGCGATAGATTATACACATTACGAAAGTCCTATAAGGTTCCGGGTCGGAGTTCAAATCTGACCAGAGTCCAATTAAGTGCGTCAGTAAATCGCCGGATCTGGGTGGTTGTCACGCTAAGTTTGGCTCCCCCTTGCTCGGTGATCGTTATAGATAATCAAATAGTTTTCGTATTTACTGAAAACCCCGTGGTTTGTAGTATTTTCGGGCGTGGTAAAGTCGGACGGCCAGCGAAGCGTTTTTGGTATCAGTCCGCCAGCAAGGGTGATGCGGTTTTGTCGCCTGATGACCCAAATAGCTGCGTTCTATATGCATTTTCAATGGATTTGCGCCACCGGAGATTGCGGAAAACTTATCACAACAACTTATGTTTTTTTTTCGTTTTTCAGAAACAGGAAGTAGTGAGCTTTTTCGTCATATAAGCCGTTACCCAGGGAAAATTCGTTTTTTCTCAGCAGCTCCGCTGAAAAAAGTGTAAAAAAACGGTATTTTTCGGGTCCAAAATTTACATTTCACAACAGTTTCTACCCAAAATGAAAAGTAAGCAGACGATACCCAAATACCTATCGGAAGCCGGCTGAAAACCTCTGTTCACTGGTATAATAAGATTTTCCGGCCTACTTTTCTTGGCGGAATCGTAGCCCTTCGGCCTGGGGGTGTCCGCCGGACACAAAATCGTAAAAAAAACTCCGGTCCGAGACCTTAATGTAAAACGCTGGAATTTCAGAATTTTCTCATTAATTATGCAAATTAAGTCCTCATTTGCATAATCTGCATTTAATTATGTACATCTCTGTGTAAGCTACCTGCATACCAAAAATCATGATAATACATTGCTCCTTTCTGGACTTATATGCTCTTAAAAATTTCTTCAAAAACCCCCCTGCAGTTCCAGCACAAGCTGCTAGGGGGACCAAACCCACAAGATCTGCCACCAAAAAATTAAAACCATAGCATGTTCAGGACTAAAGATACAAAAACCGGAAGTTCTGCTGCAGTACCAAGGTCAGCCACCAGGAGGCCCAGATTTGACCTTGACCTTTGTCTTTCTAAGACCTACCTACATACCAAATATCATCACCATCCATAAAGGCGTTCTTAAGTTATGCTCACGAGTAATTGGCGGAAACACACACAGACACACAGACACACAGACAGACACACACACACACAGACACACAGACAGACAGACAGACCCAAAACAATATCTCCATTTTTCATGAAGATAATTATACTTTGAGGACAGTCATGTTATTGATAAACCGTTCTAAACTAAAGTGATACATTGTGGCCATATTGTCTGTGGGATTTCTAGACATGGACTCAGATGAACACAAACTCTCACGGTCCAGGGTTTCATAATAGCCCTACCGGTTGAAACTCAGCTTATGCCTGCACCGCGCCAATCGCGACACTCAAACCCGAGTTCCTATAAGACAGTACCATTTCACAAAGACTGTTACAGATAATCCTATTTCCCTCGGGCTGTCAGGGATTGGAACACGCTTCCTCAGGCCATAGTCGAAATCCCAGAGCTAGGCCGACAAGTTCAAGGAAGCAGTCCTGCTACACTTGAGGAATCATTAAGAGCGCAACCCCCCCCCCCCCCGTGTGTCTTATCCCAACTGAGGGGTGTTAAGCAGTACCTTTTCAAGATCAAGATCAAGATCTATGGAGCCTGTCCACGCAATTGTGACCGTTCAACTCTAAGCCAGTATGATGATTTGACAACACTGTCAACAGAACGAGACGACCAATAGGGGCATCTTTATCACCATGAAAACCAGTCCAATAGGACTGTCACTATGGAAACACAGCCTACAACATCAATTGTTAACAGTTCTCAGTCTTTCAAAATCCATGTTAGCACATGCATAAATCAACAGGAGTAGGATGCTTCGAAATCTGCTGACTTATGGTAAGGTCACATTTCCGAACCGGGGCCCGGCCGGGCTGTTTGCATGAACGAAAAATAAACAATTCATAGATCCAAGTAGCCTCTACCAGGCTTCGGAAAGCGGATGGAAAGAGTAGAAATTGGCCAAATAGACAGATAACACGCCAGGGGATTGGTCCGGGAGAGAGTACAGTTTGCCGCGTCTGAAAACTGTACTCTCTCCCGGAGCAGTCCCCTGGCGTGTTATCTGTCTATTTGGCTAATTTCTACTCTTTCCAGCCGATTAATTTTTTCAACTTTTTTGTGCTTTGTTGTCTTTCATATCATACTTTTCGTTCCATAAGACTGCCCGGCCGGGCCCCGGTTTGGAAATGTGACCTCAGTATAAAAACGTGCACGTGATTTAGTCAGGCTACCTTCAAATCATCTGGTCCTACAGGTGATTGCAGCATGTTCACAAGGTCATCTGTGTTAGACGCTGACGACCAGTCTGCACCAAAAATGGACCCAGACGCCGGTGGTGGCCCCGTGGGACCAGGGTAGAATGTGGAATAGTTCCGGGCCTGATCTACGAGCTCTCCATAACCTTGATTCGCCAGCGTTTGGGCGGGATTTGGGTCCTAAAGAAGAGAGAAAACACATTTCGAAATACGAAGTATTCAGGTTCTAAATTTCATGGAAGCATTGCACATGGTATACACATAGCGTTCTGGATGATAGCTATTCTGGCAAAGATAGATTTGTATTTGTATTATATTTATATCATATTATATTATATTCATTGCTACTGATACATGTCATTTCTTGGGTCAGCGCAGGCAGACAGCATTGTGACTCTATATACAAGTAGAACATTTCAGTAATCCTTTCAATACCATATCACACCAAAATACAGAATGTTCTAATTATATTCAACAACAATGATAGTATTATTCAATATACACTTTTCTTTTATTGAACATCGCACCATCAAAAATCATTTTTCCAGATAAAAAATTAACTTTCCGCCAACTTAAATGGATTATAAGTTGATTGGCTCTACGTCACTATGCCATATAGCGATAGTGGTCTTTAGTAAAGCCCCTGTCACGCATTCAGAACTTTCCCTCGAACACCAGCCAACAAAGAGTTCGGGAGCTTACCTTTCGATACGAATCGAATCAGATTTGAGTAAAATTTGAGTCAAATCTGACTGCAAACCACGCCTCGACCACCAGCGTCATCCATAGCCGAACCTCCCGTCCACACCCAAACATTTTGAAACATTCAAACAGTAGCTGACCTCGCCGAACACCAGCCAACCACCGCCGACCTTGCTCCCGACTTAACCATGGTTGGGGGAGTTCGGCAGTGTTCGGGAGACCATATTCGGCTATGCGTGACAGAGACTTAAGTTACACATGTACGTATACCTACCGGTGACAGGACTAAGTCCAGGAGCTCGGCAATGTTTGATGCTAGCAGGAAAGAGGTCGAGTAGTCGCTGATCTCAGCCTTGTAACTCAAAGACAAAATCAACTGCCACAGCTGCAGTGCGTCTTTTAGAGGTGGCAAAACCTATGAACAGTACACAATCAAACAATGCTTCGCCTCAGTACGTTGATAATTGTAGGATTTAAATCGCTATCTGGTCTAGAATAATATTTTACAACTGTTCCTGGGATATGAATATAAGTCACTTAAATTGATTATCCAAAAGAAATCAAGTTATGCCTATTCCATGTTTTGTATCATACGAAAAAAATCAACTCGATAGGTTTATATATCTTTACATACTTTTAATACTTTTATATATTTTCATATACTCGTAACACTTTTAATATATGCATACTTTTTATATACTTTTAATATAGGTATGTTGTGACAATGTCACAAATGACAATGCTATGTGGACAAAATAAATATAGCCATAGTTTTAGATAAAGTTTAATCGAATTTTTGGTTCATCACTAACCGAAGCACTGGTGCTGCATTCGGAGTAGGATCCGTCGCCACCTATTGCCGTGACGGAGATAGTTAACGCAAAATCTTTGTCTGGGTCACCAATCGGAAGCAGGTATGGTCCCGCCATGGGAGAACTTTGTTTGGACAGCAAAGACGTTGTGCTGAAGCTGTATTTTGGATTCATGTTTGCCAGGCCTGTTTCGTTTTCCGGGAAGCGAACTGAGATGTTGAACCCTGTTTCAGCTGCAAATCCTGTTGTAAAGAGTTCGACATGTACTATAATTATATAATAATTGAATCTTTATTGCATGTTCATTCCCCAGGGGATAAATGCAGGGATAAATGCAGGGATCGATGGAAATACAATGCACTAGAAAGGAATTACATCAATAACAAGAGCTCCACGACCTCATACCTTCGCCAAATGATGTTAACCCTTCTGGTGGACGAATTATACATTTTTAGTCATTGATTTCGCAAATAAGAGCCTCACTTGCATGAATCATATCAGTTGATCATATATTCCACCCAATGTTTAGAAAGAACGCTATTCTAACATTTCCTCATAAATTATGCAAATAAGGTCTTGACTTGAATAAATTATGTTAAATAATGGTCACCTTACTTACTTAACTTCCAAATATGGCAAGTATTGATTTCCCCGCAGTTACCACTATATTATCTCAATTTCCCACTAATTATGCAAATCAGGTGCTTATTTACATAATCAATATCTGCTAATGATCCCTTTGTTCTCAATTATATTTGTCACAAGTGTTTCATAGCCCTATTATCGAACGAAGCAGATTTATAGAATTTCCTCATTAATTATGCACATTAGGTTCTGATCCTGCAGTTCCAGGACAAGCCGCTAGGGGGCCCAAACTCATGCCACTCCTTCCCTAGCCCAAGAGCTACCTACCATCCAAAATTCGTGACCCTAGCATGTCCAGATCATGAGATATCAGAAGTACTGCTGCAGTACCAACGAAAGCCGCCAGGGGGCCCAAAATCTAATCATTTTAGGTCTCATGAAGACCTCCACTTACCAAGTTTCATGACAATGCATATGAAGCTTCTTGAGTTATGCTGTCCACAGACGGACAGACGCTACTGAAAACATGACCTTCTTGGCGAAGGTGATAAAAGGCTAACATTAATGACGTGCTTGTAAATGCAACAACAATAGTCATGTACATGTACGTCTTGCCACATCGCTATAGCAAAGCCAGATTTACAGAACAAGTTTCCTTAGAATTGCTTATTGAAGATCTTCCTATATATTTTTCTCATTTAAGTCTATGCCTGGTATCTTGAATAAAGCCACACCAATTTGATTTGTTGGTTGGTTCTCGGATATTTTTTTAGAAAAGTATGGAGCTACAGGGCGAGAAAAGAAAACAGGTCCAAACATCCTATAATAGCCCCAAATCATGCTAAGGGTGATGAAGTCAACATACCAGGGTGGCAGGTAACTCAAACAATGAATTTTAAACTTTTAGTCAAATCGCTGCATAGACAGATGGAAAAATTGTAACAACTAGGAAGAAAAGGAGCATTTTCAAATTGATTCAGAACCTGATTTTTTTTGCAAATCGAAAAAAAATAAGAGGACGAATCCGAGAACTAATTGATTAAATTGGTGTGGCCTAATCATACAATCAAATAGTTCAAACCAAATCATAAGGTCTGACCTGCTCTGGGAATGGTGGAACACGTCATGTTGTATTTGGGACTTGTAAGAACGTGGTATTCTGCAAAACTTCCAACGGATCCATTCACTGGTTGACCGTTGATACGGAACCTATATTTCTTGCCAAACTCCAAGCTGTTCTTTGCTACCCATAGGGTTCTTTGGTTGACACCTGAAAAAAGGTTCCTTTGTATTTGAAGTATCGTTGAAGGATAAAGGATACAATATGATGCATTGTTTACATTGCTAAAAAAAAAAGGAAGCGTCATTTTTGATGCTGTTTGAAAGTGCCAACCACCATTTTCTGTTTTTGGTCTACATTGAACAATATTGCAACGGTTTGCGTGATTGCTACGAGGACACCTGGTCGAACATCACGCAGACACGCGACTTGCCACGTGACTATCACGTGGAAGTCACGTGGCATGCCAAGTGGTGAACGGGTGTTCTTGTAGTAATCACGCGGAAGTCACGTGAGTGCTACCCTTTACAGTACTACATGCGCCACTCAGATATGTATGATACGAATGTACTCTACCATTGTTTGACTTATCAGCCCAATTCGGTATTTCCGTGACGTCACCGGTATGGAGATCCTCTTCGTACAGTTGCCAGCTGAACGCCATCTTGGAATTTTTGCGTAGACCACAGCTCGTACAATTTGCTACTAATTTGAAGTCCTTGGTTGGATTAACAAAGGCCAAACAATTGCTTACACATCTGTGAATAATAAGAAAAAAATTCAAATCACCAAGAGGTCGCACATTTACAACTAATCATAGTTGAGCACCAAAGTAGATCACCATTATGATAGCAAGTAGACGATAGTCTTAACCATTCAAACACACGTACGCACAATAAGTGGCTATACAAAATAAACAATGAGTTCAGCTAAGTCTTCAGATGAATACACATACTAGATTACTTTACTCGTAGCAGTTTGCATAAATGTATTTATCTCTTTTGTGTAACCATGTACAACCAATAAGGCGATTATATACAGTGGTTGTCTTATAATTTTGTCGCACATTTAAACAAAAACTGATGCTTTTGGCAAGGTATTTGAAAATGTTCAATATGTATTAGACTCCTAGCATACTTGATTGAGAAAGTTGGTAAGGGTCCACCGTTCACTATGTACAGCTCTTGTTGGAAGTCCACAACGATCTGTCCAACAGTTCCTGTCACTTTGATTACGTAAGGCACCCCTGTCTCCATCGTTGATTGGTCGAGGCGAATGGAGCTTCCCGTGGCTTGGGAAAGATTGCCAAAATTGACGTCACCACACGCTCCCGTGTAGACCTTTATGCCGTTGCCGTCCACCGATGAAACATTGTAGGCAACCGTTGGAACAGCATCAGGGTCAAACGTTCCATTGGAGTCCTTCTGACGACAATGCCAAGCGAATGTTGCACTGGCCTGGTAAGAGCTCGGGTCGAAGGTACTGTTGAAAAGTGCTGCCGCCTCAGCCGTTCCTACCACCCTAAGATGACCTCCAGAAATCTCAACGGTAATGTAAGGTTCTGCAAAAAATAAGAAAAATAAAAACTTTATTGCACAAAAATTGTACAAGATATAAAGTATGACATCTACTGGTACATAGCTACAGTTCCACATGGCTAATCTACCCAATACAAGAGTGTGTTGTATGGGATGAGAATGGGCTTTTACAATCAATCATTTGAGGAATTTCTAACGTCTATACATTCTTTATATTTTCCTATGTATGTCATGGAGGGGTTGTCACATGTCATTATGTACTTGAATCAGAAGAAGAGCGAAAAAAATTAGTACTACTAGTCACCAAACTGAAAATTAAGAATTCATAATCTTTCTCATTCACTTGTATGTGAATTGATAAGCTTTATCACAGAACGATTTTACAGGGAACAGTGTATGGCAACAACAACAATAACAACAGGAGAGACCAATCTGAACAAGAAAACAATAATGACTAAGTATGTGTGTGTATCGCAGCTATAATTGACTGCGCCAATGATTGTCTTTCTTCAATATAAGAAGTTGAAAGAGATTAGAAAATATGAAAAAGACATTGCGTTTGTATAGCGACCTTGTAATCAAACTGCGTATACAACAATGATGTCTAATTGACTGAAAAAAATATCAAAGATTGCTGTTTCAACAATGGTCTTTTGTTCACAGATTCGTTTTATTGTCGGAACAGATGCTCATTGGTGGAGCTTTTTTTTTTTATTAAAGCACATATAAGAAAATACAAGACTGCGATGGCGGCGCACTCAAGTTATATAAGCACCGCCATCGAACATATAAAATAATCAACAAAGATATAATACTACATAAAAAAAAGCAAAGAAATAGACACAATTTAAACAAACAATACAAAGTAGACATATTGGGGACAAATTAGATATAACTGAATGCGCTGTCCCACCCCCCACCCCCGTGACACTTCAGGAAGGACTCAAGTGCAATATACTACTTGTAAATCAGGAGGGTACGAAACGGTTACTTTGAGTAATAAAATCTTGGGTGAAACACATAATTTCACAATTAATGAAGCTTTTGTTCGTGTCCACCTTCGCCACTACCACTTGAAGATGTCACTGCCGGAGTGCTGGTACCAGTAACTTCTCCACTTTGCATCTTGACATCTGTAAGACATAGGTTATCAAATCAGGGGAAGCATGGTGGTTTTTCAAGTAACTAGTGGTAGTGCAATGCGGCTTTGGTACGCCTTGCGTTATCCGTCAAGCACACAGGGACCGTGACCCATTACAGCAGTTTCCGTAACAACTTCGGCGATTGAAGATGAGATTCCCAATTTTAACGATTAGAATAAGTGTTGTCTCCCAAAGTACAGAAAAAACGGAATATTCACTATATCTACGAAGACGCTACAACAACTCTAAAACTGCACAGCCACGAAGCGCAAAGCCCTAAAATTGGGCAAAGTTGGAAAAAACCCTCACTCGTTGTACAACCCCGGGCCAGCTGAGGGGTCAAAGGGCACAGGGAATTATTGGATACGCCTGCGCACTGCTGTAGTGACCCATACTCTTTGATATGTGTGTTGGGTTCTTTCACCTGCAGAGGTTTGGTGCCTGAGGCTCCCTCATACATGGAACCCCCCGGGTTTACGCCAGCTTCGGTAAGAAGTAATACAGCCCACAACCCAGTCACAGGGACACAAAACTACAGGTATATTTTCGGCATCGCTGTCATTATCAAAGGATGGCTAAAGAAACAAACGCTTACCGAGCTAATATTGAAATATTGTTATAGTATACTCAAGACTAGAGTTCCGCGACCTCATACCTTCGCCAAATGAGATTACCCTTTATGACTGGCAAATTATAGATTTCCCCCTAATTATGCAAATAAGATCCTCATTTGCATGAATTACATCAGTTGATCATATTCTCCTCCCAATGGCAGTGTTATCTTAACAAAGAAGGTAATTCTAGCATTTCCTCATAAATTATGCAAATGAGGTGCTGATTTGAATAAGTTATGTTGAATGATGTTCACCTCCAGTCAACTTCGAAATGCACAAGTATGAAATTGCCAACATCAACCATTATGGAATCATAGTATTTTCCCATTCATTATGCAAATTAGGTCTTCATTTACATAATTAATACTAGTATATGGCGATGTTCCTCTCATTCTTAATACACATGTCACAAGGTATAATAGTCCAATCATGGAAGGTAGCTGAGTTATAGAATTCCCTCATTAATTATGCAAATTAGATCCTAATTTGCATAATTGTCATTTGATTATGTCAAGCATCACTTAAGCTACCTACATACTAGTACCAAATATCAAGATGATCCGTCAAACGGTTATTGAGTTATCCTACTTTAAACATTTTCATACAAATGCTTCTGCAGTTCCACAGCAAGCCGCTAGGGGCCCAAACTTACGTCACTTCTTCCCGACTACAAGAGCTACCTACCATCCAAAAATCAACACCCTAGCATGTCCAGATCATGAGATATCAAAACCGGAAGTTCCGCTGCAGTACCATAACAAGCCGCCAGGGGGCCCAAAATCTAATCGTTTCGAGGTCTCATCAAGACCTACCCACCTACCAAGTATGAAGATAATCCATCCAAGCCTTCTCAAGTTATGCTGTTGACACACACACACACAGACACAGACACACACACACACAGACACACACACACACACAGACACACAGACACACAGACACAAAAACATAACCTTCTTGGCGAAGGTAAAAACAGGTAGTTGCTCAAGCAACTGGATAGAATTTAAAAACTGTCAGACGTTTCAAGTAGCATCCACTATTTTCGTCAGTGACCGTCTGACAGTTCTCAAATTCTATCCAGTTGCTTGAGCAACTACCTGTTTTCTTGAGTATAGTATAACATCGCTTATTAATTACTACCGTAAAGTGAATATTGAATATTTTTCTTACTTTGAATGTCACTTACCTTCGAATAATGAAAACAGAAGGAGCAAAACTAGAAATCGGAATCTAACCTGTGAAGAAAAAAATGTGGGAAAACACGTAAATGTTTGAACAATGTTCTTGGAAGAAATAGTTTGCAGACAATGTCACGGAATGAAGAAACTATATAATGTTACATATGTTTGGCTAGAATTTTGTCAGTGCAAAAATAGGATTATTACAGTTCAAGGGGCATTATGTAACATTTTTGCACAAAAAATTGAAATATTTTGATATTTGATTTGAAAATATCTTCGTGCGATTGTAATTTAATTCCACTTTTCAACATATATTTGTGAAATTATCTGACATTTCCAATAATTATGGTTGACGCTGAAACAAGCCACACGAGTCGCACTCGGTTTGTGCCACCAACACAAATTACCGGAATGTAAACAAACATGGCTTTCCAACTTCTAAACACACTCGTAAGGCGTCAAATTTTGGCACCTTCAATTCCTGAATGGCACTTATTTGCAATGGAGTAGCTGGGGTTGATTCAACTTACTTTGTATAGAAATGACCAAAAAATTGACTTTTTGTATCGTGCTAATGTTACATAATGCAGCTTTAAAAGCAGTTGGGACAAGAAATTGGCTTTTGTTTTGTAGAAATAAAGTGTTTGGATTGTGGTTCAGATGGAATAGATATAGCAGACACGTACATGCAGTTCCCGTTGTGCAGACCTTAGCTCAGGTACCATAGTGACTCATGAAGAAGCCCTCCTAAAGCTTGGTTTCGATGTAGTGGAATTCTAATCTGACAGTAAAGAAATGAACGTGAGTTTACAGGAGATTGTTCCACTTGTTTACTGTAGTGAAGTACAAACATCATGATGGAATGTACCAACACAGATGAGCTTTCATGCTATAATGCTGAGGTCACATTTCCAAACCGGGGCCCGGCCGGATTGTTTCAATTAACGAAAAATCAACAATTTATATCAAGAATATACGCAAATAGTTCCCATTATTAATTTTTTCAACCTTTTTGTGCGTCGTTCGTTGTCTTTTATATCATACTTTTCGTTCCATAAGACTGCCCGGCCGGGCCCCGGTTTGGAAATGTGACTTCAGCATAATGAAAGTCAACTTCCGTAATTCCGCCGGGTATCCCACGACCGCCGCACTGAAAAAACAGCGAACTTAAAGAGATCTAATAAAATGCAGTATCAGCAATCCCTGACGTATGCACATTTCAAATATCCATGTATTCAAGATATTCTTCAAAAGGCCTGATAACACTATTTTATGGGGCGGCAATAAACAAATATTCTGGATGAGGAAATCTGTCTGATATTGACATTTACTGCCATCTCGTAGCACATTTTCGTCATCATTTCATACTTAAAGCGTTTGAAATATCCCCAAAACAAGTTACGTGAGGAGTCCCTTTATTTTGTGGTGCCACCAATAAATAGCTAGAAGCAGCCTACGATTCGAAACAAGCAACGGTTTTCCATCAGCGACATCGCATTTTTGCCTCACAGATATCAGTATGCTATGGGATAGGATTGATTCATTGATTGGAGTGTGACTCTCCCCAAACACGGGACCTCCATTTAACGTCCTATCCGAGGGACGTCCTTAACCGAAGCTAGGCACTCATTTTCACCTGAGTGAAGTGAAGAAATTCGTGTAAAGTGCCTTTCCCAAGGGCACAAGATCGGTGACATGGTATGATTCGAACCCGGAATCTCTTGGTACTGATCCGGAGACGAACCGTTACGCCACACGACCCAATTAACTTAAACCGACTTAATATAATATCATTTACACTGGTACGACAGACAAAAGTTAACATGGACAAATTTGATACATTTAAAGGCATCCAATGCAATTTCAGGGCTGCAAAACTGGATTTTTAAAGTCAATTTTCTGGTCATTCTTTTAATGTAGTAAGTTGAATCAATTGTACCCCATCTACTGATATCTGTGAGGCAAAAAGGTGATGTCGCTAACGGAAAATGATTGCTTGTTTTGTATCTCGTAGGCTGGTTCTAGCTATTTATGGGCGGTATCCAAAAAATAAAGAGACACCTCACGTAGCTTGTTTTGGGGCTACAGTATTTCAAACGCTTCAAGTATGAAATGATGACGAAAATGTGCTAAGAAATGGCAGTAAACGTCAATATCAGACAATTTCCTCATCCAGAATATTTTTCGTTCTGCCACCCTGAAATTACATTTGGATGCCTTTAGCGTTACAGAAAAACAGGTTACTGTCCATACTAGTTTACAAGGCGAGTTATGTGTACGGGATGCAAGAGTCAATGTTTGACATGAAAAACTATGTCCCTTACCTATTTGTCAGCAGGCGGTCGTCCCGTCTTGGCAGTTTGCTGAAGATTGATCACAAGTACTTCACATAGTGTCATTTATACAATACGTCAATGTTATGTTGGCGTGCGTAGCACACATCTTCTATTGCTACACCATCAACGAGTAAACGGTGTCTTGATTGTTGAGAATTCCCTGTAGACGGTGTTTGAACTAGTGGTGAGGTCAAGTTCAAAGACGACAAATTGTTTTCCACTTCAACTTTTTTTATGGCCACCAACTTCTATTCAGGATGCGTAATACTATATTCATATTCAATACAACTTTGATACATTCTATCGTCAGCAAGAAATGATAGCGAGTACTTATACATCCAGAAGTGAAAGTGATCTCGAACCACTTTAGCTCACTAAACTTCTAAAGAGCTACTCTTCCACTTGTTGTGACAGAGAAGACAGACGCTATGTACAGTATTAAAGGTACCAGGGAAATTCCCCTAGCTCTTTTTGACAAACGGACCACGGCTTGGCGTCCCGTTCTAAGGACTGCGACCCTTTCCAGTAGTTTGCATGTCGGATGAGCGACAATAGCCGGGATTCGAACTCCCAACCTCTTAGTCCAGAGGCAGGGTCACTAACCACTGGACTACGTATACGCACGCTACTTGTGTACCACACGCTACTAGTGTAATCTCGAAACTTCTAACCTCTTCTGCAGTGGCATTCAGTGTCATTTGAAAGTGAAGAGTCCGTACTCTATAGTGGTGTTCATTCATATTTTAATGTATCCGGCACCCGGCCACGGAACAAATTTAAACAAGACTGGCAATGAAAACATACATTGCCATGGCGACGGTGGTTGCTGTTAGGGTTATTGTTTGCATGGCACTGCGGCCCTGCCATCATTTCATGATTTTGAGGAAGACTTGGTACCTATACAGATACAGTGCACCCACCCCCCCTGAGTGTATAGTGAACAAGCCCCGGGGTCACAGAAAGTAGGGCATCCAGGAGAGGCAGGGTCCCAAGGGTTTCTAGGAATGTGGGTATAGATGTGGGTCACATGGGAGACATGCCTGTGGACATTCCATACCTGTGGACAAAATGCCTGTACAATTCCTAGAATTCTTGCGAATCACACACAATACTGTACCATTTGGCTCCTCCCTGAGACGTCGCCAAAAAAAAGAAGGAAACTGAGCTGGGGGACTAGAATCACCCTACGTCTGTCATACACTCACGACCTCCCCCGAATTTGTTCCCCAACACCATCCCACTAGGTTCGGCTGACGTTCAAGAGCAGTCTGACCAGATTTAGGCCATGCCTACCTTCTATACGAATCGAAACGAATTTGAATTTGACCTCTGAGCACTGCTGACTTTTTCCCAAATGCTGAGTGCTAAGCAGAGCTTTGGTATGACTCGGCCGGGATCGAATGCCAGCTTAGGTGAACACTCTACGCACTTGGCCATTGCAGCGGTGCGTATCTAACCCATGACGTAAAGGCAATTTGATTGACGTAGAAAAAAAAACGCCTGTAAAATTGATGGCTTTGATAAAACGCCCCATTTCAAGTGCGTCATCCCAAAATTGGACGAAGTGTCATTTTCCTGTAACAGCAAATTGATAACGGTTTTCTTATAAAACACCTGAAAACAAGTTGCCCATCAATCCAGCAAATCTCATGAAAATTTAATAAGTCTTTTGTATGGTTTACTTAAACAAATAACAGTTATTGGCGTTATGGGATGTATAATTATTGTACTCAAGGCCGCAAAGTGGTCGAAAGTGATTGAAAAGCAGGAAAGATACAATTTTCATGTTTATTTCATGAGGCTAACTGCAAACTGTTGAAATTACCACATCTACTAACAGCTTTCTACTGTGGTCTTGTGGTTATGGTTGTTGTCTCAGAATCCTAAGGTTTTGGGTTCGAATCCCTGGCAGCCCCCACTTTCGTGACCTTGGGAAAGGCACTGTACACCTATTTCTAAGTTAGTTTGGTTTTGTATCAATTAGTAATTTGTGTAACTTTATTTGTTACTTTTGTTGTAATTTGGACTGAGTTGATTTTGATGTAAACGGCTTTTGTTTGTGGTTTTCCCTCAGGGCACATTGAAAAGCGCCCTCAAGCGATATGTATCCCCTGGTGAAATAAATAAAAATAAACAAACAAACAAACAACAAACATTTCCTCACTCGACTCAGGTGAAAATGTGTACCTAGCTTCGGTTAGGGACGTCCTCTCGGATGGGACGTAAAGCCGGAGGTCCCGTGTTTGGGGAGAGCCCCACCTTGAGCATGTTAAAGATCCCACCGCACTTATCGAAAAAGAGTAGGGGTCCTTCCCGGTGAGCCGGTGTGAGTGGTTCAGACCTTACAGTCCGGTCTCAGGTTTAAACATCCCGTACTGGTGATAGCCACCTGTTGTGTCAATCCTTCCACAAATAGATGAACTTATATGTAGATGTTGAACGCAGGGAGTAACCGCCATTAGTATTGTTGCAAGTTATAGCTTAAAAGTTCATCTGTGTTGGTAGAAGTCATTTTGAATCAAGTTTGGAATCCAACACAAGTATTTAGAGTTATCAAAATTTTCGACTGTACAACTCCAGTCTTTGTCAGGGAATAATAATAAAGCTATCCGCCGCTTCTGTGATGTCACGTTATGCAGATGACACACGTGACTCGGTGAGCAGTGAATCATAGTATAGTATGCATTTTCCCACTGGCTCCCATATTAAAGTCAACAGGCATGCATATAGAAGGAAATTGAAAACAGGAAACGAGATAACCTTTTCTGGGACATTTGACCTAACTTCCTGTCAGTGTCCCAGACATGCCTAGCACGTAACTACGAAAACACAAGTGTTCTCTAAACACAAATTTCAAGGTTATCTAAACTCTTTCTCCATACTCCCTTACCTTTTTAAACTACTTAGTCACCAAAAATGTAAAAAAAAGGGGAAAGAAATCGGTCTGCTCGACAAATGAGTCTAAAATACTTTTATTACATACCTGGAATAGCAGCAACATTTATATACTAAAACTTTACATGATTTTTTAAGAACATATTTACAATATTGGAGGCCTATAGTAAACTTCCACCAGCAGTATCATAATGTCGGAATTATTAACAAAATTGCCAATTTTTCTTCCCGCTGAAATTGCTGGATCATTGCAAGACGGAACAATAGCAGAAAACATAGCTGAAACATAACACCATATTGCTGTACAGTCAACAACAATTGAATCAAATTCAAAGATGTTTCTAAACATGCATTGCTGTAACAGTTGATATACATGTTGGCAGTATTCGAAATTTACAATGTATAAGTCCTAGCCTTGTATTTCATATGAGTTATACTTTGAACACAAAAACTTTGGAAACTTATATTTGATCCGTCACATCTCTGTTGTTTCACTTTATCAATTGTACATATAATGTATTACTGGAAAGCTTATTTAGGCTACATCAATTTAACTAATTGGTTCTCAGATTTTCCCTATTCATTTTTTTCTGATTTGCAACAACAAAAAAAGAAATTTAGGTTCTGAAAGAACTCCAAAATAACATATTCTAGCCCCAACAGTTAAAGAAAGTCCTTTTCTTCCTAGTTGTTACAGTTTTTCCATCTATCAATGCAGCAGTTTGATTAAAAGTTCAAAATTCATTGTTTGAATTACAAACCACCCTGGTATGTTGACTTCATAGCTCCAATTGTAGCATTTGAGGCTATCATAGGATGCCTTGCCCTGTTTTTTTTCGCCGTCGCTTCATATTTTTTCTGAAAAAAATCCGAGAGCCAACAAATCAAATTGGTGTGGCCTTATTGCAAACAGGGCTGCAATAGACAAGATATCAAATGATATAATACATTGCAATCAATAAAATAATACCACATATGATTGACCAAATCCAAATTTCAGAACTTTTTGTGTTAATTATAAGTGCAAATAATAGACGGTAACGATAAGTACATGTACCAACATTTTGCAAAATGTATAGAATTTTCTATAGAATGAATCTTATACTTCAAGTTGGAAAAAAAGTAAATAAAGTCCAAGACCTCAAACTGCATGAATTCTAACTTTCATACAAAAATGGCAAGTGGGCTAACAAATTTGTAGATATCTTGCAAGTTCATTTGAGTCGGTAGAAATCATTATGAAGCAACTTTAAACTGTAAATTCCAACACAAGATATAGGAAGAAATTTCTGCAACCTATGATCCACTGCTCACCAAGTCATGTGTGTCATCTGCATAATGTGACCTCACAGAAGCGGTGGATTTCTCATTCCTTGACAAGGTCACACCAATTTAATTTGTTGCTTCTCGGATTTGCCTCTTCATTTCTTTCTGATTTGCAAAAAAAAAAAATTCTGGTTCTGAATCAACTAAAAAATGCTCATCTTTTGCCTCCAACAGTTGAAGAAAACTATTTTCTTATTACTTGTTACAGTTCTTACATCTACCAACGCAGTGGTTTGATTAAAAGTTCAAAATTCATTGTTTAAATTCTAACCCAGTCTTTTGTGTTGACTTCATGGCACCTATTCTAGCATTTGGGGCTATAATAGGATGGCCAGGCCTGTTTTTATTTTTTTTTCCACCCTGTCGCTTCATATTTTTTCTGAAAAAATCCGAGAAGCAACAAATAAAATTGGTGTGGCCCAAAGACTGGAGTTGTACAGTCAAAAATTTGGGTAAGTCCAATTTCTTGTGTTAGAAATTACAGTTTAAACTTGCTTCATAAATTTGTAAATAATTGTTGTTCTCAAAAATGTATTCTATACCCAATAAGCTAGTTGAGCAGAAACTGAACTAAAGGCAGACATGTATGTACAAGTAACATTGACTAATTGGTGAGCATATTGCACCCTGAATAAACTCATATGCATGTCAAAGTTCATCATGAAATTCATGGATAAATTTACAACTACAGAAATATATTATGTAGATCTATATACATACACATCATTTGTCGCATGTCGCAATGATACAAATTTTGAAATTTCACTCAGCTACTCCAGATATTCTTGAATAGGTTTAAGTGTATGACAACAACATAAGATCGTAACACTGTACCACCTTGTATCAACAAGTTTTCTTAGAATGAAGTACTGCTTTTTTTTAAATATCTGAAACATAAATGTACAATCATATGGATGAAACAAATATGATTTTGATAACGTCACATTTGATGCAAAACTATGTCATATGTTTATGCTTGTGTAGCCTCTACCAGGCTTCGAAAAGCGGCTGGAAAGAGTAGGCCAAAATAGACAGATAGTACGCCAGGGGAATTGGTCTGCGAGAGAGTACAGTTTGCCGCGTTCGGGGCTAATGCTTGTGCGCACCAAAAAGCAATGTTTCCATTTCGAAGGTGCAAACTTTTGAATGGCTCAGCAAGCTTCAGCTGTTGTGATTGGGATTCAGTAGGTCATTTTTGCAACATCTCACTTTGTTAACATATTGCATAACGTTAACTAAAATTTGTTATTCTAACTAGAGGAATTTCTGATAAAACACAAGAATGCTGTGTACACTAGAGCTACGTGTACTGTACAATCCATTGAACTGCATTGTATAATGGTTTATATAAATCAAGGGTGGTTATTGAAATGGAAAGTCAGTGAAAATGCTTTAAATTAGACATCCCTGACAAGGGCCAACAACTGTTCTTTTGTTATGACAATTACTTTGTACCAGTCACGAGCCAAGGACACTTACGCTAAAGGGGCCGTCATAATGCCAAAAATACGCATGATCCTCGGTCGATCTCAAAATCGGGCCACCTTTTGGCGATCAATAAATACGGCCGAACCTTGTCGACAATGTGACAGAGGCATTATATAAAGAGCACGTTTCGTGTGTCAGCGAGCTTCGGCTAACTCTCCGAAAATTCGCGCAATGCTCGACGAAACATCGGGCGTACTACTGCCGTAAATGTTATTAGAGCTTGCCGACTCGCCGATCGATTTTTGCGCAATGTGACGGCCCCTTTAATGATATCCCCAGTCATAGAAACTGTCACAAACATCCTCACTGCAATATGCCCAAAACACCACCTTGAAAACTTGATAATACAGTTTAAAGGCCCATCTTTTCTCCATTTGTATTGTAATAACAAAATTTGTGAGTGGCAATTATCCACTTTCCAAAATTGGGCAAATTGATATGAATTGGGGCAACATAAAGCTTTCAAACTGTTTTGCGAACCAAATCCCAAAGTAGTTATTTGTAACACGGAGTGGCGTGGTCAAAGGCTTTGGAATGATTGGCTGAAAGTTGGACGTTGCAACTTCTCAACATCCTCCCATTGGCAGGGCCACCAAACTCATTCTTCGTCACTGGCCCTGCCGATATGGCAACGGTTACAGCCTCCAGGACCCAGGAGATATAAATATTCATGAGCTTGCCTTATTTGGCATGACCCCACATGACCCCAGTTCCAGCCAATCAGCGCTCAGCTTGTGGTTGTAATTTCTAGGTCAGCTCATGAATATTTAATGAAAAGTGCGTTAAAGATTTTCTCTGTGTATAGCTGATTGGCTGAGAGCGTGTTGGGTCCTGGAGGCTGTAACCGTTGCCATATCGGCAGGGCCAGTGACGAAGAATGAGTTTGGTGGCCCTGCCAATGGGAGGATGCTTCTCAAAAGCCTCCAAGGACTATCCCATTAACTATCTTACATTTTTACCAAAATGTACAAAATGAGAGATGTCCATTGTTTTTTGGCAAGGCCACAGGGATGGAACCTTTTGTAATGATTGGCTGAACGTAGTAAATTGCAACTTGTCAAAAGCATCCAATGACTAATCCCATTAAAACTATCTTACATTTTTACCAAAACATACAAAATGAGAGATGTCCATTGTTTTTTGGCAATGCCACAGGGGTGGAACCTTTTGTAATGCCATGAATTGACTTTAGTCTACTGAGATTGTCTTTTCTTTAGACTCCCTGCTTCAGGAGCATTTGGGAGCACATGAGAAACAGAATTTTAAAAAATCATGCTGATTTCTTCCTGATGTTGTTTTTGATCAGTTGCTTTTATTAATGTACATGGAAAGCCATTTAACAACTGAATTCATACTAAATGATTGCCTTTCAAACTAAAATAAAAGCAGACATGTCACATGGTCAATGTCATGTAGATGACATACAATCCATGTTATGGTCAGTGGGGTTTTAAATGATTAACTACCACCAGGGCTCTAGCCAGCACCCGTTTTTCTGTGAATTACCGGAACTTTTCAGCGCCTGACAGAAAAATTTTGAAACCAATCCGTCAACCTTGACAGACAAAATCAACAAAAATCTTGGGTAAAAATATAAAAACATCCAAAGGACCACCGACAACCACTCTAAACCCCATGATTTGCTTCTCAAAATGCGGGAAATTGCATTTTTGAAGGCTTGAAAACCCAAAATTTCCTGGGGGAGCAATTGCCCCCGGACCCCCCTTGATTACAAGGGGCTTTGGCGCTTGTGTGGTGCCTACAGTGCTCCTCCATCCAAATCCAATCACTAACCTGGGCTGACAGAAAACATTTCGAGCTGGCTAGAGCCATGACTACCACAATAGGGAATACTGCTGTAACTGATGAATAATGTCATGAAAATTTGCACAGGTAGAATTTGACTCTTCCCAAGGGGCATTTTGTCAAATATACCATAAACTTCACATACAAATTAAGATGTTTGAGATTGTCCTTTAAAATCTCTGCATTTTCAACGACAAAATTGATACCAAATCTATTATGCTCAAATTTAGTACCAAAGAATCAAAATCCAAAATGATGCTCCTAGAGAATATTCTTCATACATCCCTCACAACTGTTACATGTAAATTCCACTCACAGATACTGCCCATTTGATGGGACAGTAGGTTAAGATAAAGAGGTTAAAACAAAAAATAAAAGTCACAGAAACAAAGGACAATGTCATGATACTGTTATATATAGAATTTGGAACTGAAAGTGTCAATATCAATGTCAAATGTACAGCTTTCTTTAAAGCTGCATTATGTAACATTAGGACGATGCAAAAAGTCAATTTCTGGTCACTTTTTTTACAAAGTAAGTAGAATCAACCCTACTCTATTGCAAATAAGTGTCATTCAGGAAGTGGAGGTGTCAAAATATTACACATTACAAATGCGTTTAAAAGCTGGAAACACAGCTGTCAGTCATGTTTATTTACAATCAGGTATTTTGTGGTGGTGCCACAAACTGAGTGCACCTCGTGTGGTCTGTTGTAGCGCCAACCATGATGAATGTCAGAAATGTGAGATAATTGCACATATGTTGAAAAGCAGAAGTAAATGACAATCACATTTTTTTCAATTAAAATATTTCAATTTTTGGTGCAAAAATGTTACATAATGCCCCTTTCAAACTTGAACAACAAATACTCAGTTTAACTGAAGAATAAGATGAAAACAATGGAATAGCAGCTGTCACCTACTAACTTGTATGTTTTACCTAACCGTTTCACAAACAAATAAATTATACACTCCTGAACAGTAGTAGAGGGGATGACTGTTTTGTGTTTGCAGGGGTGGGTGTTAAGTGGTGGTGGCTCCTCCCACTGTCACCTGTCCCAGATGTCCTGCATATGGAGGTCGACATCTGCCAGGCCCCGCAGTGACTGCATGTGGCCCGAGTAGAAAGCTACATCTGATTGCACCAGTCTGAAAGGCAAGGGAGTAGATGAAATAGACACTCACAGGTAGTGTACGAAATACTTTTTTGAGCCAGGTTGCCCAGTGGCAACCTAGGATGAAAGCTACATGTAGGTTGCCCGTCAAAATTCCAGGTTGCCCCGAATTTAAACTCTTCTACATTATGATTAACTTCGTTAGAATGCAATGTGTATTTATACATTTCTGACACAGAGTTGTTCCCCCTTACCTGAAATGATGAGCTCTTCCATGGGAACTTCTCAATAAACAGTTTCCAATGGAAGAAAGAGGCATCCTTACATAAAATTTAGGTAGTGCACTGGGCTACCTGGGTGTAGAAATAGGTTGCACCAAGCAAAATATGGTTGCACAGTGTAACTGGGCAACCTAGTATTTTGCACACTGATGGAGTACCAAACCCAGTTTGTATCAGTAATAGGATGCACATGGGTTGTGAGGTACAGCTTTTGAAATAAAATTATTGCAAAAGTAAAAATTAACAGGAAAACAAGACATGTTATGTACACATCAGAAAGAAATACATTTTTGCATTGTTTACATACACATACACTTGATCCTCTATAGCCAGTCTGACAATATTTTTTGGCAGGGAATACAAGTAAATAGTAGCACATCGGCAGAACGTACTGCGCCTGTGTGAAACCCAGATTTTCCATGGTTTCTGTTGGATGTTTAGTCAACGTTGCATCAGAATTTTGCCCGTTGCAGACGATATCTTTTCTGACACAACATTTGAAAACTATATATAGACGGGATGTCATTCTTAATTATGCGAATACGACCTTAAACGAAACATTCTGCTTTAGTACTATGCACAATACAATACAGGTTCTGTGCAGGCGCAGTACGTTCTGCTGACGTTCTGTGAATTCCTGATTCCTTACCCATGCTGTGGTCCCCCGTCATTTGTAACACTAAGTCTGACCAGTTGTTGTTGTAAATGGCTCTTAAAGGACACGTTAATCCTTGTAAACAAGACCTGCGAAGAGAGAAAATAACACTAATTATTCCTAATCAATTGTTATATAGAATAAGATTATAAATAATTCTTAGGAATACAGATTCTGATAATATAACAATGTGCAACCTAGAAGTACGGCACAAAAATTTAACTTTTATTTCCAAACTTTTGGAGTCTTTCTTTTTCCTAGGGAGGTTCGGCAATGGTTAGCTGGTGGTTGGCTGGTGTTCGGGAGTAGGCAGGGGCACATGGTTGGTTCGATTTGTATAGAAAGGTAGGCGTGGCCTAAATCTGGTCAGGCTACTCCCGAACTTCAGCCAACCTTGGTCAGTTGGTGTTCAGGGGAAGGTTCTGAATGTGCGACGGGGGCTTAAGACCCAGAAGAACAAGGTTGGCCCTGGTGACGGTTTCTAGTGTCATACCAGATACACATGAACCTACTACATGGGACAAACAGATGGTAGGGCCTAGGAAAAAAAATGTTGTGTTTCCTGTTTCCCGACCGACCCTAGAAAAAACTGCCGACCCTAGCCTTTTTTGTGTGTGGACCCCTGCAAGGGACATGGAATTTTCGAGCTGCATGATCGACCTTTTCTAGCTCCATGATCTCCTAACTGGCTAATGAAGGATATGAACAAAACATGTATCAACAGATTTGTAACCATTAGGCCACACCAATCTAATTTGTTGGTTCTCGGATTCGCCGCTTCATTTTTTTCCGATTTGCAAATAAAAATAAAATTGGATTCAGGCTTTGAATCAACTGCAAAATGCTCCGATTTTGCCCAAAACAGTTGAAGAAAGCTCTTTGTCTGCGTTGTTTTACAGTTTTTTCATGTATCAATGCTCTGGTTTGATCAAAAATTCAGAAATCATTGTTTGAATTATAAACCAGCTTGGAATGGGGACGTCAAGGCTGCTATCGTAGCTTTTGGGGCTATCAGAGGATGCCTAGGCCTGTTTTTATTTTTTTTATTTTTTCGCCCGGTCGCTTCATATTTTTTCTAAAAAAATCCGAGAACCAACAAATTAAATTGGTGTGGCCTTAGGCACAAAATTAAACTACTGTATAAACTTTGACATTGAAAATGTAAGTGTCCTCATGCAAGTTTTACTTTCAATTGTTAAAATGTATTGTATAAGTTGGACCACTAGAGATTGCAGAAGTCTAAAAAAAATATTAAAAAAAAAAAGATAATCCCTACCTACCAACCCTAATTTTTCTAGGACTGAAACAGGAAACACAACATTTTTTTTCCTAGGCTTAACCAGGCATGCTTGGACATTACAGAAGTTCCTATGACAATCCTTGTAATTCTTGCTGTCGTGATTACATTACAAAACTACAATGGGCTCGCTCCTGAGGCATTGCCAAAAAGTAGATTTTGTTGTGCCTTACTCTGATCTGTTCTGGAGGTAGAAGGTCCACTATGGCCTCGTGTAACTTGCTGATCTGCTTGCAGATGTTACGGAAGGTGGAAGATGGCATGGGGGCCTTGGCTTCCCACTGGAAATTCAACAAACAAAACAGTCACTGTAGACAAACTTTAATTTTAAAAAATCAATGATACACTGTTGACTATTTATATTTACTTTCGCAGAAGGAAAACATACTGTTTTTGCTCTGTTTCTTCTTCTTCTTCTCCAATCACATAAGGTCATTGACCTGGATCAGACATCTGTCACCATGGTAACTGGTGCTGTGGCAGACACCCTGTGGTGTTGGATTATGTTATGTTGCAAGTTGCAGGACAGAGCTGGAGAGGCTGGTCACCATATATACATGTATGAATGTTTGAGTAAGAATAAACAGAGCAGTACTTTGTTAGGCTAGACCACGTGAAGGTGAACATTAATATACATTTACTTTGCACATGTTACCTTTCTAGTCGACTTGTACTATCAAAAGAAGATCAAGATTTAGGCTGTCTGGATAAGAAAGTCAACCCCAGTGATGTAAACTTAGCCACGTTTGGGATTGTGTTCTCGACACAAAAGTGCCACCTACATTGGCTACATATAGTTGCGAGATGCAGTACTCAAGTCAGAAGCTCTGAGGAAGGTGCCTGATAGACATCGAAACGTAAGCAGGTGAGAGATGTAACTCGTTGTGTAAAAGAAAAACTGCAATATCCTATCAAAAGAAGAGTTACTAGAGTTGTCTCACTGCACAGCTTGCCAAAAACTGTGAACTCTTTGCTGCACTCTGGATTACATGTATGTAGCACTAATATACTGGTGGATGTACCAACTACCAAGTACCAAGTACCAGCTCAGAAAAGAACAAGAAATAGTCATGCCTTCAAGTACCAGAGTTATCAACCAAGGATTGACATGTTCAAAAAGTCATTTTTTCCTAGAAGTATCGTAGAGTGGAACTCGCTGCCACTAATTACAGTTGGGGCATCGTCACTAGATAGTTTTAAACAATGTTTAGACGTTCAAAGGTTAGGTGTAACATGTCGTTCGGTGTAATGTAGCCAGCTGCCGCCGCGCCACATGCCTGTGAAGCTGGTGTGTTATGCCGAAGGGCGGTTATACTGGCTATACAGATACAGATACACTTACAATGTATCCACCAACGTGAACCCCAGACAATTTGGAAGCAAAAAGAAGAGATCGACCACTTACACCTAAGTCAGTATGGTTGACTTTCCATATAGATCATCTTGTACCTTTATAACGTTACCAAGACTAACAGTAAAATGCGATTAGGCTGCACTAACATGATTATGGCTTGTTGAAAAACAACGAAAACAACTTAAGTCACAGTAAAAAAATACATTACGTAAACCATATGATATACATTATATGCATAGAGCCCCCCCCCCCCTAAAATGACATGGCAAGTGTATTCTGCTAAAGATGATAGTAAGCAGCTTCAACTTCTAGTTCTCTAATAGAAATAAATAGAGACAAAGGAACAACCTGCATATTCTAAAGCTGCATTATGTAACATTAGGATGATACAAAAAATTTTCTGGTCATTTCTTTACAAAGTAAGTTGAATCAACCCTTAGCTCCATCGCAAATAAGTGACATTCAGGAAGTGGAGGTGCCAAAAAAAGTGTATTACACCATACGGGTGCGTTTAAAAGATGGAAACACAGCTGTTAGCCATGTTTGTTTATTACATTCTGGTAGTTTGTGGTGGTGCCACAAAATGAGTGCGCCTCGTGAGTGAATGTCAGAAATTGAGGTAATGCACATATATGTTGAAAAGTGGAAGAAATTACAATTACATGAAGATTTTTTCAATTAAAATATTTCAATTTTTGGTGCAAAAATGTTACATAATGCCCCTTTAAAGACTTTGTAGTCTGCACATGAACATATGAAACAAAACTCCAACCTTCGCTAGAGATTTCTCGAACATGTCGTCCATGATGGCGATGAGTTTGCTGGCGATCTCCTGGATGTGGTCGTTGTAGTCTTTAACAACCTGAAGGTGGCAAGGTGGTCTTGTGGTTAGGGTTGTTGACTTAGACTCTAGCAGGCCACAATGTTGTGCCCTTGGGAAAGGCACTTTATATTTATATTTATATCATACCCGGGCGGCGATAACGTTTGATAACGGTGTTCCTGACCGGTCGGAACTTTACGGTACCAACCGGGCTTCCATAGAACGATACGAACGTGTTTCGCCCTAACTGCGTGCGCCGCTTTCGAAAATTTGAATACAGGATTCGGACTTTGGAATTGATGTTGTTGCATTTTTTGGTTTAGGGACACTAAATTTCCGCTCATTTCGCATTGAAAGGAGTGTTTTCTTGGGTGGGTATGATATAAATAAAATACAACGCGCTGTATTCCGCATCGCCCTCGGTCCCGGCCCTCCCGCAAGTCGGATCGGTGTCGGGCCGATACCTCGGGTGATATGGAATACGCCGTGTTGTATGCTATATATATTTCTTCATTTGACTCACGTTAAAAATGATAGCTTCAGATGGGACAAAAAACCAGAGGCATTTGAGAAAATTCACAAATCGAGCATGCTAAAGAACCTAACACATAAAAGTCCATTTCAGTGTGAGTGGATCAAACCTTACAGTCTTACACAGCTTATACTTAATGGACAGGTGTGTTTTGCCTTCAGTTGGTTCAAGCCTGTCACACATTCAGACCAAGGTTGGCTGAAGTTCGGGAGCAGTCTGACCAGATTTAGGCCACGCCTGCCTTTATATATGAATCAAATCAGATTTGAGTCAAATTTGACCCCCGAATACGACCCAACCACCAACCTACATGTATTCCGGAACACCAGCCAACCATGGCCGAACCTGACGTCCCCACCCAAATGTTTTGAACATTTTGAAACATTTGGCTGGCGCAGACGAACAGTAGCCGACCTTGCTCTCGACCTACATGTACTCTAAACCATGGTTGAGGGGAGTTCGGCAGTGTTCAGGAGGCCATATGCAGCTATGTGTGACAGGTAGGCTTTTAGCTAGGATTTTTTTGTTGGCTGTCCATTTTTTTTATTGTATGCTATGCGCAGCGAAGCCACACGGCAAGCAGTGCAGGTGCAAGCTTTTTAGGAGGGCTTTCTTGAAATTCTTGAAACACTACATGTACTTCCTGCATTTTGAGGTGGAAATTTTGAGGAATACAACCAATTTTTTTCCTTCGTTACTTCATTTTTGTATTTATAGTAAGGCTGAAGGGAGGCATGAGGGCATGGCAGAGGTGGCTGAAGGGAGGCATGAGGGCATGGCAGAGGTTGGGAGTGGAAAAAATATGGTGTCTTTAGGGTGTCCTACCAAAAAGTAGGGAGTCCAATTTCTTATTATTTTTGATACAGGGAGTCCAAAAGACACCCGGACACCCCCCCAGCTAAAAGCCTGGTGACAGGAGCTTTACTGGTTATGCGACACAAACGGACCTGTTGGAAGGACTTGAGCATGGCCTGTTGCTTGGGTTGGAGCCTGGCCCTGAAGTGTTCCTCCACTATAGGCAGGTGGTGCACCATCAGCTGAAGGCAGCGTGAACACAAGGCTGCGCAGGGAAAAGGGTTTGTTTATTTGTTTATTTGAGTTTAGGCCACACCAATTTTATTTGTTACTTCTCGGATTTTTTCAGAAAAAATATGAAGCGACAGGGCGAAAAAAAATAAAAATAAAAACAGGCCTGGGCATCCTATTATAGCCCCAAATGATAGAATAGGTGCCATGAAGTCAACACAAAAGACTGGGTTAAAATTTAAACAATGAATTTTGAACTTTTAATCAAACCACTGCATTGGTAGATGTAACAACTGTAACAACTAGGAAGAAAATGACTTTCTTTAACTGTTGGAGACAAAATATGAGCATTTTTGAGTTGACTTCATGGCTCCTATCGTAGCTTTTGGGCCTATCATAGGATGCCTGGGCCTGTTTTTTTTTGCCCTGTCGCTTCATATTTTTTCTAAAAAATTCGACGAACCAACAAATCAAATTGGTGTGGCCTAACAGTCAGCACCTGCACACTTCATTGATATGAAAAGAAACTGAAAGTGTTCAATATTTCCTTAATATAATCATAATTAAAGCGATATTATGTAAGATTTTTGCGCAAAAATTGTAAACATTTTAGCGTTGCTATTTCGCTTTTCCGGACACTCAGTGCAACGCGAGAATAAGTTGCGCCAGGCCCGCTGTATTTTTAGGAGGCTCCTAAAAAGAATGTAAACAAACATTGACAACAAACATGGCCGCGACCCACACTAGCACCAAGGAGTTGGCAGTTTTCCAACATGTTTTTGCGGCACAACAACGTTGATCTTTTACTCCCCAAATGTCATTATGAACCCAGGTAGGCTTATAGCGCAAGAAAATGTGTAAAACAATGATGTTTAATAAAGTAGAAATCTTACGTAAAATCGCTTTAAGAAAAAGTTGGATTACCAAGATTCTTGGTGGTGATTGTCTTCAGGCCCACCACCTGTCTGGCACCCGCTCCCAGAACAAGCTGACAGCTTCTGGAATTAAAGTGCTGCAAAAACAAAAAATGTCTGAATTAGATAAAAACTTTCTAATTTTTTTGCCTCACAGTTATGGGACTCCGCTAGCACTAGAGTTGTATCAAAGTGTCAAATTGCCTACAAAAATAAAATTATTGTTTTTGCATCATAATGTCTTAACCCAGATTTTGCAGTGCCAGTGAAATGTTTGTTTACCTTAGAACAGACACATTTGACGCTACATGGTGCAAACAATGCTATTCTTTCATATCTCGTTTGTACAACTCCTCAAATAACATCATCCAATCTGTTCTCAAATCCGATGTAATCTTCCGCAACAGATTCTTCCGCAATGTCTGGGGCCGTCTGTACTCATAGTCATATTTTAACTCAGTCTGTTGTTATTATGTGTATTATTTTATATCTGTATGTTTTCTTTTATATGGGCCATATATTAGCCTAAAATAAAGAGTAAAGTAAAGTATAAAAAGTCTACAAATGACTTACCACCATTCATATTGTTTAAATCTTAAGCCAACAAAATTTTATCATGAAAGTTCATCTGTGTTGGTAGTTACATGTTTAAAGTTAAGACTTTTGATCCAACACAAAAAATTCTCTCACCTAGAGCTTTCGACCAGTCACTCTAGCCTTCCTCAGTAGACTGACCCAGTGAAGCTTGTCACGTGGCTTCTTTGAAGTGTGACGTCAACACTGGGTCAAAGGTATCTGGTAGACGATGTCGGCCCCCGCCGCGGTTCAATGTAGGGTGATGGGCCCTGATGTAAATGGCCTCCTTCACCCCTCTCAAGAAATAGTCTTGTTCAGAGTCTACCAGATACCTTTGACCCAGTGTTGACGTCACACTTCAAAGAAGCCACGTGACAAGCTTCACTGGGTCAGTCTACTGAGGAAGGCCAGAGTGACTGGTCGAAAGCTCTAGGTGAGAGAATTTTTTGTGTTGGATCAAAAGTCTTAACTTTAAACCAACAAAATTTTATCGCTAAAGTGAGAAATAGAAAGAATAGCATGATTATGAAATTATTTTACTATTGCTGTTGTTGCATTTTACCATTCTGACCAAATGTACTATTTTGAACAAACATGTCACATTGTACATGTATGTTTTAATGGCAATGTTGCAAATAGTGGGCATGATAATTTCATGCATGATTCTTGGAAACTTTGACAAAGAAAATTGTGAAGAAAAGTGGTTTTGCTTATTACTGAACAGTTATATTGTTTATTACCTACATGTATGGAACTTTTGTTTTTGGTGTGTTTGTGTGTTTGCTTGTGTTTCTTCAGTTATTTTCACATGCTATGCATGTTGGGGACACTGACAGAAAGTTAGGTCAAAGGTCCCAGAAAAGGTTATCTCATTTCCTGTCTTCAATATCCTCAGCTGTTATATGCACGCATGTTGCCTTACGGAAAATGTATAGACAGAATCAGCGAAAAATTCACGATTAATATTACAATAATAATACAAGTGATTAAAAAAAACCTCAACAATGATATTTCAAAGAGGTATAAGCTCCTCTACTTGCTGTTACCTTAAGAAGCTCTACTAGTCTTGTGAGGATGTCAGGTGTAGCGGAAGGCAGGTCATCGGCACACTGACAGTACTCCAGTACCATCTTCAGCAGCAGCAGCACAGTACTGCAGGACACAAGTACCACAGTTGGGTAAACTAGCACGTCGGCAGAACGTACTGCGCCTGCGCAAAACCCTGATTTTTCACCTTTTTTCGTTGGATGTTTGGTCAACGTTGCATCAAAATTTTGCCTGTTGCAGACGATATCTTTTCCTATACAACATCTGAAAACTACAGACAGCCTGTCAACCTTATATGCTTTAATACAACCTTAAAAGAGACGTTCTGCCAAAGTGCTATACACGATACATTACGGGTTTCGCGCAGGTGCAGTGTGTTCTGCCGATGTGCTGGGTAAACTAAGGTAAAGCCCCTGTCACACATTCAGAACCTCCCCCTGACATCCAACCAACCGAGGTTGGCTGAAGTTCGTGAGAAGTCTAAGCAGATATGGGCCACGCCTACCTTTCGAAAGGATCAAATCAAATTTTAGTTAAAGTCCATGGTGATGGTGTATCAGTACCATGAAAAGAGCAACATAATAGCTGATGGTGTTTCAGTACCATGAAAAGAGCAATATAACAGCTGATGGTGTTTCAGTGCCATGAAAAGAGCAACATAACAGCTGAAGGTGTTTCAGTACCAAGGAAAGAGCAACATAACAGCTGAAGGTGTTTCAGTACCAAGGAAAGAGCATCATAACAGCTGAAGGTGTTTCAGTGCCATGAAAAGAGCAATATAACAGCTGAAGGTGTTTCAGTATAATGAAAAGAGCAATATAACAGCTGATGGTATTTCAGTACCATGAAAAGAGCAATACAACAGCTGATGGTGTTTCAGTACCATGAAAAGAGCAATATAACAGCTGATGGTGTTTCAGTCCCATGAAAAGAGCAATAAAACAGCTGATGGTGTTTCAGTATAATGAAAAGAGCAATATAACAGCTGAAGGTGTTTCAGTACCATGGAAAGAGCAATATAACAGCTGGAGGTGTTTCAGTACCATGGAAAGAGCAATATAACAGCTGAAGGTGTTTCAGTACCAAGGAAAGAGCAACATAACAGCTGAAGGTGTTTCAGTACCATGAAAAGAGCAATATAACAGCTGAAGGTGTTTCAGTATAATGAAAAGAGCAATATAACAGCTGATGGTATTTCAGTATCATGAAAAGAGCAATACAACAGCTGATGGTGTTTCAGTACCATGAAAAGAGCAATGTAACAACTGATGGTGTTTCAGTGCCATGAAAAGAGCAACATAATAGCTGATGGTGTTTCAGTACCTTGAAAAGAGCAATATAACAGCTGATGGTGTTTCAGTCCCATGAAAAGAGCAATAAAACAGCTGATGGTGTTTCAGTATAATGAAAAGAGCAATATAACAGCTGATGGTGTTTCAGTACCAAGGAAAGAGCAATTTAGCAGTTGATGGTGTTTTAATACCATGAAAAGAGCAATACAACAGCTGATTGTGTTTTAGTACCATGAAAAGTGCAACATAACAGCTGATTCAGTTCTAAGGAAAAAGCAACATAACAGCTGATGGTATTTTAGTACGAAGGAAAGAGCAACATAACAGTGGATGGTGTTTCAGTACCATGAAAAGAGCAACATAACAGTTGATGGTGTTTTAGTACCAAGGAAAAACAACATAACAGCTGATGGTGTTTCAGTACAACGAAAAGAGCAATATAACAGCTGATGGTGTTTTAGTACCATGAAAAGAGGAATATAACAGCTGATGGTGTTTTAGTACCAAGGAAAAACAACATAACAGCTGATGGTGTTTCAGTACAACGAAAAGAGCAATATAACAGCTGATGGTGTTTTAGTACCATGAAAAGAGGAATATAACAGCTGATGGTGTTTTAGTACCATGAAAAGAGGAAAACAACAGCTGATCGTGTTTTAGTACCATGAAAAGAGGAAAAGTATTCGATATGGATTTAATACGACTATATTATGTTTATGGATATTTTAGGACTTCAATCAGGTAACCAGTCCTGTATCTTGATATATTTTGTCAGACGCTAACCTCTTTCTCTTTGATCTCAATGAAAAGTGGCAAGCAGGCTGATTTCATGAATAAAAAAACAAAGGATCAAACAAACAAACAAACAAACATACCCAACAACAGCAAACTTCTGCCCGTCCACAAGTAGGTATTCTGTTGGTTTCTTCTCCGTGACTGAAACAAAAAGATGCCATGAACCCCTGCAAAGGGGAAGACTACTTCTTAAACTTACCTTAAAGTAGAATGAAATGTACAGTGCCGTGAATGATATTTATTTATTGCCATGCCAAAAAGAAAAAAAAGAGAGTGAAATGCCACCGATCAAAAAGAACCCTTGGCCTGTGTGCCATGCAAAAGTTCAGTTTAGTTCAGTTCATGCAACAAAGGAAAAAAACAACTTCTGACCAACTTTCACCAAGATGGAAATGCCATGAAAGGAACATATTTCCAAGTCTTGTCACATTTGTCACTTGATCATCGTACGATTCTAGGGATAGTTGTGCATATGTTGTACAAAATGAAGCTGTCTTATTATGGAAAAAGCTGTCTTAAATCCTAGCTTGTCACAGACTGTTTGAATATTCTACCATAGCAGCGTGCGAAATACTAGGTTGCCCAGTTGCACTGTGCAACCATATTTTGCTCGGTGCAACCTATTTCTACACCCAGGTAGCCCAGTGCACTACCTAAATTTTGTGGTAAGGATGCCCCTTTCTTCCATTGGGAACTGTTTAATGAGAAGTTCCCATGGAAGAGCTCATCACTTCAGGTAAGGGGAAACAAATCAGTGCGGCTGTGTCAGAAATGTATAAATGCACATTGCATTCTAACAAAGTCAATCATAATGTAGAAGAGTTGAAATTTGGGGCAACCTGGAATTTTGGTGGGCAACCTAGCTTTCATCCTAGGTTGCCACTGGGCAACCTGGCTCAAAAAAGTATTTCGTACACTGCCATAGTGACATCAAAATCATATAATGAACTATGACAAATGTGACTGAGCTGTTAGGAATTCTGAAATGCGACGTGTTTCAGAATAGAATGTACAGTCAAACCTGCCCAGGCAGTCACCCCTTCAACCCGGCCACCTGGCCATCGCCGCCGCTTTTTCTCGGTCCCGAAAATTTTCCCCATTGACACAAGCATTAAGCGAGGTCACAATTCTTGAAATTTTTCAATCAGTGGCGACATACCGCCGTGCGTACTCAGAAAATTACAGTACAGTGCGTAATTGAACTTGATGAATCTCGAATTTGAAAACATTGCTTCATTTGCCAGAAACTGTGAAGTTTAGGCCCCGGGAATCTAAAGATACCTGTAGTATTTGACATTGAAACACCTCGAATCGGAGACCATTAACTCTCAGTCACGTTGTGAGTCGGAACAATCGACCCTCTTCAAGGAGGTCACCTGTCCAACGCGGCCGTTTTTCTCCGGTCCCCTGGGTGGCCAGCTTAAGCAGGTTTGACTGTATCTACTAGTAGCAGAATTTAGGCCAGGTAGCAAACTAGGAGTTACTGGAAGACAAATTATCAACTAAATCTCCTACTTACTGGCATTCTGCTTGGTAGGAGGGGGTGGTATCACACCTAGGTGCAAACATGCACATCACACAACTTTTAGGATCCTCTCAAAAACTGAGGACAAATTTTCTTCGCATTCTGCAAAAATTTGTGGCGTATTCAAATTTTCTGCTGCTGAAGAATTATTTCATACAGTCACTTTATGACCTGGTAAGGAGTAAAAATTGTATTAAAGTACAAAAATTGCCAAAAGATGCAAAGTGCATCAAATATTGTAAAGATAACTTGCGAGAGAATTTTTCATGCAAAGTCTTTCAAACATCACTCCAGTGTTCTAGCCAGAATAATTTTTTTTTTCTGTCATCTCAATTTTGTTTGACATAACATCATGTCAAACATTTTGAAATCTTGACCCTCCGAAATTCTATTCTCTGCAATTTGAGGGGCAAATTTTCCTAGTAGACTGAGCTTAGTTTAATGATGTCTCTGCTTCTTAACGTGCCAATTTTTGACGGATTGGGCAAATTTTTTGTCCGTCATGAGCAGCAAAATTCTGTCAAATGACAGAAAGACGGACAATGGCTAGAACACTGCATCATTCTCTGGTCGTTTCAAAAAATGTTTCGGACCACGATTTGCAAGACAGCGTGCAGGTCGACAGTTTGCGAGACCCTTACTTACCCTTGTCGACGGAGTTGACCAGGTCCTGAAACTCGACAGGAACGTCCGTCTGTTTCCACCGCTCGCTGTCCAGGATCAGACTCAGCTTGGTTTTCCTCTCTTCGTGAAACCTGTTCACAAATCTGTTGGCCTGTACAACGGCACATCAATGAATGAAGACCCTTATTGCACATGTTTGCCACACCAGGCTAAGTACAAGTCACAACAAAACATGATGAACAAATATAGTCAACAGATACAAAATAAATCTATCATTTATTTTTTAGATAAATTCAACTTCTCCTCCTTTCAGTTATAGTAGAGATAAAGGAACAGATATGTTTTTTGATGGAAGGTTTGTCTAGTTGCATTAGGAATATGAACTTTTCTACAGTGCTTAAGTGTATGATGTAGAGAAATTGGTTTCGTACAAACCTATACAGTTCATTTCTCTCTTTACTATACAAACTACAGTCTATAACAAAATGGCATTCGTCCTCCATTCTATTCAAATTACAATATTTACATAATCTTTGCTCCAGAAGGGTGCGGCTATGTTCTTCCTGTTTCAATATGTACTTTGTAGCAGCTCATGTTCAGACTTAGTTGCGGATTAAATGAGAAGCGCACGGCTTTTATATTTGCACGTGTTTTAATTGAGAAATGCACATCTTGCATGGCTTTTGATCGCGATTTGCAAGTACGCAAATTTATTTATTCAATTTGACAAAATCGTACAAAGGCAGGGATTGTCTAACGCACCCCTGAATTGTGCTTCGATTTTTACAAACGGTTGATTAAACATCCAAACAAGTAAACAAAACACAATACGTTGTACAATGTATATACAATCAACATTCAAACTAAAACAGGGCAGCCGTGGGTTACCATTATCACCCATAATAATTGTAGAGTCTTACAGCACAATGTAAAAAAGACTTTTTCAAGCGTTGAGTCCTAGCTTTTGGCAAGGTGAACATGTTGCTGTTCCTGAGCTGTCTCCCTGTAGCAGTCGCACGTTCAGGCGGAACAAGGTCGTGAAGAAGGTGGACGTTGTCCAGGATAGCTTTGAAGATGGGAAGTTCTTTGAGATCTGTACTGTACTTACCTGACTCTGTAACCCTCCTCTTAAGGAGGTACTTCTCCTGCCACACACCTCCTCACAGTCCTTCACAAACCCTTCTATTGCACGTGACAACTGGACAAACTCACTGGACGTCAGTCTCTCCAAAAACCCATCCTACGGAGGGAGAGATAAACAGTCATACCTGGGCCACCATAACGTTCGATATCATATGGGTGTTCCGGCCCATGTGATAACTAGCCTTATATCATACCCAGGCGGCAATGACGTTCGATAGGGTGTTCCCAACTGGACGGTACTTTACGGTACGACCGGGCTTCCATAGAACGATTCGAACGTGTTTCGCCCTAACCGTGTGCGCCACTTTCCAAAATTCGAATACAGGATTCGGGCGTTGGAATTGAAGTTGTTGCATTTTTTGGTTTAGGGACACCAAATTTTCACTCATTTGGCATTGAAAGGCGTGTTTTCTTGGGTGGGTATGACATAAATAAAATACAACACAGTGTATTTCACATCGCATGTTGTACACATGGAATCACTAGTCTGAAAATGATTGTAATGTACATTGTAGAATCTGATGTAAGTCCTCATATAACAGAATACAACGTATCTAGTAAAATATGATATTTCGTAATTGCCTAGAATGTACATGTACTGTAGTCTATGTTAAGAGAGCAACATCAATATGTTCTACCGTTCACTGACCTTTGACCTTGCCATGAGCAGCTTGAGACACCTGTCGTGGGCATGGTCACACAGGAAACAGAGCAGGTCCTTTAAGGTCCCCGACACCTTAACATAGTCTGTCTCACTCAGGTACACTGTGTGTTCACTGGAGCAAGGAAACAACGCCAGTCATGATCATGTCAGGGCTTCAGACTAACTTTCTGACTTATGAGCACTGGTGCTCCTAACCCAAAACAATATTGGGCACACTAGCAACAAGTGCTTTTCCAAAAAGCCGCTATTTTCGCCTCAATGAAAAGGATTGACATCCACAAAACTGTAATATCGTCCACATACATGTACAGTGTTCGAAATACCCACTAGCACACTAGCAATTGCTACCTGATTTTCTTGTGCGCTAGTTGCTCCCTAACTCAGGTAGCGCACCACGCAACCTGAAAAAATGTACCGCTGAACTCAAAGGTGCACACTGTGCTACCTGGTTCAAAAAAGTATTTCGAACACTGAATGTAGTTCAAACCTTTATTTACTGTACACGTACATGTAGATTCTCGTAATTGATAGACCACCAACTTGACTTGTTTGTATATACCATATACTCATTTTCATTTTCCATCATTTTCCATTTCCTGGCAGGCCCCATTGTTGTGCCTTTACACTTTACACCAGTCCTATTTTCTCACTCGAATCAGGTGTAAATGTGTACCTAGCTCCAGTTACCTATAGGGACATCCTGTCAATTAGCACGTAAAGATAGAGGAGGTCCTATGTTTGAGGAGAGCCACACCTTGAGCATGTTAAAGATTCCACCACACTTATCGAAAAGATTACAGGTCCTTCCCGGTGTGAGTGAAAGTGAAAGTGATCTCGAACCAGTTTAGCTCACTAAAGAGCTACTCTTCCACTGGTCGTGACAGAGAAGACAGACGCTATATGCAGTATTTACAGGTTCAATGTACCGGGGAAATTCCCCTAGGTCTTTTCAACAAGCACAATGAACAGTGGACCACAGCTTAACGTCCCGTCCTAAGGACTGCGACCCTCTCCAGTAGCGTGCATGCCGGCTGAGCGACAACAGCTGGGATTCGAACTCTCAACCTCTTAGTCCAGAGGCAGAGTCGCTAACCACTGGACTACGTACGCTACTGGTGTCAGTGGTTCAAACCTTACAGTCCGGTCTTACGCCTAAAGGGGGTTTACCAGTTATGCGAAAACAAAAACAAAAAAATACCTGTCTTCCAGATAATACCCCACATCTCCATCCTCATCCTCATCCACGGAATGAGCGCAGTCTTCCAATAGGTCGTCTCTCGTGACACCAGCCACGTCATTGGACGGCGGTTCTGAGTGATGGTCTGTCCTATCGATTCCGTTCTGCTTTGTTTTCTCATCGGACGTTTCAGCGTTGCGTTGAACTGACGCCTTTGTTTCCTTTTCTTTTTTAGTTCTCAACTCCTCAGAGTTTGACAAAGCGGCAATGTCCCCATTGGTCAAAACGTGGTCGTCGTGGAAACCCAAAACTCGGTTTTCCTCGCTGACGAATTCCTCGTGCGAGTTTTGAAGTGGACCGTTGTCTTCAGGTACCTCTGCTTCGGGTTTGGCAGATTGCGAGGAGCCGGTCGACACAGGCCTGCTGGCCTTGGAAACTCCCAGAGCCACCCCTACTTCAGTGGTGCAGTGCCCCCTGCCAGCTGCTAGATGTATTACACCCTGAATGACAGCAGCTGTCATCTGCAGGTTAACAAATTGAAGACATTGTTATGTATGTTTGTTAGCACGACCCATGGTTTCTTATGAAATTATAGGATTCACAGTATGTAGTGTATTGCCATTCTGTATACATGTATATAGTAGGTTGCTGATTTTATGCATCATATACAGAAAATTAAAAAGGGCGAAACGCATTCGAATCGTTCTATGGAAGCCCGGTCAGTACGTGAAGAACCGACAGGTTGGGAACACCGCATCCCCCTCGGTCCCATCCCTCCTCCAGCCTTTGGTCGATCCGACCCGCGGTCAGGCTAGGACCCCGGGTGATACCGAATACACCATGTAGTAATCTAAGCACGTCGGCAGAACGTACTGCACCTGTGCGAAACCCTTAATGTATTGTGCATAGCACTTTGGCAGAACGTCTCATATACGGTTGTATTAGAGCATATAAGGTTGGCAGCCTGTCTGTAGTTTTCAGATGTTGTATAGGAAAAGATATCGTCTGCAACAGGCAAAATTTTGATGCAATGTTGATCAAACATCAAACGAAAAACGTGAAAAATCAGGGTTTTGCGCCGGCGCAGTACGTTCTGCCGACGTGCTAGTATTCTATATATCTACAGTATTACCAGTATTACCAACCTTGACTCTGCTGACTAACAGTAGAAGCTTAGTGAAGACCTCTCCCAACATCTCCAACCACTGCTGGAAGTTCAACATCCGCATCTGGTCCGCAAGGCTGAACAAACAAGGAACAGTTTTTATACATCAGGGTAGAGACTCCGATCTGACAGAATCGGGCGATTCTACCGGCAGAGATCCCAATCGAGTCTCTGTCAACAGTATTTACTACTAAACAGTGAAAGTGATCTTGAACTACATGTAGTTTAGCTCACTGAAGAAGTAACTCTTCCACTGGTCGTGATAGAGAAGATAGAAATTCCCCTATTTACATTTGTACATGTACATGTGTAGCTCTTTTCAACAAGTACAATGAACAGTGGACCACGGCTTAACGTCCCGTCCTAAGGACTGCGACCCTCTCCAGTAGCGTGCATGTCGGGTGAGTGACAACAGCCGGGATTCGAACTCCGTTACCTCTTAGTCCAGAGGCAGGGTCGCTAACCACTAGACTACGCACGCTACAGTAGCTGTACTAGAGAACTGTTTCAACCATGAACTTAAAACAACGTAAAAACCTCAGAGTCTTTTCCCTCCTAACACAAAATTAAGTCTTAAAAATGATTGATTGATTGATTGATTGAGTGATTGAAAGACCTTTATCAAGTACAGGTCATGGTGATAAAGTTCTACATACAATTATAACAGTGATAAAAGTATTTTACTAAAGTATTTATCTATAGTATAGTATGTACAGGTTCAACTTCTTCTCGCTTCTTAAGACAGTTGTAAGTCTAAGAACAGAATGGAGTTTATAACACACGGTTTATCGAGTTGCATGTGGAATATGAATTTTTTTTGCTATCTAAATATCTACAACTATCTTGTATATACTTGAAGAGGATATTTCTCTCGTTATTATATACATGTACATGATACATGTAAGGTACAGTCCACAGTTCATGAATTTACAGTAACAAAAACAGTAATCCAAGAGCTTACATTCATACATTATACAAGCACTGAAGATAATAGAATTAGCTACATTTGTATACCCACCTGCCCACAGACTCATTGTCAATGGTGTCTATTTGTGACACATATTCTGCAACAGTCTGGAAAAAAAGGCAAAGATGAGTTTAGGTAACTTTCTCTGTATCTGGAACAAAAAATTGCTGTAATACACCCATCTACAAGGCAACAATGTCAAGAATGCACTTGTAGGGCAGAGTTAGAATTAACATGATGAAGTACAAAAATGTATCAACTTGAAGGTGAATGTTGTAGGGGATAGTAAAATAAACAAACCCTCGTGGGAACGAGGAGTTAGAGAAGCTATATATGAAAGGATGTACAACCCCACCCTCAACAGGGAGGGGGGGCTACGGGTAGACCTCTCGGGAACTTGGGATTTGGCGCTCCCAGCCCCAAGGACAGACAACACTTAAGCTCCTGTTCTGAAACAACAGGAGCTTCTTCACTAATTTGCATCATCCTTGTCTTGACTTGTCTAACTTGTATTTCCTTTTGGCCTTTCACAAAAATTGTCTTGACTTTTGTTTCCTTTTGGCCTTTCACAAAAAATTGTCTTTACTTATTTGCATATCAATCAATGGTTTCTGCTTATAAACCAGCAATTCTCCTGCAGTCCTTTACACCCCGTTCATACCAGACTTATATTTAGCGGTTTCAACCGGTTTTTCAAAAACCGGTTTTTATTTAACCTGGTGTGAACGCAAATTAACCGGTTTTTTAGGGGTTTAAATCCGATTTTCAAAAACCACCTCGGGAGGTGGTTTTTCAGGGGTTTTTGAAGGGTTTTTCCACCGAAAAACCTGGTCTGAACGCTAAGGGTTTATTAAACCGGTTTTTTGCGTATTTCTTCTATTAAAGGACGCACTTTTTTGACATTTCAACTCTCAAGTAGGGGCTTCGGGTCAAAGCCAAAGTCCGGGTGCGCACTTTATTCAGGTTTTCCCCCGAGAAAAATCTTGTTTTGATCGGTAAAACTACGGTGAATTCAAACCCACGCTGCCGGCTCGGCACGTAAACTTCCGGGTTGATTTGGGCGTCAAAATTACGCAAAAGACTCCATAAATCCGCAAAGAAATATATATTTTCCCCAAAGATTCTTTGAATTATACATTTCTTCACTAGAAAATCGTTCTGTGTTCGCGGAAACAGCATTTTGGCGCGTATTTTTAAACAAAGAAAATTTTGTTTACACGCGCGTCGTCTCGCTTGTGACTTACCGCCGGCTGAAATCATCAACCAATCGGAGGCGCGTATCGCGGTCACGTTATGCAATATTTGCATATGACCTCATATGACCTCATGGCACGCACGTCAGCAGGCGGTGCGTCGCACATTGTGGTGTAAATTCAGCGCCGTATTTCAGGAAATAAATGCCGGGACACGAACGATTATTTTTGAAAATGTATTTTACAAGTTCATCTTTGGATAGCCTAGTAGAAATCAAACCGTTCGATGTCTGCAGTGCCGCAGCAAGATCAAGAATCTGAAGACTGCATACAAGAAGGCCAAGGACAAGGTTTACATTAAACTGCAGTGGCTGATTAACTAGATATTCGCCGGACAGGGTTTTTGAAAAACCGGTTTTATACATTTTTTGTAGTCTGGTGTGAACGCTAGGGGTTTTAGCCGGGTTTTCCCCCGCTAATTATTTAGCGGTTTCAACCGGTTTTTAAAAGTCTGGTATGAACAGGGTCTTAGTGTCACTGACGAAAGGTAGTGGATGCTACCTGAAACGTCTGACCGTTTCCAAAATCATATCCAGTTGCTTGAGTAACTATTTTTGGCGTATCTTATCACCTGGATGTCTAACCTTCACCGACGTTCTTTTCTTCTTACTTGTTACAGTTTTTCCATCTATCAATGCAGCGCTTTGATTAAAAGTTTGATTGTTTGAGTTACAAACCAGCCTGGTATGTTGACTTCATGACTCCTATCATAGCTTTTGGGGCTATCATAGGATGCCTAGACCTGTTTTTTTTTTTTTTTCGCCCTGTCGCTTCATATTTTTACTGAAAAAATCCGAGAACCAAAAATGAAAACAAATGCACAGACCTGTTTTATGCCTGCCTTTATTGCAGTTGCTGCTTCTTCTCTCATCACCTCCAGGAACTCAAATCTGTGTTGTCTTAACAAGCCGTACACCAGAGATGTCAACCTCTCCTGGAGAAAAACACACGATATCAATACAGTCACTGTATCAATACAGCAAATATGCTAGGGGGTAGACCAAGAGTAGTGTTCTAGCCAGCCTGAAATTTTTTCTTGGCCGATCACTGCCGTGCGTTTCGGATGAAATTTTGCGTTTATAGGCGCATTACAACAAGTGGATTATGGATGAAACTTCTCAATGAACATTCAGTGGGTCATTGTTACCGCAAAATTTGTAGCTTTACCCGGGTTTGGAACAGATTCGGAAGCCCTTATTTTGAAAAATTATTAAACGTACTGTCCAAAATAAGAACGTACCAGGACTGGTGGATTTTCGGGGCCAAAAAAATAAACGAACCGGTACGTTTATTTGGGAGATGAGAGTACATGTATGCCATTACTTATGTCGCTGAGCGTCGAAGGTGTCAACACGAAAGTGAGAAATAGTTGGCTGTTACTAGTACTCTTTGGCTGATTCATTAACATTTTAAAAGCATCGTGATATACATATTTAATTTTGTACTTCTACTATACATACCTCTTCGAAAAGCTGAATTCCATCCTCTTTCGGTCGTGCTAGGTTTTCCACGGCGTAGCGTTGGAAGTCTTCCTGCATCATTCTGTCAATCACACGCTCCAGCTCACACAGCTGCAGACCCAGGTGTCTGGTACAAAATAGCAAATGTCTTCAGCTGACAAATTTGCATAATTTCTATCCCACAATCTTTCATTATTAAAAAATGTGTCATATAAAGCCCCTGCCACACATAGCCAAATCTGGCCTCCTGGATACTACCAAACTCCCCCCAACCATGGTTAGGAGTAGGTCGGGAGTAAGGTTAGCTGTGGTTGGCTGGTGTACTTGTTCAGCGAGGTTGGCTACTGTTTGGCTGTGCCAGTCGAATGTTTCAATATGTTTCAAACATTCAGATGTGGACGGGAGGTTCGGTCATAGTTGCCTGGGGTTCACTGGTGTTAGGGAGTAGGTCAGCAGTGTTTTGGGCGTACGGGGGTCAAATTTGACTGAAATTTAACTCAAATTTGACTCATATAGAAAGGTAGGCGTGACCTAAATCTGGTCAGACTGCTCCCAAGCTTCAGGCAACCTTGGTTGCTTGGTGGTCGGGGGAAGGTTCTGAATGTGTGACGGGGGCTTACATGTATATAAGGTGCAACATTTTTCCTGACTTACCTAAAACTCTGAATCCCAGCCAGGTCCTTGGCCAGGACCTGCTGTGTTATGGAGATGAGATCTAGAGCTGCAACAAAGTCACTGGTGGACAGGAGGACCTGGACCATGGGCTGGGTCTGGTGAACTGTCGCCATCATTTTCATCTAGGAACATACGTATTAAACACAACATAAATACTGAAAAACACTTTAGTCTGGCAGGGCTTAAGTACAATTTTTGTTTGTTTTGTTTATTTTATTTTGCACATAAAAGAACGGAATACAGAAAATGAAAGTAAATATTCGAATAAAACAAAGAATAGGAACTAAATAAACTACATGTATACAAAATAAATGTGCCTTCCCTTCCCACGCGTTCTACACACATTCAATTGCATTTCATCTATTTCTTACCCAAAAGTCGTGTAAGTCACGTTTAAATCGCAATTGAAAGCCGTGTAAAATCCGTGTAACATGCGGTTAAAAACGTGTGCAATGACTAGCTGCAATCGTGTGTTGCTATCTATAAATCATAACCACAGGCACAAACATCTAAATGCATTTCACACGAGACATGAACGCAAATTAAACGAGAAGTCCACGGCTTTTGCGTGTGTTGTAATTAAGAAAAAAACTGCTTTTAGTCGCATTTTGCACCACTTTTGATTGCAATTTGCATGTGTAGAGATGGGAAGATCTTGGAAATCTGTACTGTATCTAGGATGTGTATTTTATGGCAATGCTGCACTGTGTATACTGTGAACCGGAGAAAGACACACATGTACAGACCAGGGCTCTAGCCAGCTCAAAATGCTTTTCCGTCAGCTTAGTTTCGTAATCGGAGTTCGGAAGACAAGCGCAGTAGGCGTGACATGAGCGGCGAAGGGAAATTTTGGATTTTCAAGCCTTCAAAAACGCAATTTCCCGCATTTTGAGAAGCAAATCATGGGGTTTAGAGTGGTTGTCGGTGGTCCTTTGGATGTTTTTATATTTTTACCAAACATTTTTGTTGATTTTGTCTGTCAAGGTTGACAGATTGGTTTTGAAATTTTTTTGTCAGGCGCCGCAAAGTTCCGATAATTGACATAAAAACGGGTGCTGGCTAGAGCCCTGGTACATACAAGCCAAATACATGTACGATGAAGTAAAAGATGATAAACCACAGCTTACCATGTGGTACAGTTTGGTGTAGTTCTGCCTGCTTCTGGACAGTTGTAGGAGCTGTAAGGATCCCTTAGCCAGTACAGAGTCTATGTTATGGATCCTGTCCCTGTAAAGGTATACAATACACAACATACGTAAGATATTCAGTCACTCTATGTGAACTTTTAATCAAACCACCGCATTGATACATGGAAAAACGGTAACAACTAGCCTAAGGAAGAAAAGGACTTTCTTCAACTGTTGGGGCCAAATATAAGCATTTTGGAGTTGCTTCAGAACCTGAATCTTTTTTTTTTTTTTTGCAAATTAGAAAAGAACCAATTGATTTAATTGTTGTGGCCTAAAGATGATGAAGCATATTATGTTGAAGCACGTCGGCAGAACGTACTGCGCCTGCGCAAAACCCTGATTTTTCACGTTTTTCGTTGGATGTTTGATCAACGTTGCATCAAAATTATGCCTGTTGCAGACAATATCTTTTCCTATACATCTGAAAACTACAGACACTGTCAACCTTATATGCTCTAATACAACCTTATATGAGACGTTCTGCCAAAGTGCTATGCACAATACATTACGGGTTTGGCGCAGGTGCAGTACGTTCTGCCGACGTGCGTTATGTTGATAGTCTGACCTGAGCTGTTTAATCGCGGACAGACAGTGGCTCATGTTGTCCTGCAGTTCGTCGTGCGATGCCATGGCGCTGAAGAACGCCTCCGAGCGATACGAGATCTGCCGCGCTATCTGCACCTCCACGATGTCCAGGTAGTGACTCAACTGGAAGAAAGAACAGTACAATCTTCATTTTCTTTTTTCCTAAAAGATGCTCTCAATTTTGTGTATGTCATAAGGTCAGACCAAATACCGTTGAAGCAATGGAAAGAAACTGATATGAATTTGTTATTTCTTCAAAGAAAATATTAATCAAAGTATTGATATCAATCTTGTAAATTAACTGAAGAAGGCTTTTAGTATATGTATGTATTCCAAAATGAAGACTTTTTCTGAACAAAGCCTTATTTTCTTTTAGATTTAGTATAATTGCGTTTTAGGTGATCTATATCTTTTCTCAAAAAATTTCTCAATAAATTTCTCAAAAAATTTTGAAGAGTTCACAGTAGTCACAGTTGGCTGATATATTTGTATCATATCATCAATACTTAAAAAAACTTTATATTTAATAACAAATGTTCCCGTGTATATTGATGAGAACCAAGGTCCAGTGTAAACTGCTGGTATCTTTTCTTACCTGTGCTTCCCTCCCTTTGAGCTTGGTAAGAGTGTAAGAAATTTATAAACACAATAAACAATACAAACTTGGAAAATAAAGCTGATTCTAAAATGTGTCACAAAACAAAACACATATCAGTATACTAAATGGGATCGGGTTGATTCAACTTACTACATTAAAAAATTACCAGGAAATTGACATTAAAAAATCCAGTTTTACTGCACTGAAATTGCTTTGAGTGCCTTTAAACATTTAAACAAAAAGTGGTTTTTCAGCGTGCGAAATACTAGGTTGCCCAGTTGCACCGTGCAACCATATTTTGCTTGGTGCAATCTATATCTACACCCAGGTAGCCTAGTGCACTACCTAAATTTTGTGGTAAGGATGCCCCTTTATTTCATTGGGAACTGTTTATATATATATTGAGAAAATCCCATGGAAGAGCTCATCACTTCAGGTAAGGGGAAACAACTCAGTGTCAGAAATGTATAAATACACATTGCATTCTAACAAAGTTAATCATAATGTAGAAGAGTTTAAATTCGGGGCAACCTGGAATTTTGATGGGCAACCTAGCTTTCATCCTAGGTTGCCACTGGGCAACCTGGCTCAAAAAAGTATTTCGTACACTGTTTTTCAAAACATTGCCGTACAATGCAAAAAAACACACGAATGGATGAAGATTATTGAGGACAGTCCTATAATGTCCACCTTCAATGTTAGCTTGGGTGAACCTAGGAGTTGGATGACAGGGAAGTCTGACGTGTGCTGTTTAGTGATAGCGCGTGCAGGTGAGATACGTGAGCGTGTGGTCTGCAAAACACAGGTAAGAAGTAAGAAGCAACATGCAAAGAATAACAGATGTCAGAAAATGTAAGCAGCTTTCTTGGTTTGTGATGCTACCAAAAACTCAGGCTGATCCAAAAACATCAAGCCTGTCACATCTGGTCAGACTACGTGTACTTACTCCCCAACTTCAGCCAGCATTGGTTGGTTGGCGTTCGGGGGAAGGTTCTGAATGTGTGACAGGGGCTTTAGACAATAGCCTAGCCATTTGGCAGAACACAGTAACTGTTGCATGTACTATACATGTACATACATGTACATGTATGCTAGTATAGACAATACCGTATTTCCTCTAATTGCATAATATGCACTTTTAAAACTTTTCAAGTTGCAAGCAGGTGCTCAGTAGCCTTAATTCAAAGTCAGGGTGTGTACACCTGAACTAAAAATTTGGGATTGAGCGCAAACCAACGCGGGAGCCGACAGTACACCCTCCCATGGAAATATGCTAAGTTTCTAAAATAAAAATATTACATATGCACTATGCAGACTGCAGGGGAGAAATTCTACACCGAAAGGCAGAACAGGGGGTACATGTAATTACGTTAAAGGGGTTTTTCTCTTGAATGTTTCAACTCCTTTGGTCAGGGCCGTGGTCGGCCCCAAATCGGGGGTGCATACGAGGAAATACGGCAGAGTAACAGAGCTTGTTGAAAGCCTTCTTTCCAAAATTATAATTTAAAAGCTTGACAAGTTTTTCATAGTATATAAAGAGAAAGTATATTGATGGTAGTAGAGAAGACAGAACAACATTATAATGTGTGATGGTTTCAATGTATGTGTGGTATTCCTTGCAAGTGTGCAATATAAAATGACGCTATAATGTACAATGTAAAAAAAAATCCCTTAAGTTATATGAGTTAAACTGTACATGACTGTATGTATTGTAAATTGCTGTAATATTATGATTATTAAACCATTAAAATATACAAATAATATACAGTAATTTTGTGATTAAATATAAGTACAAATGTACATGTGCTCAGTTGTTGTATTAGAACATTTGCTATATAATATGTTAGGAAAATATAATTATATCATATATGTAATGTATAATATTACTGTATAGTAAAATAGGTAATATTATTACCTTTTCCTGCAAAAGCTTGGAGGACTGTCTACCCTGTTCCTTGTCTTTGGATGGTTCGAACTGTGACCAAGGCAAGACTGTGTTGAATGTTTCTGGGTTCTCCAGCGCAAAATTGGGCTGCATGAAGATCTGAAAGGTTTATAACAAAGAAAAAAATAAAAAACAACACTTCTACAACACTAATATGATATTAAGGCCTTCAGTAACTGTTATAAATATCAATAAAACTCTAGGCTTGGATATGTATAGAGAGAAGCACGTCGGCAGAACATACTGCACCTGTGCGAAACCCGTAATGTATTGTACATAGCACTTTGGCAGAGCGTCTCATATAAGGTTGTATTAGAGCACATAAGGTTGACAGCCTGTCTGTAGTTTTCAGATGTTGTATAGGAAAAGATATCGTCTGCAACAGGCAAAATTTTGATGCAACGTTGACCAAACATCCAACGAAAAACGTGAAATATCACTCCTGGGTTTTGCGCAGGCGCAGTACGTTGTGCCGATGTGCTCACACAGTACAGGGAGGAAGAAAGAGGCAGTGTTGGAAATACTTTTTTGAACCAGGTAGCACAGTGTGCACCTTTGAGTTCAGCGTACATATTTTCAGGTTGCGTGGTGTGCTACCTGAGTCAGGGAGCAACTAGCGCACAAGAAAATCAGGTAGCAATTGCTAGTGTGCTAGTGGGTATTTCAAACACTGAAGAGGGGTAGGCAATGGAAAAGATGGGGGGATAACATCAGAGAATGGACCAGCATAACACTAAGACTAGTGAAACGTTATAAGAGGAAGACAAAACTGAGAGGGGTGGAGAAAACTGGTTGTCAGATCATCTTTGGTCTTAGGGATAGATGAGACAAGAAGTTGTTTGGTGTCTTCAATAGTAGTAGTGGCAATGTTTGTAAAGTTTACAAGGCAATTAAGAAAAGAAAGGTTTTGAATCATACCTTTGGAACCTGCTCCAAATCAGCTTTTCCTTTATCTGAATACGAGAAAAGAAGGAAAGAATTAAAACTGCATCTAAACCTGGAACAATAGACATTTTCACACCTATTTAATTTTCGGCTGCGAAAGAACAGAAATCCCTTTACATGTATCTTCCCCCTTTTAAGGCCACACCAATTTGATTTGTTGGTTCTCAAATTTTCAGAGAAAATATGAAACAAAAGCGGAAAAAAACAAGCCTAGGCATCCTTTTATAGCCTCAAATGCTATATGATAGGAGCCATGCAGTCAACATACATGTACCAGGCTTGCTCAAACAATGAAGTTTGAACTTTTTTTCACTGCATTGATAGAAGGAAAAACTGTAACAACTAGGACAACAAGGATTTCTTCAACTGTTGTTGCTAAAATATCAGCATTTTGGAGTTGATCCAGAACCTGAATATTTTTTTTGGTTGGCAAATCAGAAAAAATTAAGTGGGCTATAATCCGAGAACCAATTGATTACATTGGTGTGGCCTAAAGCAGCGTACGAAATACTAGGTTGCCCAGTTGCACTGTGCAACCATATTTTGCTCGGTGCAACCTATTTTTACACCCAGGTAGCCCAGTGCACTACCTAAATTTTGTGGTAAGGATGCCCCTTTCTTCGATTGGGAACTGTTTATTGAGAAGCTCCCATGGAAGAGCTTATCACTTCAGGTAAGGGGAAACAGCTCTGTGTCAGAAATGTATAAATTCACATTGCATTCTAACAAAGTTAATCACAATGTAGAAGAGTCTAAATTCGGGGCAACCTAGAATTTTGATGGGCAACCTAGATTTCATCCTAGGTTGTCACTGGGCAACCTGGCTCAAAAATGTATTTCGCACACTGCTAAAGGCACAAGCTGTTGCATCCTATTGTTGTAGTAAGCAGACATACTTGTACCTGCCTATATCTACATTCTAAATTTACATAGGATTGTAACAGATGTTTTTGAGACAGATGTACAGAAATCGTCAATATGGCTTCTCAAACTACTAGATCATTATTTGTAACTATTTCTCTAACTTGTATCAGCGCTCAAAGTACTTTGTTCTGCAAGCCTGCACTGTTGCAAGTAACATTGAAAAATTAACCTGCACCAGACAAATTTTACCTGCACTACTTAGTAGTCAGAATTCAGGAGGCAGGGCTCGAAATACTTTTTTCAGCCAGGTGGCGCATGTTGCCACCTGAGTCAAAAGCCAGGTGGCGCCATCAGTATTCAAGTGGCAACACTTCTAAGTTATCATTTTCTTCAAATCTGCTACTTATATCTATTAGGTTTTCTTCTAGTTATTAAATAACTACTTAAGTTTTATGTTATAAAATAAAGTAATGTAAAGAACACAAAAGCTCTCAAACAACAACGTTTTAATAAAGAATCAATGCCACATTTACATGTTTTCAATGTCTTGAAATGTTAACTACAGCATCTGTATACTTGGGCTTTGTATGCCTAACTTAAAAAAAAGGATATGAAAACAAGTTATGACTGTTGGTTATTTTTTTGGACCTGGCAGCTTAACTGGGGCAGGGGGGGGGTATTAAGCTGAGGGGGGTATATTAGAACAGATTGTAGTATTTTGAGCTCTCAATCACTGTGTCTGTGTATCAAAATCACAAGAATATATATATATGCATCCTACAGTCCTCATATAACCAGTTATTTCATGGTCACTGCAGGATAGAAGTTTACAACCGTTTTTTTATTAAAACGAGTCAGAGCTGCTGCTGTTACTGGATTCAACCTGGGATTCAGCAGACCTGGCCCTGTTTCCATATGGCCTGGTCCGGGGCCTTCTTGCGGTCTTTCCATCTGACCACCACTTAGCGATGGCATTGCCTGGGCAAAAGTTCTCAACTGTTGCTGGTGACAGTGATATTGCCATCAAGGCAGTGAGAGTGTCAGACCTAAGGCTGCTACGCCAGTCAGACTTGATCAGTTTCATAAGACTAAAGCCTCTTTCGCACTCTGCAGTTGAGAGTGGGAAGAGCAGGACTATCTGCACAAGCATCAAGATGTCCTTGAACCTGTCCGAATCCATGTGGTCCCTCATGACTTCTTGCCACAGGTCTTGGTACTTGGTATGTCCAGAGGCCAACTTTCTCTTCACCACCCTCTTTAACTCACCCCACTGCAGGAGACAGTCTTCCAGAGAGTGTCCTTTTTCCTCAAGGGCTTCTCTGTAGTGAGCAAAGAAAGTGGATACTTCTTCTTCTCCATAGCTGTCCAATTCCTCACCAGCTGGTGGCCACTGTGTGGGGTCAAATACCATAGCTGCATGTAGGACTGGGTTGTTGAGTAGTGTGTCTTTGAATCTACCGTCCAGATGAAATATAACAGATGACAGAACAGACTCTGCCACGTCCATAACACGCTCTTCTTGTCCCCGTCCCCTTCCCCTTCCGTGTGTCTGTGTGAGACTGATGGTTTTGTATTTTGTCGGTCGCTGATCCCCATCAGTCTCGATGTCTTGTAACATCTTCTCCTTCAGCTTGTGCTTGTTCTCACTAAGCTCCTTCATCTTTGCCTTTACAGCCTCCACTTTTGTAGTCACCATTTCCAATGTGACATCACGTTGCTGGAAGCAACTGCTTAGAGACGACAGGTACTTCATTATGTACAACAAGAGCTTGAGGAACATCACAAACTTTGCAGACTTAATTGTCTGCAAGATCCCCTTGGCCTTGGCCTTGCTGTCTGCAGTTGCTCTACCTTCGGCCACTTGTTCCAGATGTGTGATCAGAGCCTGGTAACTTCTGTTTACTACATCTAGAGCTCTCTCAGTATGCCCGATCCACCGTGTACCCACAGTGCTCACAGGCTTGAGTGCAGGACAGTCCAGTACTTCACCCGTGGCCCTGTAGCTGGACAGATTCAATGGACTGTTCTTGTAGAACTTGTAGATGATTTGGAGGGTTTCAGAAACATGCTTGAAGTATGGAACATCATTTAATGTATTCTTATAGGCAAGTTCAAGTTTATGTCCAGAACAATGAATGCCAATCACTTGCATTGCTTACCTACAGATTCGTTCTTCAACCTGGTGACAACGCCTGATACATGACCCAACATGACGTTTGCACCATCCACACCTGCAGCCACAAGTTTCTTCCGCCACTCTGTTTGCCCCAAGTCTTTCTCGAGTGCTTCTACTACAACAGCAGTGATGGATTCCGCATCAGCTTTGTGAATTGGTTTCAATGCCACAAATTTTGTTACTGCTCTGAAATCTTCAAGTACTTGTACATACACAATTTCTTCCTGAACATCTGCATTGTCTGTGCTGCCATCTGACAGAACAGAGAAGAAACTTGCACTGTCTACAACATTCTTTAGCTCCTCCAACATGGTTTCATGTATATACATAGCAAAAGCTTTTGCATGTTTGTCATTGAGGTATGTTTGACCTATTGTGCAAAGGCCGTTGCACTTCTGAAGCTCCATCAAGCCTTTAAAGTCAGCAAAAGGCCTACCATTTTTGGCAAGATAGAAAGCTGATCTGAATAATGTTTCCATTTTTGACATGTCCGCTTGCTCCATTCGTTGTACTGCTTGCGGCAAGGGTCTTTCCTACGTATATAAAAGGGATAAAAACATGTAAGTAAATATACTATTTGCCCTGCGGCAAAGTCTTTTCTCACTACAAAGCCAGACTTCAAATCATGACCAAAAAACGGAACAACCAAGAATCAAGGTTTAATTCACAAACCAGCAGAATACAATCATATTCATAGATGAACAGAGCGGGGAAACTCAGAGCTTTTGTAAACGTGATCTCATGAATATTAATCAGGTTAGAACGAAAGCCGCCCCCCGAGCCAATTCATGAATATTCAATTAGGCTGGTCGCCCATATATTGTTACATGATACATCAAAACATTGTTTCAAAATTATCCAAGCGTCTGTCTCCCCGCTCGAAATCAATTTCTCTACTTGGACAAAAAATTTAATAAAAATTAATGCATGTAAAACAATTCACCCTCAAAAAATTAACATGGTCAAAGAATTCATTTCAGCTATGAACACAATTGTTAAAACCGCATCCAATAGTAGAAAACAGGAGACTTTCCAACTTGCTAGCCACGCCCACATTCTTGTCAGGACAGTACGGTGTGTTTGACAGGGTTCTCGTCTTCCTCGAGTGAGAATCACAGTTACCCCGGCTTATGTGTAAATCTATCAGACGGCTTTTCCTCTAAAAAAAACGAATTTCAACAGGAAATCAATGAAATTTCTTACGAACCTGGCGCGGTCGTTCTGCGATTTTCTTCCTCGCTTCGGCATCTGTATGTTGATCGGACGCCTCGTGTATAGTGATAGGATGGAGTTTCATTGATTTACATCCAGTTATGAAGGCGTTCCTCCCGCCTGATTTGTCGTACTGCAGACAGATGTCACAGAACATTTTTTCACCGCCGTCCTCCTTGGTGTGACGAAGCCACGGTCGATCCTTGCGCCATTTTTCCAGAAAACAGTATTTATAGACACGCTTACGCTTAGCACTGGGTGGGTCCTCCGATACTGACACCGTCTCCTCGAGATCCTCAGTGTCCGCGTCTGACTCCGCGTCTGACTCCGCGCTTAACTCAGCCGCTGCCTCACGACTTGCAGTAGGATCCGCGTTGTCTTCTCGGCTGGTTGATGGCTTTGCAAAATACCTTAGCAGGCTATTTTGCCCCGACTGCGCCATGTTTACAAGGTACTTTTTTCCTCGGTACAACAAGTGTTCACAGAGAACTCGATAGCGAGGCTCGTGAGTTCGGAAATTTTCGTTAAAACTTATTAACCAATCACCGACTCTCGGGAAACATCGCAGTTTTCCGAGTCACTCGCGAATTTTCGCGCTTTTCAGCGATTGACTGACTAAACGCTCGCCGACTCGCAGTGATTGGCGGATAGTTAATTGAATTTTCCGCGGCAGCGAGTACACGCGATCCAGGCGCAACATCACAGGGCTGCCGCCGTGGGAATGCCACGCCTCTACATGGCGGCACACTTATGCGGGTGGTGTTACGTGCGCCATGTTCTTCGTTTGCGCAAGGATAATGTTACATGTACATGTAGCAGCTGGGGAAGAGCGGTGTCGCAGCAGTGACGTCCCTACCGTAAATTATAGGTGGCGCCACCTGAGTTTAGGAATAAGTCGCGCCAAGCAAAATCAGGTGGCGCCGCGCCAGTGCGCCACCGGGTATTTCGAGCTCTGGGAGGTATATGGATCATACTAAAAACTGTTTAGATTAACCATTTCCATACTTAGTAATTTCTTTTATACTTCATACTATAAGGTGGTAACAGTCACTGTAGCAAATAAAAATCCACATATACCTACATTTGTACATGTATATACATGTATGTATAAATTATGGACCAGTGCAGGTTAGATGCAGGTAGACATCAGAAATACCTGTACCTTCACAGCTCCAATTTTACCTGCACTAACCTGCATAATTATGCAGGTGGTATTTTGAATCCTGTATATTAGTATTAGCGTTTCATTTCGAGGAAGCATTTTGTACTGTCATTAGAAAAACCAACTTCATCCAGTGATACCCATCTGCATTTTGCAGATACATTTTCAAAGATATTGCAGAGGAAAAATTAAGCAACCTTCAATTTTGCAGACTGAAAAAAAATCATGCTAGGGATTCAATATTGTCGGCCTCCATCGATATAGCCACAGTTTTGTCCAGATTTGCTGTGCAAACAACATATTTTGCTTCTAAACCCAGGTAGCACAATTTCTAGGGATGAAATTAAGTACTTCTTTGCTGTTATCAAAATTTCTACTAAAAAATATTCTTTTAAAATTTCTTTTAATATTTGCAGAAAGTATTTCAAGAACAAAATTTTGACATTCAGTAATATATATTACAAATTTTGCAGAACACTGAAAAAAAGGATTTCTACCACTGTCATCTTTAGTTAACCCCTGCAATGTGTGTTATGCTCTAAAAAATACAACTCGAATGTAACATTGTGCATTGTACATGTTACGTTCAACAAGGCCTAGGAAGAGAAATGTTGTGTTTCCTGTTTCAGTCCTTAAAAAATTAGGGTCGGTAGGTGTATAGGGATTATCTTTTTTTTTCTTTCTTCTTTTTTAGATCTTTTTGGCGATCTCTACGACTCTACTGATCCAACTTATACAATACGGTATTTTACAATTTGAAAGTAAAAATTGCATGAGGACACTTATATCTTCAATGACAATGTTGGAAAACCGATTGTACAACGTTTCATCACTCAGGTGTCAGATCATGGAGCTAGAAAAGGTTGATCAGCTCGAAAATTTATGTCCTTTGCAGGGATCCACCTCAAAAAAAAGACTAGGGTTGGCAATTTTTTCTAGGGTCGGTCAGGAAACAGGAAACACAACATTTTTTTCCTAGGCCCAATCGTGCAACAGTTGGAGGGTTAAAGCTGCCTACCTAGATGCCTGGGTAAGGGTGGAAGGGTCTGACCGCCCTGAGCTGGTGGTGGTGAGTTGGTCGGCAGTTTGTGTTTGTTTTGTTGATGCACGGCATATCTCTGAGGAAAACAAACAAACAGACATTCAGACAAGTTAAACATAGTGCAGTCAGTGCATGTTTTATCAATTAGGCCACAGCAAGTAAATTTTATGGATGACATCCTCCGCAGACTCCAAATCTAATGCAATAGGGAGAAAAAAAGGCGTGCAAAAAAACAAGATTCCTACATTTTCAAATTTAGAGATCATAAACCTTGTTAAAGTACTTAAACAAGAATTGAGGAGTGAAAACATGATATCACAACCAACAGGTCTTTTATTCCTGTATTCAACAGTATTACCTGCCCTTGCAGATGTGTACACATCTCAATTAATATAACTAAAGAGCTTTTTGTACCATCCTAGGCAGCTACCATACTGAGTATTCATACTATTGCGATGGAACACTTGCAATTGCTATCAAACGCGAGAAATTGGGCCTCAAGTTTGCTGGATCCCTCATGGTCTTTGAACCAAAAGACTTGTCCTCATTAGTACACTGTGATGTATCATATTATTATTGTACAACATAATGACTCACATGTCTGACACTCTTCAGATAGTGTTCAAAATGGGCCTTGGTAATGTTGGGAAGGTAGAAGGACGGGGGAATGTCTTCAGGTCCGATCTCGATGAAGTCTTCCCCCCAGGTCTTGGTGAAGAAGTCGTGTTCTCTCCTGGTTCTCCTGGGGTCATTCAGGACGGAGGCCAGGTTCACCTAGAGTGGCACCAAAATGAAAAGAAACCTACAGTTGGTGTTACTGGAAGACACAAGAAAAATGTCCAGACTAAGCATGATGTACAAAATGACTAATAACCTGGTGGACGTAACTACTAAGTATTCTAATACCACTGGGCCAGCTCTGAAAAGAACAAGAAATAGTCATGTTTTCAAGTACCATTGTTATCAACCTAGGATTGAGGTGTCCGAAAACTCATATTTTCCTCAAACTATTGTACTTTGTAGAGTCACTGCCACCAAGTACAATGTACTTCCAGACATTTGCTGAGTTAATTAGATTCTGCCAGGAAATGTTTCAGTTTGAATTGCCCCACCTGCCAGGTCTATGGACACCACTTGTATTGTCTCTTCACGCCCACCACCCGGTGGGTGGGGCAATTCAAACTGAGACATTTCCTGGCAGAATCTAATTAACTCAGCAAATGTCTCAGTTTCTGCTACAAATGTCTCATTTCTCCCGTCCACAGACTGCTGCCAGATTCCATAAAACAAAATGTCTCAAAAAGGGGCAATCCAAACTGCCACATTTTTCCAAATGTCGCAAAGGCCTATTTAATTGCCCCAAAATGTATAATTTTCTTCCGATTTGTGTCAATTTCTTGTTGGTAGTGGCTAGCTGCCACTGTGCCACGTGCCTGCAAAGCTGGTGCATTATGCCAAAGTGTATATAACTTATACCAGCTATACAGATACAGATACAGACCTGAGAGTTGTAGACGGTCCACGCTTGTTGGTCGCTCACTACAGACGGTTCTGAGGGGGAGGGGCTCGGGGAGGTTTGGGACGATGTTCTCCGTAACGTACTGATTGCACCTGTTTGAAAAATAAACATACAAACATACATTGGCTAGGAAATACACAGGTGTGCCTTCAATGAATTGTGTAAAATTTGTTACAACAGTTGTGTTTCACATAAAGTTAGAAAATTTGAATTGTGTAGATCTATCATACAATAAGATTAAAATGTTAAAAGAAATTCAAAATACAATACAGGAAATTGAGGACTGAGGCTAATAGAGACACTATGAAATTGACTTTCCAATGTTGTAAAGTCTAATTGCATTAAATGCAAGAAGGACTGTTTCATGTACATGTAAAACTTTTTGTGAAAACAGTTTATCTAAGCTTGCTATATTTCAATAAAATATACATATGAAATTTTGCATATTAGACAAGTTGTAACCAAATACATGTATATATATAGCCGTGGTGACTCTTGATTCCGGGCCTTATATATGATATTATAGCCCTATAATATAGGCCCGGAATCAAGAGTCGCCACGGCTACTGTAGTATATATACCACTTATACATTGTATGCTAATGATCGTCAATATATCAAACTACAGTTTCTTAACAAGTCGGACAAAACTTTAAAGCATAAACAACTAACCCTCATCATTTTAATTTTTTTGTCCTGCATCTCAATCATACCAATGTATATACTGTTGAATATTACTAGTAAAGTTAACTCAAGTAATAAAATTTGTATAACAGTTATGTGAAAAAACGTACCATCTTTAGATAAATGTTCCTTGACGACATGATCGACGTAGTCCTTATCGCTGACCCCTTCTAGCGGCAGTGTCGGACAGACTCCGTTCGCGCCGTACCTACAGACGAACGACCCGCCTTCTTTCGCACAGTGTCGCTCCCTCAGATGTTTTCCCATGTCCATCCGAGACTTGAACGTCGAGTGATCCGAGCACACCGCGCATTTTAGAACCACCGTCCGAGAGGACAGGGCGGGGGGAGGTCGCTGCGTTCCCGTAGCTTCCATTTCAGTTTTACCGGCGCATTCTCGGCAAAAAAAATCGTCCAAAGGGCAGATGTTTTCCTCAAGATGAACTCTGATCTTGTGATCGAAGACTTGGGGTTGAAAATGTTCGCTGCTGTTTTACCGTCATATACCGCCTATGCTGACCAAGACACATCCTCCTTTATCGGGATAGATACTCGCCATTTCATGTGTTGGTGAATACCAGCGGCTTTCTTCATGGAAGACGAGAAAAAGGAGTATTTTCGAGGTTTCTTCGTTCACTCCTTGATTTTTTTCTCACTCGGCGGCCATGTTGTAAATTACCCACAATTCCACAGCGGACGTGGCACTGACAGCAACAAATTTTTATTTACGGATATGGAAGTCACAAATAAACATGTAAACAAACTGTGGTAACTTAATAAGATACAACATTGGTAACATCTTTTTGCGGGATTATATTAAGCATTTAAGGTGAAGTGATATTTTGTGTGAAAACTTTGGAAGGAGCAAATTTTCATATTTTAGTGTGATGCCTGACCTTATTTCTGAGTTTCTCAAACAAAATCATTTCAATGTTACTAACCGATATTACTAAATAAAATTAAACTTTCATTCATATGATTACTAAAAGTGTTGAATATTTAATCATGTTCAATGTATATGTATATATAATTTGATTTTCTACTAAAAGTAACAAACAGGCACTCTTGTGGTCGCTGTGGACAGCTAAATTTTACTTCCGCATTCTACTTTGTGCATTTCTCCTTCGCTCCAGTTCATTTTTCCACTTGACCACTGAGGCTGAAGCGTTGACCACAGTGACCAGTCATGACTGACCAGTCCCAGTACGTCCTGCCCACGGACTCGCCCGTGGCGCTGCTGGACTGTAAGGCGGCGTTTGGACTGCTGACTGACCGAGAGAAGCTGTACGCTCACTACCTGTCCCAGGCACGTGTGTTTCCGCCCCCCTCCCACAGACACACACCTGCATGTACGACTCTGCATGTACATGTAGTCTTCAAAATGGGCATTATGTAACATTTTTGCACCAAAAAGTGAAATATTTTGATTTTGATTGAAAAAAAATTCATGTGATTGCCATTCTTTTCGTTTTGATATGCTGGAAAATTATGCTAGGGTCATGAATTTTGCAAGACAGTAGATACTTAAAGATAGTCGGGAAGACATGATGTGAGGTTGGGCCTAACCCTAGCAGCTTGTTCAGAAACTGCAGGGCATCTGTTGAAAAATCTTTTAAGGAGGATAACTCAAGAACTGGTTGACGGATCATCATGATTTTTGGTTACCCTGGTACCTCTGTGAAAATTGACTAGTTGTGGACTAGTCCGGACTAGTCCCTTGACTAGTCCCAGTTTTAATGCCCAGGACTAGTCCCGACCTCAGACCTTTAGTGGTCCGGCAGGGCCAGGACCTCCCAGGACTAGTCAGGACTACTTGGACTAGTCCATTTTGGTGGATAGGACTAGTCCCGGACTAGTCCTGGGACCGGTCCCCGAACCGGTCCTGTGCGCGGCGGGAGGGCCGGGACCGGTCCTACATAGCAGGCTGTGTGCGACGGGCCGAGGCTGGGACTAGTCCTGGGACTAGTCCTGGGACCGGTCCTAATAGCGGGCTGTGCGCACCCCCGGGAATAGCAGCGCATCCAGGAATGCCCACTAACGTATCACAGATGCTGCAGGAGCATCTCACGTAACACCATTATGAGAGCGTCTATTGATAAAACAGTATGAATCTGAGTCTCTAAAATATTCAAGTTGTTGGGATGGTAGATACAAGACACCATGTATGTATTGTCTTATTTCCTACCCTTTTTTTAATACAAACAACAATACTTTCAGCTGTTAAGTACACAAACAAATTGAACAAGTTTATTTACATCAGAAAACCTACCTTTTTTAGTAATCTGCATGAGCAACATTAAGGTCTTTTCAGCATATTTGTAGTTCAGAAAGATTCCTTAAAGCTGAGTGGCAATTGAGTTGTTAACTTTCTTAATCTTGCTACCAACATTATTCAATGTGCAACTGCAAACAGTAGCCTGTTTTCAGAGAAATTCACACTGGCTTAGGGGGTGGGGGGTGTTGAACTTACCTCGGAAGTAGAATCTCCGTTTCCTGAGTAATCCCTCTTCCATACATGCTGTTGCTTTGCCATTGTCTTCACCCAGCCCCTCTTCTCCCTTTCTCTACACAAGTTTAGCTTGAAAACTGCCCCGAATGATTAAAACTCAGACACAAACACACAGAGAGAACTTACTTCACTGTTCCTCTGGTTGTCAGGACTGGCTTCTGGATTCAAATTTTGGACCAACTGTTCTCTCATTACAAATGCACCAATCACCGATTTTGGTGAAGATCATGTGATATTCTCATTATCATATAACGGGACTAGTCCAAAGGGTTGTAGTCAGGTCCGGGACTAGTCCGGGACCAGTGGACCTGCTGGACTAGTTATGTCCCCGACCCCCAGGACCACCTCGGACCGATCTGTGTCAGACAGGACTAGTCCCAAAAGTCTGGGACCTGCTGGGACCACCTCGGACTAGTCCGGACTAGTCAACTGAAATTTTCTTTTTACAGAGGTAGCCAGACTCGTTTTCCGGGCCGCAAGAGCCCTTCGCCCACTGGTCTAAATTACCGCTACGGGGGAGTCTAGCCCGGGGGGAGTTTGGCTAATACTCCTGTCTGCGGGCGAAGGCGTTAGCGGCCCGTAAACGTGGCTGGCACCCAGGGTAGATTTCTGGTATGTAGGTAGCTTAAACAATGTTTGCCATAAATTATAATTAATTATGCAAATAAGGATCTCATGTGCGTAATTAATTTTGTCTCATGTTTTTATAATTATTTGGCTGGGATTAACATCAGACAATAATGTTGATATTCTATTTTTCACACAGGCCTCCTGGTATGGAGGGCTGATAGTCTTGCTCCAGACGTCCCCAGAGTCACCTGGAATCTTCGTGCTGCTGCAGAAGATGTTCCAGGCTCAGTCTCCCAAAGACCTGGAACAGGCCGCTACAGCTGCACCTGACGGACCCTCTAAGGAGGAATTCCAGGTGATACAGCTGTTTTGAGTCCAGAGCAGTGCCCTAGCTAGCTAGCACATGTCTTTCCATCATTTGACTGAATTTTGCCATATATTTGCCCATTTTCGGCATGTTGACCACCATCAGAAGGCAACAAATTTTTATTTTTCTATTTTAAATCAGGCGAAAATTAATGTGCACGCTGATGTCATCCATGAAAATTACTTGCTGTGGCCTCATTCAACAACAAGGGGTTAAATGAAATAAACTTGCATAATACAGGGCTACCCTTGTTACAGTTGAAGTACATGTAGGAAGTAGAGGCTGGGTTAACGGCGAGAACACTGCGAAACTGAAGTCACTCTGTCCTGTCAGTCACAAAGACCGTGAAGTTAGACACCTTAAAAATAGACTTGGAAAATGCGCCCTGTGCATATCATATGCGATATACTGTGCTAGAAACATATCGGCCTGAGAAAGCACTTCAGGTCTGTTTTCCTGTACCGTAGAAGGTAAATCTGTTGTAACAGGAACTATTTTAATATCTCTAAAACGTAATTGTTATGTATAAAATGTACTTCCAGGACAATTTACGTGCAGTAATTTTTAAATGAAACACCAAAAGTGTCTGATGTACATAGTAACGTGTAAATTGTATTTGTCTTAATTGCCTTGCGCCCTGCTCTTGGTGTTGTATTGAGAGACCTAGGGCTGACCTAGGCTTTACCCAAGCAACCTTTCATCTTTGTACATTCATTGTATTTTAACCCCACGTCCAATGCATGGTCTATCCATTACTTTCCAGGCCTTGATGGTGTATGCTGCTGGTTTCTACTCCAACATGGGAAACTACAAGTCCTTTGGGGACACCAAGTTCATCCCTGGGTTACCAGTGGTAGGTCAAGTTTAACCCTGAAAATAATCTAGACAGGAGTGGTTATTGAAATGTTCCTGACTTTCTGGGAAGGTTTCTTGACTGTTGGTTTTTTAAGCATTTAAAGGCATTCAAAGCGATTTCAGGGCAGTAAAACTTTAGTTTCAAAGTCAATTTTGTGGTCATTTTTTTAATGTCACTAAGTAAGTAGAATCAACCCTATCAACAAATCCAAATCAAATTGGTGTGGCCTTGTCTACAACATCCGATATTGTGGTCGCAGAACACAGTATTCTTGGGCGACCCCCGGAGTCTATAATGCGGGTATACAAAATAGTACGAAGAATATTCTTAAAACCTGGGTAGAAAGCCTCATGTTAGCGTCAGTCAGATGTAAATTGTGCTGTGTGGTATAGGAATGTATCGGGTTTGAGACTGTCATTTGGATTGTGAAGGTTTTGCAGTTCGTGTATAAATGCGCCGTATTACACAACTGGCTTTCTGGGTGAGTCGGCTGCAGTTCAATTGACCTCCGTAGAGGGCAATTTCAAAGTGTGCGTCACAAGCAGATATGCCTACAAAATTCTTTTGTTTGTAGATATTTTGTAGTTTGTACCAGTCCTTCTACGGTATGCCTAAATACCTCAACCGCCCTCAACCCCCCTCAACCGCCCTCAACCCCCCACTTCCTGAGCTAATATGCAGTGAACATGTGCTAAGAACCCTTTTAACGCTCTGGATACATTGCCTATGCAATTATAAATAGGAAATCACTGTAACTCTGACGTTTTACCGGTTATTTTACGGTGCGCCGTGCGCCCGAGGAACAGGGTTCGCCATCTTGTTTGTTTACGTCAAGCCGCCAGAACGCATCGTGCCGTAAGTTTCAAGTCAAAATAAGGAAAGTGAAAAAGCTTGTGCAGCATGGAAACTCAGCAGATATAGAGGGAAACCTCTTTAAACATCATGTTTCTGGTGGTGGATTTTAGCGCTCAATACTTTAGGACGGATATTTTGCGGGGTGGATCACTCCCTAAAGACGGTAACTCCACTTATGATATATCAAAAGTAACTTGAAAAAACTCGCAAATACTTACTCTCAACTCTCGAATAGAAGTACCCCCTGGAATAAAAGTACCCCCTGGAAAATCCTCAAAATCTAATAAAAGTACCCCCTGGAATAAAAGTACCCCCCGGAAAATTTCAAAATTGACACGTAAGCATCGTCTATGCTACTAAAATGTGGTGTCTTCAAAATCTAATAAACATACTCCCCGGAATAAATGTTACCAAATTGACAACCATGTTCATTTTAAAATGCATTTTCAAAGGTCATTGAGTTGTATAATAAATAATAATGTGAAATAAGAGTTCTTGATTTTTGATAGTCACAGTATAATGTCAGAAATCAGGAAGATTACATTTAGTGGTTGAAGTTGAACAGAAATTTACAATATGCTAAATATATGCTCCACATGTTAATCAGTATAAAAATTTCCAGTAACATGTAAAAAATTAACCATTCAGATACAAATGTAGATATTTTTATACCTTTAAAGATTCAATAGGTAACTTACATACAACACAATCTACAACTCCACCCTTTATTTAATAGTGTAACAGTTACAAGTCACCCTTACACACAGCTCAGACGAATAGTAATATTGCAACACAACATCCACAAGCTGCCACAAACTCAAGGTTCTCAGGTTTCACTTAGAAAGTCTGCCGGCTATAGTATGGAAATGAGGGAGGCGTGGCTACAATTTTTGGACAGAATTCTTTTGTAGGGGGAAACATTTTTTCAAAACATTTCGATGTGATAATTAATATAACTAGATTGAAATTTTACTCATGTCTATAGCTTTTTACATAATATTTAACTTTCTTAGAATGCAACATGCATATGTAAATTTTTGTCAAAGGGTTTATTTATAGTAATAAAATAATCGTTCGTGTCCCGGCATTTATTTCCTGAAATACGGCGCTGAATTTACACCACAATGTGCGACGCACCGCCTGCTGACGTGCGTGCCATGAGGTCATATGAGGTCATATGCAAATATTGCATAACGTGACCGCGATACGCGCCTCCGATTGGTTGATGATTTCAGCCGGCGGTGTCGGCGGCAAGTCACAAGCGAGACGACGCGCGTGTAAACAAAATTTTCTTTGTTTAAAAATACGCGCCAAAATGCTGTTTCCGCGAACACAGAACGATTTTCTAGTGAAGAAATGAAAAGAATCTTTGGGGAAAATATATATTTCTTTGCGGATTTATGGAGTCTTTTGCGTAATTTTGACGCCCAAATCAACCCGGAAGTTTACGTGCCGAGCCGGCAGCGTGGGTTTGAATTCACGTAGTTTTACCGATCAAAACAAGATTTTTCTCGGGGGAAAACCTGAATAAAGTGCGCACCCGGACTTTGGCTTTGAACCGAAGCCCTTACTTGAGAGTTGAAATGTCAAAAAAGTGCGTCCTTTAATAGAAGAAATACGCAAAAACCGGTTTAATAAACCCTTAGCGTTCAGACCAGGTTTTTCGGTGGAAAAACCCTTAAAAAACCCCTGAAAAACCACCTCCCGAGGTGGTTTTTGAAAATCGGATTTAAACCCCTAAAAAACCGGTTAATTTGCGTTCACACCAGGTTAAATAAAAACCGGTTTTTGAAAAACCGGTTGAAACCGCTAAATATAAGTCTGGTATGAACGGGGTGTAATTTACGCCCGGCAACCTGGCTTTCCGAACAACTTGCTAACAGAAAAAAATTGTGTGCCGTGAGACCATGTATTTGCAACGCTGTTATTAAACTATGCCCTGATTTTGAAACACTATTAATTTATTAAACGTAATGTTACCGTCCAAAATAAGAACGTACCGGGTGGATGTTCGGGGGAAAAAATAAACATAAGTAAGTCATAACGTTACCGCTACGTTTATTCGGGACCTGAGAATTCTTCAGTCATTTTCATTTTACGTTCAGGACCGAAAATTTGCCCGGAACTTTTCCCGATTCTGAAAAATAAAATAAACGTACCGTCTAAAATAAGGACGTACCGGGCGGATTTTGAGGTGAAAAAAAATAAACGTACCGGTACGTTTATTTGAGAGTTGAGAGTAGACGTTACTATGTGATTTTTATCTATAATCGTATAGACAATGTATACAGAGTGTAAACAAGGGTCCTTAGCTACATGTACCCTGCATATTAGCCCAGGAAGTGGGGGGTTGAGGGCGGTTGAGGGGGGTTGAGGTATTTAGGCATACCCGTCCTTCTACTCAAACATATTCGATATTTGTATTTGTGAAGTGCACCTTACTATAATTTTTACCGCGTCGAAGTGAGTCATCTTGGGCTCCTTAACTATAGTAATCCCCATAGGGCAAAAACTGTGCTCTGCTACCTTGTATGTTAATCATCATACATGTACCTGCATACAGGAGAAGTTTAAGGCTGCCGTATGGTCCAGTGCAGCCTACAAGGCAGACCCAACAGGCACTGAAAAGCTGTGGACAGCCGTGTCAGGACCCCTGTACTCTCTCACCAACAGGGAGAAACAGCTGGGGCTCGGAGACAAGGTAAACTTCTTCTTGTTATATTTCACTCCATACCATGAATGAAATATATTGTTTCTCTTCCTCCTCCTGTCATTTAGTCAAATGGATACAACATACATTTTGTAACTCATTTTTCAGCCAAATGACCTGAAAACCGGTATAGAGGTAGAGTCGGCAAGTATACCCCTGAACATTTTAAAAATTTACTAAAAAAACTTTTTTTATTTTAAGTTTTTCTGGCCATTTTCAGACCAATTATGTTTATTTTTGTTATTGTTTTGCCTTTGTTCACCTTATTTATTTGTTGGTGGTAGTTGTACTATAAGTAATATATACAACCCAACTCTCTGTATCAGTCACTGTCCTTGGTGCTGAATACACATTCTAACCGTACTTTTGAAAATATTCTTTTTAAGAGACTAAGGATAGCTAGCACGTCGACAGAACGTACTCGGCTATTTCACAATTGAGTGTCCCATTTACTTTTCCAGATGTTACCAGTTGATAAGAAAGTCTACATAAGATATTACTGTTGTAGATTTTCATTTTCCAAAAGCTGGTGTGACAAGGAACACAACAAAGAAAAAAGTAGGAAAATCGGTCAATATTTGGCGAAACTATCAACAAAAATACTATATAAAAATGCCCTATTCTTAATGTTACCAGGCGTCATTCAGTTTTTTCACATTCTAACAATTGCAGCAGAGATCAAAAACATGGTTGCTACCTTATGATTTCTTGTTTTGTACAAGCAGTCATATGTAAACTAGACATTTATTACAATTTTTTGGCGATATGACAACTTTTTTTGGCAAGAAGGGTTAGTTTTTGATTTTACCCACATGTTACCAATTTTAATGTAATATCTACTTATAGATTTCAGAGTCTGTAGCATTGTTCAATTATGCTGTTATAAGTGTTAGTTTGACATGTAAAGGTTTGATATGATGTATGTAAGAGAGCAAAGGTAAAATGAGATCTTTCCTACTTTCATCTGACTCACAGCTAAGGATTAACATAAGGGCTGTTATTTTCCGAAAAATTCTGTCCCGTCCGTACCCCCTCTTAATTTCTGCACTAAGTAAATACTACAAGCTTGTAATTGTGATAGTTTATAAGTCTCTATTGCCACATACCAAACTACCATATAAACCATTTCTGTGATAAAGACTTTGCCTGATATAGCACAATAAAACCTCAAATGTCCCGTCCGTACCCCTGTCCCGTCCGTACCCCCACCTGTCCCGTCCGTACCCCCACTTTTAGTTTTTAGCCAAATACTGTGGAAAATGGCATTCCAATTGCTTAAAGGACACATACTTAAGACTTAAAAAATTCAAACATTTGTTCTCCTCAATAAAATTAGAAGTAATTTTAATGAATTCATCAACATTTGCTTTCATCCTAGAAAGCTCTTGTGGACATTGTCTTTCCCGGTCTCACAAACATTAGAGAACAGTTCTGGTTCTCTAAAGAAGATATTGCAAAGATTAAGAACAAGGTGCAAAAGAAAACATACCAGTTTATGTAGCTGTGCTAGAAATTAGAATTGTTTTGGGGGGAAGAGGGCTGCCAATAACTCTGGACTACATTGCATCCTGCAGTGGCCTGAGCTTGCCCCCACCCACCCCGTTTATTTTCTTTTAGCAAGCTCAAATGTATAAATCGACATGTTCTGATATGTTATGCTAATGGCTGATTTTGGCAATATCAATAAGGAGCCTTTCATACCTACTATCAGCTGGTATTTTAAGGAAAATACTTTGCAATGCCCTAAACTACATGTGCATGAGCCATATTAGGTAGAAGTGTTCAATTAAGGTAAAAATGTAAAGAACAGTCTAATTAGAATGTCCATCTCTTTTTTTTCTTATTCTACACACTTACAGTGTTTATAGAAGCTTCATTTCACTGGTATTAGTGAATAGGCTTGTTTCAAAAGGTTTGGACAAGTCCCTGCAGTATCAGTCTTTTTGACCTGTTGTGTCCCGTCCGTACCCCCACATACAATCATAAAATAATCAGACAAAAGTCCCATGATGTGTTGCCCTGGTATAAAAGCTAGAACCTTTTGTAGAAATACATACAGGATGAAATACTACCAGAGTTTAGCAATCAAAGCGCCTGAACTTGAAAATTTGGTATTTGACCTTTCTCTCCACATGAAATGACAGCAAGGTGTTTTCATCGCTTTACAATAAATGACCAGAAGATGACACAGCAAGATGTTACTGCAAATCAAAGTTAGTTTTCTGATGTTGGGGATACTACTAATGGAAGAAAATATTCAATGGTGTTTATCTTTTGTTCTTTATTTGGGTATACTGTATGTAACTGTACATACAGTATTACAGTTGTCCCGTCCGTACCCCCTTAGTGACCCATTATAAAAAAGACCTGTATCATGGTAACCGAGATGTGTTGTGCAGAGATATTTTAGGATACAAAGCCCGAAGTATGTACCTTTGAATTGCCAACATAACTTTTGAAGTATATGAAAGTTGATTTTTCACCCCCAGTGACACCTGTTTGGGACACTCAATTGTGAAACAGCCGACTGCGCCTGCCCAAAACCCTCAGCTGATTTTTCACATTTTTCGTTGGATATTTGGTGAACGTTGTAACAAAATTTTGCCAGTTGCAGACGATATCTTTTCCTATACAACATCTGAAAACTACAGACAGGCTGTCAACCTTATATGCTCTAATACAACCTTATATGAGACGTTCTGCCAAAGTGCTATGCACAATACATTACGGGTTTCGTGCAGGTGCAGTACGTTCTGCCGACGTGCTAGGATAGCTTCAGTAAAATGTTTCTTTCTCCACCCAGGGTATAACGACGTACTTCTCCAAAAACTGTGACCTGAAGGATGCAGAAATTGCCCAGAAGTTCCTGGATGAGAAGGTATGAGAGTTAATGATTCTGTAGGATTTCAACAGAAGAAATTCATGAATAATTTATAATTTCTTCTGAAAAAGAAAAAAAAAATTATAGGCTTGCCAACCAGTAAAACCTAGTAGTACAATGTTTATTACAATTATTGCCTTCGTCAAGAAGGGTATGTTTTCGGAGGCGTTCGTGTGTGTGTGTGTCTGTAAACAGTATAACTCGAGAAGGCTTAAATGGATTGTCTTCATATTTGATAGGTGGGTAGGTCTTGATGAGACCTCGAAGTGATAGGAATATGGGCCCCCTGGCGGCTCGTTATGGTACTGCAGCGGAACTTCCGGTTTTGATATATGGTGATCTGGACAAGCTAGGGTCATAATTTTTGTATGGTAGGTAGCTCTTGTGCTCGGGAAGAAGTGACATAAGTTTGGGCCCCCTAGCGGCTTGCTCTGGAACTACAGGGGCATTTGTTTGAAAATGTTTAAAGTAGGATAACTCAACAACCGGTCGACGGATCGTCCTGATATTTGGTGTGTAGGTAGCTTAAGTGATGCTTGAAATAATTAGATGACAATAATGCAAATTATGATCTAATTTGCACAATTAATGAAAGAATTCTATAATTCAGTTACCTTCGGAATCCATGATAGGACTATTCTACATTGTGACACGTGGGCTACAGGCTGTCCCAGAGGGAGAAAGTCCCAGAGGGGATAGTCATTAAGCAGTCCATGTAGCTGGCACTCGCTCACAGGCACTGTTGCCTTACATGTCCTGCACAGCTGTTTTCCCTTGCACAATGCAGGATTTCAGACTGTTGCATCGGCCGGGGTAGTTTTCACAATCCAACTACCATATTTAGGGGGACTAATATATCACTTCTACCTTCTTAACGATAACGTCCTTTGACGAAGGCATGAGATCGTTGACCTCTAGTTAATATAAATATTGCATGCACTCCTATTGTGTTTTGAACTTGTATTACATGTTTATTTCTGTATTTTGTTTAACTGATTGAAGTGAGGAATTTGGTGTAAAGTGCCTTTCCCAAGGACACATTCTTATATTTTTTTGGTGTTGTGAACCTGAGATTCTGGTCGTGACAGAGAAGACAGACGCTATGTACAGTATTTACAGGTTCATTGTACCGGGGAAATTCCCCTTAAGCTCTTTTCAACAAGGACAGTGAACAGTGGACCACGGCTTAACGTCCCGTCCTGAGGACTGCGACCCTCTCCAGTAGCATGCATGTCGGGTGAGCGACAACAGCTGGGATTCGAACTCCCAAACTCTAAGTCCAGAGGCAGGGTCGCTACCACCTCACGCTACTTCATGCTCACTGTTGGCTTATTTGTAATCCATACTGAGATACTCCATATGCATGATCCAGAATTGTTTTTCTTCCCTAGAAAATCAGCCCATACAACACCAGGTTGTTTAAGACAGAAGAAGGATATGAAGTGCGCCTGGCATCCTCTGCAACATCTGGTATTAATAAAGTTATATTTTTTGTGGGTAAATTAAGATATTTTTATGGGTTAAATTTTTATAATCATTTTTTCAATAATAATGATGATAATAACTGTTCTTGGTTCTTGGCGAAATCAGTGTATGTCTTTGTACAGTCTGATTCATAGCTAAATTTTTATGGGTAAAGTTATATTTTTATGGGTAAAGTTGTTATGGGTGAATTTTTGAAAGGCTTGAATGTCAATTTTCTCTGCCATTGTACAAAAAAGTGTTATTAAAGCGATATTACATGTATGTAAGATTTTCACTATTTTAAACATCATTGTTTTACACATTTTCTTGCGCTATAAGCCTACCTGGGTTCATAATGACATTTGGGGAGTAAAAGATCAATGTCGTTGTGCCACAAAAACATGTTGGAAAACTGCCAACTCCTCGGCGCTAACACACAGTAACAGGAATCGCGGCCATGTTTGTTGTCAATGTTTGTTTACATTCTTTTTAGGAGGCTCCTAAAAATACAGCGGGCCTGGCACAACTTATTCTCTCACTGCGCTGAGTTGCCAGAAAGGCGAAATAGCGACGCTAATATGTTGAAAGTTATAGAAAATGACAATATACAGTTATAGAAAATGACAATCTACATCTTCAATTATTGATATTTACAGTTTTGGCAAAAAAACTTACATAACCCGGTTTTCAGCTGCAGTCAATGCTTTCCATTGAAATTGAAATCCTCCTGTGTTGCCCTCAGAGTCTCCAGTGGAGGGCATGAAGGATGATGTGCAGTTCTTCTCAGGACAGATAGATGGCGCTAACTTCACTGTCAAGAGGGGAGACTATGCACCACTCATGGAGAAAGTGGTGCATAACCTTAAACTGGCCAAGGTAACTACATGTCTGCCTAAAATGTATATCTAACACGGAAATCAAATTGAATGTTAAAAGCAAAAGTGCTAGAAAAAGCACATCGGCAGAACGTACTGCACCTGTGCGAAACCCGTAATGTATTGTGCATAGCACTTTGGCAGAACGTCTCATATAAGGTTGTATTACAGCATATAAGGTTGACAGCCTGTCTGTAGTTTTCAGATGTTGTATAGGAAAAGATATTGAGTGCAACAGACAAAATTTAGATGCAACGTTGACCAAACATCCAACGAATAACGTGAAAAATCAGGGTTTTGCGCAGGCGCAGTACGTTCTGCCGACATGCTGCTAGAAACTAACTTGAAAGTACAATGTACACTAATTCTAAACCTAGCACAAAAAGCTTGGAAAGTTTATTTTGGTTGCTTATATCTCTGATTTCATTTTTTTCCTCTCTTATGTTAGAGCAATGCAGCTAACCCCAGTGAGGAGCAGATGCTAACAGAATATGCTAGGAGCTTCACCATTGGTTCAATCGATGCTCACAAGGATGGGTCGCGGCACTGGATCCAGGACAAGGGACCAATCGTGGAGAGGTTAGCTTTCTTGATTTGTTTGAATGAAGATTTTACCAAGTAAACCTGTTTTAGACTTTTTTAAGAGGCAGCCAGGCAGCTGCTGTATTTACTGTCCATAAAAAACACATCCAAATTTTCAAGTCTTTTCACAGAAATTTGCAGAATATTGAGAGAAGAATTTTGCATATGGTTCCGCCGAACTGTCCTGAGTAGTTTTCAGCAAAATAGCTACTTTTTTTCAATGACTGTGGGCTTTAATGACGGAATTTGACTAGACAGGATAACTTTTGATGCTGCGATTGTGTTTTCATAATACTTTGTTGGTAGGTTGGTGTCAGGAATACGAAGGTCGAGTTCGATAATTAGCAAGGTATGAGATCTCTGACCTCTATAGTTCCTTTCATTCATTATATTTCAGCCATGTAACCATTGGTATACATTTTTGGCTCCTTTGCCCTGATATTAAAACCAAATAACCTGGGATTTGCTATATGGGGGTACATGTACCTTGGACACATGCTCACAGAACATTGTTCAAAAGGTTGGCATACACCATTTTAAAATTGTGTAAAATGGTAGTCTTTTTTTTTGCCATTTTCAGACCAAAAAATTGTACATTTTTGGCTTCCATGACCTGATATTAAAACCAAATGACTTGATATTTGGTACGGGGTATCCTTGGACACATACAAACAGAATGTTATTCACCTTGCTGGCATACAACGCTTTTAAATTGTGTAAAATGGGACTTTCAAATGGAAAGAATATGGCTGAAATATGTCGTATTTGCTCTGGAGCAAATGTCGGCCTTTCTAGTTCATTTTTATGCAATTCTTTTCTTTTTGCCAGCTACATTGGGTTCATCGAGAGTTACCGTGACCCGTTCGGAGTCCGCGGGGAGTTTGAAGGGTTCGTTGCCATGGTGAACAAGCAGATGAGCGCCAAGTTTGCGTCGCTGGTGGGCGCGGCCGAGGAGCTCCTCCCCCTCCTGCCCTGGCCCCGGGAGTACGAGAAGGACAAGTTCCTCCGGCCGGACTTCACCTCCTTAGACATCCTGACGTTCGGAGGCAGCGGGATCCCAGCAGGCATCAACATACCAAACTGTAAGAACTGTTGTATGTGTGAAAATTAAACTAATTTTAGGTACATTTTTACAGGTACGGGTACAGGTACACGGGTTTAGGTACATGTACAGGTCCGGTACATAATATACATAACAGCGTGCAAAATACTAGGTTGCCCAGTTGCACCGTGCAACCATATTTTGCTTGGTGCAACCTATTTCTACACCAAGGTAGCCCAGTGCACTACCTATATTTTGTGGTAAGAATGCCCCTTTCTTTCATTGGGAACTGTTCATTGAGAAGTTTCCATGGAAGAGCTCATCACTTCAGGTAAGGGGAAACAACTCTGTGTCAGAAATGTATAAATGCAAATTGCATTCTAACAAAGTTAATCATAAATGTCAAGAATTTGGGGCAACCTGGAATTTTGATGGGCAACTGATCGCTTTCATCCTAGGTTGCCACTGGGCAACCTGGCTCAAAAAAGTATTTCGTACACTGAATACAACAACAGTGTAAACATGATTTCTGAAGCCATGTTTGTGTTTGTGTTTGTGTTGCGTGATCAGATGACGACATCCGCCAGAGCGAGGGATTCAAGAACGTGTCGCTGGGAAACGTGCTGAACGCGCAGTACGGCTCGGACTCACCGGACAAGGTGACATTCCTCGCACCAAAGGACAGGGAGATCTTCATGAAATACAAGGTAATATTAAGGCTGAATTAGACTAGCCTTTTGTTTTTAGTTTTTGTTTTGTTTTTATGTTTTTGTTTCTTTTTTGGTTGTTGTATCAAGGCTTGAAGCAAGCAAGGGGGATTGAGGGGAAAAAAATTTTGATGTCTATCAGACGCCTTCCTCAGAGCTTCTGCCTGGACCGGAGTTCTGCTTCTTGCCGCTATACATGTACGTAGCAGAAGTACATGTAGGTGGCACAGTATCTAGTCAGAAGCTCTGAGGAAGGTGTCTGATAGACATCGAAACGTAAGCAGGTGAGGAACTTACTGGTTGTGTAAGAAGAAAACTGCTATACCCTGTTTTTGTATACTTTTTTCATGTGTGAAACAGACTAAACAAAGAATGCCACACGTTTGTGCAGGTGCCATCGTTCGAGGTACAGGTTGGTCTACACGAACTGTTGGGACACGGCAGCGGCAAACTCTTCAAGAAGGAGGCCGACGGAACGTTTAACTTCGACGCAGAAAACGTCAAACACACCGAGACTGGGGAAAAGGTACAGTTTTGTAACAAACACTTCAAATTGCAGAATGCCAAGATGAACATCAACTCTTAGAATTCTGAAAGGTACCCTAAGACTGCCATTTAGAAATGTAGGCTGTCAAATGTGACAATGTTTCCACTGATTTACAACCCAAAACACTCCTTTTTCCTGGCCAATACTTGTAAAAAAAAACAAGGTAATAATTAATGTTCCTATTATTAGTATGTGGCACCATGCGCAGGTGTTCTTTTAGCTACCTATAGCATATAAAGTAATTAAGTGACAGCCAATCAGCAACCTCATCTGCAAACAGGGCCACACACCTGTTCCTCTCTTCATGCCCATATTTGGGCATGGAATTCCTCTTCCCATGCCCAAATATGGTCACACCCCAAATATGGTAAACACACACTGCTATAGTCATTTCCTATACACCCCCATCAAACTCCTTTCAAATCGTACCCGGAATGGCGTCGTACAAATCGCGCTCAATCTTGAGAACACTTCGCTCGGCCGGCCGAGAAGCGGTCTGGAGAGAACGGCCGGGCGAGCGAAGTGTTCTCAAGATTGGGCGCGATTTGTACGACGCCATTCCGCAGATAGGTGGCCAGGAATATTTACCAGAGCATAGGCTATATGAGGTTGTGTATCGTTGCCGTACAGGGTGTTTAGACACGACTTCCGAGTGACTACGCACCGGGGCTGAGCGATATCCGCCATTGGGTACGTCGAAAAAGTACAGGGTACGGCACGAATTACCGGGTACGGCCATAAATTTTCGCGGGTACGGCCAGAATTTCCGGGTACGGCCAGAGTTTTTGAGCGGGTACGGCACGAATTTCCGGGTACGGCTTGAAAGGAGTTTGATGGGGGCGCTATAACACAGCCAAAAAGCCCAAATAAAACCATTCTAAAAGCCTGTATCAAAAAAATGAAGAAAAAAAAACGCCTCTAGAGGGGTATTTACCCACTGTACTTCCATACAAAATTTCAGGTCATTTGGCCCAAAAATGAAGAAATTGAATCCATTTTAAGAAATGGCAGGAGAAGGAGGAGAAGAAGAAACATGAGTAAAAACAATGTGGTGAACCCATAATTATAATCTGGCCAAGCCAGCAGGAATTAGAGATCAAAATGAAGGAATTCAGGAAGTGAGTTCCACGCTACGATAGTTCTAGGAAAAAATAGAATATGTCCATCCTTGGTTGATTACTCTGGTACTTGAAGGCATGACTATTTCTTGTTCTTTTCTAAGCTGGTATAATTATAGTTACTTAGTAGTTGGTACATTTTACATCCACAAGTTTATTAGTCATTTTGTTCATCATGCATAGTCTGGACATTTTTCTCACTCCCAATTTCTGTTTAGCCTTACATGTACTTCTGATATTGTTAATGTGTCAGCCCCACTTCAGGCTACATATATAATTACTAGTATGTACTTGTCAAAGTAACGCTCAGATATGGGTGGGGTTTTGTTGTTGCTAATGCCTGACCACAAAACTTCTAGTAGTTACATGTGGGGTTCGTTTGTTTGACATATGCGTTACCCACCTACGAGTCGACAAATGACCTGTCTGCCTGCTCATCTGTGGCAGTCGACAGGAGACTCCATCATCAAATTGTAGCAAGGAAAATGTTGTGTTTCCTGTTTCCCGACCGACCCTAGAAAAAACTGCCGACCCTAGCCTTTTTTTGGAGGGGGTGGACCCCCCTGCAAGGGACATAAGTTTTTCAAGCGGATCAACCTTTTCTAGCTCCATGATCTGACACCTGAGTGATGAAACATGCATATGGTTTTCCAATATTGACATTCAAAATATAATTGTCCTCATGCAATTTTTTGAATTGTTAAAATAATGTATTGTGTAAGTTGGATCACTAGAGATCGTCTAAAAAGTCTAAAAAAGAAAGGAAAAGATCATCCCTACCAACCGACCCTAATTTTTTTCAGGACTGAAACAGAAAACACAACATTTTGTTTCCTAGGCCCAATCGATATGATAATACTTGTCACTAAACCAGACGACATGCCCTGCCAGATCTGCAGCTGGTACCAGCCCGGTGAGACCTGGGACTCCAAGTTTCCCGTCATCTCCTCCTCGTATGAAGAGTGCCGCGCAGAGTGTGTGGGCATCTACCTCAGTCCCAACCCACAGGTACATGTTTGTTTGTTTCGCATAACAGGTAAACTGCCTTTAGGCGTAACACACCAGTTTTGTACATGTAAGTCAACAAGCTGCGTAAGACTGGACTGTAAGGTTTGAACCACTCACATCGGGAGGGACCCCTCCACTTTTCGATAAGTGCGATGGGATCTTTAACGTGCTCGAGGTGTGGCTCTCCTCAAACACGGGACCTCCAGCTTTACGTCCCATCCGAGAGGACGTCCCTAACCGAAGCTAGGTACTCATTTTCGAGTCGAGTGAGGAAGTAGGTGTAAAGTGCCTTTCCCCAGTTGAAGGGCACAACAGAGGGGCCTGGAGGGATTCGAACCCAGAACCTTCAGATTCTGAGTCAACAACCCTAAACCACAAGACCACCTTGCTACTGTATGTATGCCACTGCACTACATTACAGTCAAACCTGCCCAGGCGACCACCTCTTCGAGCCGACAACCTGGCCATGACGACTGCCTTCTCTCGTGTTTGAGCAGGAAGGAGCAGAGCAGTGTTTGTTAGACTTAAGACCATGTGAAGGCAAACATTATGCATTTGTTTTGCAAATGTTTCCTTTTTTTCCTTTTGTCCCAGGTTCTTAAGATCTTTGGACACGAAGGGCAGGAGGCGGAGGACATCATGTACATCAACTGGCTGAACATGGTGCGCGCAGGGGTGCTGGCACTGGAGTTCTACACACCTGACACAGCAGCCTGGAGACAGGTGAGAAGGAAGGAATAAGTGAATGGTTGATGACTGACTGACTGACTGACTGACTGACTGAATGAATGAATGAATGAATAAGTGAATGAATGAATAAATGAATGAATGAATGAATGAGCAATTAAATGGATGAGTGTCTGAATAAATGGATGAATGAGTGAGTGAGTGTCTGAATAAATGAATGAGTGAATGTCTGAATAAAAAAAATGAATGAGTGAATGAATATTGAATGAATGGATGACTGAATTGGCACTGGAGTTCTACACACCTGACACCGCATCCTGGAGACAGGTGAGAAGGAAGGAATAAGTGAATGGATTCATGACTGACTGACTAACTAAATGAATGAATGAGTGAGTGAACGAATGAATGGGTGAATGAGTGAATGAAAGTAATTGAATGGATGAGTGTCTGAATAACTGAATGAGTGAATGAATATTGAATGAATGGATGACTGAATTGGCACTGGAGTTCTACACACCTGACACCGCCTCCTGGAGACAGGTGAGAAGGAATGAATAAGTGAATGGATTCATGACTGAATGAATTAATGAATGAATGAATGAATGAATAAATGAATGAGCAATCAAATGGATGAATGAGTGAATAAATGAATGAATGAGTGAATTAATGGATGACTGAATGAATGAATGAATGAATGAATATGAATTAGTGTGAAACATTTAATCAATAGATGGATGGCTGTATACACACCTGAGAGGCTGATACAGCCTCCTGGAGACAGTTGAGAACAAACAAAAGAAGGAACAAGAGAGCAAATGAATGAATCATGAGATTGCAAAGGTTACGTTGCTGCAGTTGTCTAGGCAAATCATGTACATGTACACATTCAAGACCTAATATTTCGTGGAGGTCTGAGGTCTCCAAATTCTTGTTATAATTCATATAATTTGTTCTTCCAGGCTCACATGTGGGCACGGTTTGTGATCCTACAAGTCCTGTTGGAGGCAGGAGAGGACTTTGTGACAGTCACACAGACCCCGGGGCAGGATGGGAAACCTGACATTCTGATCACCATGGACCGGGGTAAGATCCTGACAGTCGGCAAGCCAGCCATCGGTGCCTTTCTGCGAAAGCTCCAGGTACAGTACCTGTTCTTATTTCTTTTCATATTGAATTTCCTTTTTGATGCACAGTACAGATCTCGATTAACCGCCCTTCTGACATGTTTTCACGCAGTTTTATCTCATTTATTTCTTATGTAAAAGTCGTGTAAATCTCATTTAAATCGAAAGTCATGTAAAAGCCGTATAACACGCGGTTAAAACTCCGTGAAAGCCGTGTAAACCGCGTGCACTAATTGGATGCAATTGTGCATTGCTATCTACAATTTATAAAGCATAACCATACGTGATTCAACGAACAGCTACACGCGTTTTACACGAGAAATGAACGCGGATTTTAAAAACAAGAAGTGCACGGCTTTTGCAGTTGTTGTACATGTAATCGAGAAATGCACGGCTTTTGATCATCGTGAGTAAAACACGTGGGAAGGGAAGTTAATCGAGATCTATACTGTACATGTACATGTAACTACAGGTCTACAAGTCTGTCGCTGACTACCCTTCAGCCAAGGCCATGTACGACAAGTACTCTGCGGTGAGCGAAGAGGGAAGCCACAAGTGGCTGACCCTCAGGGATATCGTCCTGGCTCGGAAACAACCCAGGAAAATGTTCGTCCAAGTCAACACAACGGTCAAGGGTAGGCTTGCCTCCGAAATTTGATTTTTACTGATATCTATCAACTTTTTGTACTGCTTATATCTTTTCCTCATCTATTTTCATCATTTTCACATTTTCTCCAGTAGATCCTGTACCTATTGTGCAGTAGGTGCTGTACCAAAAGCTGTCACTAGGAGGCGCTTCATTACATTTAACATGTACACAATGTAAATGTATATGTAATGACGTTTTTTTTTTTGCGAGATGAGCATGATTACATTTTTTGTACTTCTTCAAAGTGAGTTGCTAGCCTGGTGTCCATCCAGTCCGCTCCTCTGATCACTTCTCCACAGAATAGTCCATTAAAATTTGTGATCCTTACGTACTGAATTATTTTGGAAGCAGTGTAACGTGGACTGTTACCTTGCCACTACGAGGACTGGTTGTCTCAGAGCCAATTAGAGCTCTTTTCTATACTTTAGGCAAACATTCAAATGCCAATCATTTTGACAAATGATTTGTCTTCCTACAAACTAAGTGTGACCGTCTGTCACCTTCCTCGGGGCAATTCTGACAGGTTCACATTGCACTGTCGCATACATGTAGGTGTCGCTGCTATAGATGCGTTCCCAAACATATTTACATACGTGTATCTACACATACACATGCACTGTTTCAGGGAACTGTATTTACAATGCGGTCCTAAACGTACAGGAGTTGGATATACATGTAATACATAATTGTGGTGTCAAAAACAAAAGCAGTTTTGGATAACAGACTCCACAATGCGGTTCCAAACATGCTGCATTGCAATGTGAACCAGTCAGAATTCCCCTGAGGGAGGTGACAGACGGTCACCGAAACGTCAGCTGAATAAAACACTTGGTTGTGTAGAAAGAGTCCCTTTATTCAGTGACTTACCAAAAGTTGAACCTGATGAAACTATTCACGGATTTGACTTCTTTATTCAAACCACTTGTTTTGCTTAATATGTGGTTCATTCAGACAACAAGGTTGAGTTGAAGGAGTACGAGGCTACAGCTGCAGGCCTGATCCAGTCTTTTGCAGACCGGTTCCCAAAGGAGGCAGGAGTGGAGCAGATCGTCGCAGAACTGTGGGAGAAAGACAGGCCTTACTTCAGCTGAATTCCCGTCTGAAACTAAGTTTGTGGCAAAACTGGTTGAACAGAGACCACGTGCCTCTTCTTTTCTTTCATGTATCAGTGCTGGAGCATCAAATAAAAGGATACACATTGTTACCTGCAAAAACTTCTTTCAGAAGTTTAATTCTACACTTCTAACAGATAATACAAATGTACCTGATCATGTGAAGGACATGTACATATACACCCAAAAGTCATTTGGTGAAGGTGGTACTCTTTTCTGAATCAGCCATTTTTAAGGAGCTAGAGACTTCTGTGCATAGAAATTATCAATATTAACTTATATTTCACACCATACCATAGGTATGGATGAAATATATAATTTTTTCCACATTATATTTGTTTGGTATGGACTACATGTACATGTAGATGTACATTTGTACATGGGGGTATTGAAATACTCGATACTGGAGAGCACTACATGGAAAAGGTTGATATGGAACAGTCCATTTTGGAATGGGGAGTGAAAGATGCTGTATTTGCTCCCGATGCCTTTCTAGTTAGCTTGGTGTTATCTGAAGTGTAAGGTTTATAATGTACGTGTACAAGGAGGTGTTGAATGTGTATGGTGTCTTGGCAATAAAAATAATCAGGACTGGTGTTTAACATCAGCATTGATCACATACTGTAATGGTGTCATTGTTTTCTTAGTGAAGTGTACTGAGGTCCATTTACATTAGAAAAGCATTTCAGGACAGTCGAAGCTGGATGTGTCAAACAAACTTAGCTGTTTTCTGACAGAAAAGATTGTTACAGATTCTTGTGAAAGGCTCTGTCATAGCCTCATTCCAAACCCTACCACACACCAATAAAAACTCAGGGCAAATGTAACTTACAATCAACACTTGTGACAAGATGTTTGGTACACTGTTTTGTTCCTTTTATTCTACAGAGTGACAAGTTAGTTACAATCCTAAGTACTTGACCTCTACATGTCACCATATATACTCTAGCCTTGTGCTACTGGTACTTACAGGTACACAGATAATTGTGTGGGCAGGAAGACACAGATACCATTCTATTCTCCCAGACTCCTTTACCTTTTTTCCCCTTCCCAGGATGCATGGCACCAGGGGGTCAATATAAGATATACTGTTAAGTTACACAGCTTGTTTTTCTGTGTTTTTTTTTAAAAGAGATACAACTATTGTTCAAAATAATTCAACAGATGTTGTAGTATATAAATATCACAAGAGCAACCTTCATTATTTCAGATTCTGTCGTCAATAAATGTAAAAACACAGACAAAAGGAACACATAAACTCGACCCCCCCTGGCGCAGTGCATCCTGGGAATGGGAAAAAGGTGAATGGTTTCCAATGACACAGAATCCAGTTGGCTTTCGCCATCAATATCTTGGGTTTAAAGATGACTATTATACAGTACTGTTGTTGTTTCAGGTAGCATTTCATTGTGGAGAGATATTCGCTGACACTGATGAATAAGCCAGCCAATCTTTGAAGCAAAATCACAGCCTTCAATTTTAAGTTAAGCAATAGGAGCCACAAGGCAAGCTTGGAGTTGATCATTGTTTTTTTTTTCTTTTTTCCTAATCAATGTAACTCACTATCCAAAAATACCTACCTATGCAGCCAATGGCTTGTCTGTTTAAGTATATCCTAAGATATACTTCTGTGTCTGGTAATATTGCATTGTCTGCGATCATGCAAAGCCCTGTACACAGCACAGATACTGTATCTCCATAGACAAACTTCCAGCCAGTTTCCAAATTTTGTCCTTCTGTAGTAGATAAAATGCAGTTGACCACATGCCTTCGAGGACAGTCATATACTTGGGACTCACACAGAAACAATGTATTTACAATGTTTTACAATACCCAAGTTTCCGTCCTGGAGAAAAAAAATCAAAATTACCAAGGAAGCCATTGTTATTATCGTAAAAACAAAAATTGATAGAGAGAGCAGTACACTTTTGCAGTTGCACTGACTATCCTGGAAGTCCCATCTACACTGTACAGTTAGTGCATTGAACACTTCGTACAAAAAATGCATTTTCTCTGTGGAAGTTATACAGGAAGTCTCACGTTGCAGCAACATTACACATTAACAGCAGGCGTGCCATACATGTACAGGTCTGTATTGGCAGCACTGTTGGTCATATTTACAACTGGGGAGCTGGACCGGCCATCTTTAAATAGTTCACACTAGATTATGATGACGTTATCCAAATTACAGAGCCAATATCATAACATCACAAGTTCATCTACAAACAGCATTCAAGTGCAAATAACTTAGATCTGTTCCACACGAAAACTATAGAGCTTGGATGAAATGTTGAAAAAGGTTTTTTAAATTTTTTTGAGGCGAATCTCCAGAAAGAGCCATGGTTTACAGCTCAGCTTATTGTGTACGTGATAAATTTAGCTCAGTCTACATTATGTAGTTCATCCTCACTTTTAACTTACACCATTTCATGGCTAGAATTAAATTTTCAAGGGTATAAGAAAAAATGGGCGGTGTGGCGAGTTTACTTTGAACAAAACCATGATTTTCGTGTGGAACAGGCTGAACAAAAGCTGACTTCTACACTTCTTCTCAAATGTGTTCCGCCATTTACCCCAAGAGCCTTTGCAATACAAGTGCCAGTTTGCTGTACATTGAATTCTTACCAATCTAACGAGAGGCCAAAGACTGATTCAGAAATGGAATGACATCTGAAGACGACATTAACAGCCGTGAGAAAGTGACCTCACAATTGTGTCAATGCTGAATGTAAAATGGAGCCACCCTGAGGTATAACAACAAAAAATGCAACATCAATTTAATTTGTTGGTTCTTGGATTTTTTCAGTAAAAATATTACGTGACAGGGCAAAAAAAAACAGGCCTAGGCCTCCTGTTATACTATGTAGGCCCAAATGCTACCATAGGAGCCATGAAGTTAACATAACAGGATGGTCTAAAATTTAAACAATGAATTTTGAACTTTTAATCAAACCACTGCATTGATAGATGTAACAACTAGGAAGAAAAGAACTTTCTTCAACTTTTGGGGCCAAAGTATGTGCATTTTGGACTTCATTCAGAAGAATTTATTTTCTTCTTTTGGGGGGGGGGATTCAGAAAGAAATGAAAGACGTGTGGTGAATCAGAGAACCAATAATTATTGATTAAATTGGTGTGGCCGTGGGTACAAAAGCAAACAAGGTGGTCTGGCAAGACATTGCAGAATTGACAATGGTAAATTTTCCTTTTCCCTCTTATTTTCACTTATGAATTGAAATTTTGATCACAGCCCTAACGGCCAACTTCATTGTTGGTGCAAGCGTTATGGCCGAGAGTAAATGGAATGATACAAAATGTCCTAAAAACCTGTGAGCACCATCTTATAATAAATTAATAATGTCAACCAGTGTCCTAGCCAGCGTCCATCTTTCCGTCATTTGACAGAATTTTATAGCACACGACAAGAATTTTTCCCAATCCGTCATCTTTGACAGGCAAAAATTGGCGTGTAACGATATGGAAACAGATGTCAATAAACTAAGCAATAGACTACCAGCAAAATTTGGCCCTCAAAATGCAGAGGGTTTCTCTCCGAACCTCACAAGGATTGTCTCGGCTTCAGCGCTTGAAATGGTGTTCCGTCAAACAAAATTGATGTGACGGAAAAAATTTCAGGCTGGCTAGAACACTGACGTCAACACTGGCCAGCTGTCACATCTTATTATGTGGAACAATTATGATGAGGAAGAATAAATATGGCAGTAACATACATATGTAAAAAGACATTTCCAGCTTAATTGAGGCCATGCCAACAGAAGAAGACACACATTCAATTTGTGATGTTTACATAATTCTTGCCCATGATTTTTTGACATAACCACATACGAGTGGTTTTATCATGTATAGTACATGAGCAATTCAGTTTGTGAACCTTAATTAAACTCAAGAACAAGACCAAAATATCCCTCCAATAGAAGAATAGACCTTCATCTGTGTTATAGAAAACAGTTCAACATTTTCAGTGGCACAGGTCAAATAACTTGATGGTACCCCTAGTGAAATATCATGGAAGATAATACTGTCGTTGTATATAGTACCCGGTTTGTAGTGCTCTATGAGAAATAAACCTTTCCTGCTATTGTCAAAACCTCTAATTCCATCAGAGGCTGCAAAAGCTGAGCGACCAATCATTTCACAGGTCGTTTAGCGAAACTCTTTTTACGTTTGTACAAAAATGTATGTCGTGTTGTTTTTTGAGGAAATTTCATTGATAAATCTTTTTATTTTTGTATGTTGTCTTTTAAACCATACTTTTATATCGTGCATCACATTTAGTACAAAACTGTAAAGTAAAAGAAATCATACAAATCGAAATTTGGTTGCTCACGGTCGCTCAACAATCTCAGTCTAGTGGACAGGGGGGCTAAGGGAATGTGCCCAAAATGAACCAATTTATATAGAAATGGCAAGACAGCATTGACATATTTGTCACTGAGGTAGCAAGCTGGCATGCCAAATACATACATGTACTGTACACAAAATTAAAGACAAAAACACACATTCGCTGGAACTGAGTTCTCAATGAATCGAAGACAATGCCGGCATGTTGACTTATTCGCATACTAGTGTACTTTCATGGTAACATGGTATGGCCCCTATTTGAGAGTCATCGCCACTTAAGCATATAGTCTAGGCATATTCTGTGTGTTTACAGGTGTTCTGAATGATATAAATCTAGTCTTACGTGTTCATGCATCAAAATAATAATGTTCATGAAATTAATAAATACAATAATCATTTGTCAGTCGATTGATTGATTCGTAAAAATTGAAAATTTTTCCTCCAACGTGAAACAACTATTATATAATATTGTTGAACACAAGGCATTTAAAATAGTGAGAAACAAGAACAACAGATGTTCATATCAAAAAATTTGATGTAACTATTTTGAATCTGCAAATTCTGCTTGTCTTTGCTATGACCCTGATATTCACTCTGGCGCTGCAACTTTACATGTACAGACACGGCACTAAACATTGGATTTACCAATGGTAGTAAATGCCAGTAAAGTACTTAGTACTGGACTTAACAATGGTTACAAAATTCAAGTCTGGTAATTTTATTTCCAACCAAATTACCGGACTTGACTTTTAATTACTACCATTGTCAAGTCCGGTACTGTTTACAAAGTAAACATTACCCGACTTAACTGACATTTACTACCACTGGTAAGTCCAACGTTTCATACGGTGAGAGCTGCAATGCCAGTGTGGACAGCAAGGTTTGGTTTTACTCTTTCTGTCACAGCTGCAACTAAATGTGATATTCTACAGAAGGGAGGCAACGGCAGCTTTTCTGTTAGCTGACTACTTTGACCATCCAACTGACGTCGTGAATGTCGTGTTAGCCCTTGAAAGTCCTTTTCAAGTTGGAACTTCCACAACACTGAAGGGCAACATTACAGTAGTACTTGGGTGGTGTTATTTTTGTCTCCTTCTTGACTGGTGTAACAGTGAACACAACCTGCCTCTTGGGTTGAACATTTTGTTTTCAACTTGGAAATTGATCCTAACTAAGCTACACGGGATAATCCAACATTCCTACCTACGGGGATGTACACTACGTCCCGATATCGTTCTGGAATATGAGCTTGATAAAGCCTTGCTCTCCTGTGAGTTGTGTAGCGCAGAAGGGGCAGGCGGCGTGGAATGCATGGACTCCGTGAGGCAGTGGTACTTGCGCCCAGTAGCGGGCCGTCTGCTCGGAGCACACATGCCCGCAGGGACAGAACGCGTGGGTCGGCGGACCACAGTCCACGTAGAACGCTGGCTCGTTCCCCATGTACAGAGGGACGTACGGCCCGACGGTGCGGCACATGGGGCACTCCCGGTCCCCGTTTTCGTTTTCCTTCTGTCCCCATAAGTGATGGCCATGAACGTGTCCGCAGTTGAGATAGACATATGGCTGTCTCTCTTTCTCCTCCTGAAAATAAGACAATTTTTTTAATATTCAAGTCGATGTTACTTAATGTTGCTGTTCACCTTTCATTCTACTCTTTGCTCCCTTACTACAAGAGGTTATGCCTAAAGTCCCTGTCACACATAGCCGAATATGGCCTCCAGAACACTGCCGAACTCATTCCAACCATGGTTAGGAATACATGTAGGTTGCGAGCAAGGTTGGCTGGTGTTCGGTGAGATCAGCTGCTGTTCGGCTGGCGTTTGGGAGTACATTTTGTAGGTCAGCAGCAGCTGCTGGTCGGGGCGTGGTTGGCAGTCAAATTTGACTCAAGTTTAAGTCAAATTTGATTTGATCCGTATCGAAAGGTAGGTGTCACTTAAATCTGGTCAGACTGCTTCCAAACTTCAGCCAACCTTGGTTGGTTGGTGGTCAGGAACATGCAAGTTTCTGAATGTGTGACAGGGCTTAACCAAACAATCCAGTACTTATACATAGGTCATAACGATGCAGATAGAATTCCTTATAATAATAATAAAGAAATCCTAGAAAACTTTGCTATTAATTGTTGTAATAATTGTTTCAGATTTTGAAAGTTTAAGCTATAGAATTTCAAGTCTGTATGATCCCAATTCCAAGTAGGGGAGATTGGAATTCCAATCTAGGAGAATCTGGAATTGTCCTAGGAGAGATTAGAATTCCAATCTCCCCTAGGACAATTCCAGATTGCCCTGGATTCCAATCTCCCCTGTGACATGTACATTGAACAGTTACATAGCAAAAGAAGAAGTCTTACAACTACTTACGGCCGCACCAATTAAACCAAAATTTGGTTCTTGGATTCGCCTGCTTCATTTTTCTCTGATTTGCAAAAAATGATAATGAAAACATTCGGTTTCTGAATCAACTCATATTTTGTCCCCATTTTTCCAAATTCCAAGTTCAAAATTATTCGTTTGAATTATATAAACCAGCCTGGAACATGTACATGTACATGTATGTCGACTTCTGGCTCCTGTCTTAGCCTAGGCTAAGATTTTTTTCCTGCCATTGCTTCTGAATCATTTTTTTTTTCTGAAAAAGCCAAGAACCAACAAATTAAATTTGTATGGCCGAAAAAAAATCTGTAGATTTTCCCGAAGAGACAAGAAAATGTTCCGAGACTTACAGTCACCTTGGTGGTCCTACTGCGTGTGGGGAAGGCCAGGGTGTTGAGGCCAACTGGACATTGGGGTCTGGCTGCATTGATCTCTTTCCGTAGCTCTTCAATATGTTTATGGGTCTGCAATGAGAAAACATAGTACATAGTTTGTTTCGCATAACCGATAAACCGCATTTAGGCGTAACACACCAGTTTTGTACATGTACATGTAAGTACAAGCTGCGCAAGACTGGACTGTAAGGTTTTTTGAACCACTCACACCGGGAAGGACCCCTACTCTTTTCGATAAGTGCGATGGGATCTTTAACGTGCTCGAGGTGTGGCTCTCCTCAAACACGGGACTCCAGCTTTACGTCCCATCTGAAAGGACGTCCCTAACTGAAGCTACATGTAGTTACTCATTTTCACCTAAGTCAAGTGAGGAAATAGGTGTTATTCCCAAGGGCACAACAGTGGGGCCTGCCAGGGATTCGAACCCAGAACCTTCAGATTCTGAGTCAACAACCCTAACCACAAGACCACCTTGCCATCTGTTTTGGTACAGTATTCAATAAAGGCAAGAGTGAGCATTATCAGCTTAAAGCAATTCCATCAGAATTCCTCATATGGGTAATCTAAATTCACAAAAGAAAAGAACTACATTCAACCTTTCAAAAGTCAAACATTGTATTGCAGCTGTTACAACCAACCACTTGACCTACAGTAGTAAAATGAGCCAGCCAAGAAAAGAAAGAAATCTCTCAATGAAAATAGACACTTGGTTTTCTGAGTTGAAAAGGAAGTCAGCTACACTCTAGCAAATTTTCTTGAAACATCTGCACTTGATGAATGAACTTGCTAACCAGTACATGTACTGTAAACGTCTGGAGGACTATTGCGACTTTTTGTAAAAGTCAAGTCAAGCTGAATCCAGGGTTTGTTTTCAAGACATTCATATCCTGACATATACATGTAGTTTTCCTCTCCGACTTAGCTCCAGGGTAAATCTACCTGATCCAACTACCCTCCCCGACTTAGCTCCAGGCTTAGGGTAAATTTACCTTTTCCGACTTCCTCTTTCAGTTCAAGATGGATTACAAACAGTAACTATCCTCTTAAGCTATTCAGGTGCTAAAACAGCCCACACGAGGCGCACTCAGTTTGTGGTACCACCACAAACTGCCAGAATGTAAACAAACATGGCTGACAGCTGTGTTGCCAGCTTTTAAACACACACATAAGGCATCATATTTTGGCACCTCCACTTCCTGAATAGCACTTAATTATGCAATGAAAGGTTGATTCAACTTACATGTACTTTGTAAAGAAATGGCCAGAAAATTGACTTGCATCATCCTAATGTTACATAATACATGTACCACCTGCAATGATGCAGATTTGTACTGGTAAAATTGGATCTGTGCAGGTATTTCTGATGTTTACCTGAACCTAACCTACAAGTACAAATGTACACCGGTCAATGTACCAGGTTTACATAATTTTATACATGTAGGACAGTGTACGTGGAATTTTACTTGCTATTCTGACTATTACCACATATGACAAAATTATATATGGCAACAGTTTCTAGTGTGATCCATACTTTCTAAATTCTGAGTGGTGCAGGTAAAATTTGCCTGGTACAGGTAATTTTCAATGTTACCTGCACCAGTGCAGGTATGCAGAAAATCTACTTCGAGCCATGACCAGTCAGTGAATGAATGATAACAGTGAGCTATCAATAGACAGGTACATCGCATTATGTCAATGTCATGCATGTACAAGGTAATCGTACCTTTATGCTCACTACCTCCTAAGGCGTATTGGCCTTATATTACCTCGGTGAAGTGAACCCAAAGCTCAGCAGGACATCTTGGTTGACGTGACGTGACTGTAAAGCGTGTTAGTGTCTCGAACATTTTTGCATGTTCACAGAGAGCTTTAGTATATTACAAAATAACATCAGAAGAGCTGCTGTGAGTTAAATGTTCATTTTTGTTTCATCTGTGTTTTGTTTGTTTGTTTGTTTATTTCACCAGGGGAAACATATCGCCTACATGTATGTGCCCTGGGGGGGGACCTCAAACATAAATTATCAACATGAAATGTAATCATCAATAACAATAATGGCAAAAGGTTCATGCTTATCACAAAGTTGATACAAAACCAACGTACATGTAACTTACTATATAATCAAGATAATATACATGTAAAACAAACCAACTAAAACAAACATAAAGTCATGTTTACAAAATGAGTAAGACAATAATATAATACAATGCAATGTCGAGCATAATAAAATCAGACTGGGTATCAAATAAAAATCTTTCTAATCCTTGTGGTAGGGGGTTGAGGGATTACTCGAGTTCCTCACACTCATATTAAAATCTAAGACGTTCTCAACATCTTGGTGATATGTTAGCTGACAGCACACCAGGAAATATTACCCCTGGGCAACAAGACACCATCAAACACTGTCCAGGGCTCCAAATACTTTTTTCTGCATACCTGCACCAGACAAATTTTACCTGCACAGCATCAGAATTTAGAAAGCATGGATCACACTAAAAACTGTCCAAAAACCATTGCCATATACACCTAATAGATATATACCCAGTACATGGGCCACTGTAGGTGACATGCAGGTAGACATCAGAAATACCTGCACAGCTCCAATTTTACCTGCACTAACTTGACTAAGGTGCATATGCAGGTGGGATTTCCAGCCCTGTTGTCTAATAAAACATATGCGAAAAGGCTATAGTAACATCCTTAAGACAGATAGCAGATATTACCAGTGGTGCTGGTCTTACAATTTATCCTCGCCACAGTTTAAGAGAGAAAGAGAGAGAAATGCCACCCTTGGGCCATTCAAGCGCACTGAGTCTGAAACTGCTGGGTTCACTCCAGGACAAGACTGGGTAAATGCCGATGGCAAATCCGATAGTCGCTGAGCAGACGTGCTCAAGTGGCTGTGTTGAATACTCCGGATCTATTAAATCCATCAACTTCAATGTTTGTACCCACTGTGGAATGCAAAGGAATTTCAACGACAATATCCTGCAATAGAAGCTACAAATGTAGAAGATAGATACATGTAGTAGATATTAGATATTACGGCTGAGAATTACCGTAATGTTTTCTATACGGGTATACTATTAAATGCTTGAATTCTATGGTTCTGTAACAGCCGTGTGAAGAATACAGAGATGGTAAGCAGATTCATACAGTTGTACAGTACTAGTACAGACCTTGATTTAAACTTCCCTTCTTCCCACGCGTTTTACATGTGGTTTTATCTTGTGCAAAAGTCGGGTAAATCACATTTAAATCCCGATTGAAAGTCGTGTCAAAGCCGTGTGTACTAATTAGCTGCAATATTAATTGTGTGCTGCTCTCTATAGAACATCTACACGTGTCTTACACGGAAATTCAAGGAGTACAAAGTGTTTTGAAAAATGCACGGCTTTTGATCGTATTTTGCACAACTTTTGGTCACGATTTGCATGCATGCCAATGGGAAGTTATTCGAGATCAGTCCTGTACCTGAGTACTGGATATCAAGCAGAATTTCTAGAGGAATAACAATTTGAGCTAGCCCTTTGTGATGGTCACTGGCTAGTTGGGCAGCCTTGACTGTGTATCTTTCACTTCCAAAAAAAGTGAAACAAAAATTTGAAAAACATCTATGGATACTGTCCTTGGTACTGAAATGATTATCATATAGACCTTTCACTTGTACTCGCGAGTCTTACCGGAGTTTTCTGCAGTCCAGCCGAGGAACGCCAGAGAAGTGTCGCCCCACACAAGTCGATCAGGGTGCCATCATGGAGAACGTTGGACTCGTCGTCGATCAGCTTGCCTCTCTGCGGGTTTGGCCGCGTTTCTCGGAGCGAGTAGATCCCGCCGCACACCGACACCTCCCTCCAGACCCCGGCTTTGCACTCCTGGCCGAACCCCCCCGTGGGGTGCATGATTAGCACTCCGTTGGTCGTCAGGCCGTCCATCGAGCTATCCGGTCTCTTCCATTTAGTTGCCCTTTCCTGGAATCAAAAGTCTCATGAGTACATGTTTTCCTAGAACTATCATAGAATGGAACTCGCTGCCACCAAGTACAGTAGGGGCATCGTCACTAGATAGTTTTAAACACTGTTTAGGTTTAGACGTTCAATGGTTAAGTGTAACATGTCGTTCGGTGTAATGTAGCCAGCTGCCGCCGCGCCGCGTGCCTGCGAAGCTGGTGTGTTACACCGAAGGGCGGTTATGTCGTCTATACTGATACAGATACACATGCTATAGCATGTGTTAGAGTTAACAGTCCAAGTTAATCATTATTGAAAATAATCATTAAAGGCATCCAATGCAATTTCAGGGCACAAAACTGGATTTTCAAAGTCAATTTTCTGGTCATTCTTTTAAATGTAGTAAGTTGAATCACCCTATCCCATTGCATACTGATATCTGTGAGGCGATGCGGTTGCTTGTTTCGTATCTTAGCCTGGTTCTAGCGATTTATCGGTGGTACCAAAAAATAAAGGGACTCCTTACGTAGCTTGTTTTGGGGCTATTTCAAGTATGAGATGATGGCAAAAAGGTGCTAAGAAATGGCAGTTAATGTCAATATCAGATTTCCTCATCAAGAATATTTTTGTTTTCCGGCCCTGAAATTGCATTGGACACCTTTGAAATAGTTGTACAATACCTGCACTGGCATATCAGGCCATAAATAAAGAATAATTGGTTTAACCATATTATATGATTATATCATACCTGGGTGGCGATAACGTTCGATAACGGTGTTCCCGACCGGTCGGTTCTTTACGGTACGGACCAGGCTTACCATAGAACGATTCGAACGCGTTTCGCCCTAACCGCGTGTGCCGCTTTCGAAAATTCGAATACAGGATTCGGACGTTGGAATTGATGATATGTTGTTGCATTTTTTTGGTTTAGGGACACCAAATTTTCGCTCATTTGGCATTGAAAGGTGTGTTTTCTAGGGTGGGTATGACATTAGTAAAATACAACACGGTGTATTCCACATTGTCCTCGGTCCCGGCCCTCCCGGGAGTCGGATCGTGATAAGGCCGATACCTCGGGCGATATGGAACACCCCGTGTTGTATTCTATATATATTATATACTTCAAGTAGACTTACCCCTAGGAAGATGTTGTTGGAGGAATCAAAGCCTGCAGCGTAGATTCTTGCTGTATGTGTTGGGTTTCTTTCTACCACGATGCGACATGCAAATCTAGAAATGGTGCTCTGTTGTACTTTACAGTCCTCTGCAGTCTTGTTGCCCGGCACTGTATCTATCACTACAAAGTCTATAGGTGGCTCCGTTGATCGACCAATCTGAGGAGGCGACACAAAACAGCTTCTGTCAGTAATCATGTCTTCCACCATTTCATTGGTCAGTATCTAACAACTGGTATTATACATATTAAATTTGCATGGATAGCCAACGTTTAATCATCTAATGACAATTCAGCCCTAGAGTTGACATTATAAATTAACATAAAGCTATTGATGGAACCTGCATCCTGCAAGAAGTTGAAACAGACTGTAATTATAAGCTACTCACAATATTCACAATTATGAAATCAATGCTACATTTGAACTGCCTTTCAGTATGACATGCCCATTTACATATTACCTACTGATACTACAGTACAGATCTGGATTAACTTCCCACACGTTTTACGCGGTTTTATCTCGTTTATTTCTTGTACAAAAGCCGTGTAAATCGCGTCTACATCGCAATTGAAAGTCATGTAAAAGCCGTGTAACACGTGGTTAAAACTCCTGCAAAAGCCGTGTAAACTGCATGCACTAATTACCTGCAATCGCATGTTGCTATCTATAAAGCATAACCACACGTGATTAGGCGAACATCTACACGCATTTTACACGAGAAATGAACGCGGATTAAACAAGAAGTGCGCGGCTTTTGCAACTGTTTTAATTGAGAAAAGCACATTTGGACGACTTTGACCGCGATTTGCAAGTGTGCAGTTATTCAAGATCTGTATAAGTACATGAGCAGGTAAACTACTAGAAAGGTAACATTTGCTTTTTTTAGCAAATGCATAATGTTTACCTTCACATGGTCCAACAAACTACTGCTCTGTTTATTCTTACTCAAACACATTCATATACATACATTGTATGACAAGCAACTCAAGCTCTGTCCTGCTACATAATGAAACCAAACACCACAAGGCGCTACAGCACTAGTGCACAAGTTACCATGGTGACAGAGGTCTGGTCTAGGTCATTGACCTTATTTGTTTGGAGAAGAAGAAGAAGAGGAAATTGAGCAAAAACAATATGTTTTCCTTCGGTAAACATAAATATACATGTATATATAGATGGTGGACCTCACCTGGAACATATCCGTATCCTCATCTCGTACATACTCCACTACCACTGTCTGGTTCCGGGATAATGTGTAGGACACACTGTGATGTGACTTATCTGCTACAATCTGCAAGTGTTCCAGAGATAGAAATAAATTATCATACAGCCAGAAGATGTCGACCAATCAGAACTCCACATTTCATATTGCTGGTTATGATGCCATAACCTAATACTAGTGGTGATTAAATCCCATACCATGATGTTTGAATCCCATAAACACTGCGACCGCCGGTGACCCCTAATGGAACACACGTTCTGTTTGAATGACCGCCGGTGACCCCAAATGGAACACTCCGTAGTTTTATACGGTGGTTATACTTATAGCAACTGACAAGGCCTTAGGCCTAACAAAATAAATGTTGTGTTTCCTATTACAGTCCAGAAAAAATTAGGGTCGGTAGGTAGGGATTCCCTTTTTTTTTTTTTTTTTTTTTTTTTTAGTCAAAGCCGGGACAATGAACGTATGATCTGTTTGTACTACACAGAAAATTGGGCAGTACTAAACAGATCGTAAAATTCTTTGTTTGTATATACCGTATTTCTTCTAATAAAGGACGCACTTTTTTGACATTTCAACTCTCAAGTAGGGGGTTCAGGTCAAAGCCAAAGTCGGGGTGCGCACTTTATTCAGGTTTTTCCCCGAGAAAAATCGGGAGGCAAGCCAGCAGTCGGTCATTGCGCGCTATGGTAGCGGCCGACAAGCAATAATTCATTCATGTTTACAAGGCAGAGACGTTACGTATAATTTGATCACATATGCGTATATTGTTGAGTATTAAAAGGTATTGTTGTTAAATTGATATAAAAATAATATTATGAGACACCGAATTGCGATGAACGCTGGCTGTGTCGTACCGCCCGACAAAAATTTTAGCGTGCAGAAGCAAGAACGCCGGGCCGTGCAAAATTTCCCCACGCCGCTATTAAACGCGGCAAGAATTCCTGAGGAAGCATACGGCTGAAACGCCGGTACATCGTGCGAATCCACCAATATTTTGAACAAAACCATAATCACCGGTATCTGAAATGTTACAGGATTTTCTTTAGCGGTAGTTTTGTTTCTTGTTTTGGTCAATAAAACTACGTGAATTCAAACCCACGCTGATCTGGGCACGTAAACTTCCGGGTAGATTGGGCGTCAAAATTACGCAAATTACTCCATAAATCCGCAAAGAAATATCTAGTTTCCCCAAAGATTCTTTGGAATGTGCATTTCTTCACTAGAATTTCGTTATGTAGTCGTAGAAACAGCATTTTTGGCGCGTATTTTGAAACAAAGAAAATTGTTTACACGCCCGTAGCCACACTTTGTGAATTGCCGCCCGCGCTGCGCGGTGAAGCATCGACCAATCGGAGGCGCGTACCGCGGTCACGTTATGCAATATTTGCATATGACCTCGAGGTCATGCAGGCACGTCAGCCGCGCCGGCTGACGCGCGCGGCACAACAAACACGTTTCCAGCGCCGTATTTTTTAGAAAATAAATGCCGGGACACGAACGATTATTTTTGAAAATGTATTTTACAAGTTCATCTGGTCGGCCCAAAAAAGGCTAGGGTCGGGGGGTTTTTCATAGGGTCGGTCGGGTAACCGGAAACACAACATTTTTTTTCCTAGGCCTTATCACACCTTATGACTCTTATGACATAATAATCTTTAAGAGGCATCAATTAATTGTGGTATAAATTTTATGAGTGCCTTTTGTTGAATTGTTACATGACCTAACAAACTTACAAACTTTAAGCATCTTCGTCAATGACACAATACAATGGTACGATCATTAACAAGAGAACATATAATTGAAGAACATACTAAGTACATTATAACAATTATAGTATAATAGATCGTCTAACCAGGCAAAAATGTAACAAATCTTTTTTTGTCCTATAGTTCATTACAACGTTTTTAGAAATAAAGTTTTCAAAATTCATTGGATAATCGCTGATTATCAATATCATACAAATGCTAGTCTAAGACATGTACAGTACATGTAACTGTAAAGGCTCTTTGTTGCAGCATAGGAAATTCTCTTTATCCCCCCCCCAAAGTAATTTGAAGAAAGATTTTTGTTCTGACTTGCTACAAGCTATTAATCACAACAATGGCCTTCGTGTAGATGAATGTGTCACTGTACAGTATACAGTCACCAACAGCATGGACTGAAAGTCGTTTTGACAGTAACTGTTGTTTATTATCATCAAGCTACAAACATCTGATACGACCACAACAACAAACATTCACCTAAGATAATTTAGCAGATACTACTGAACAGCTAATCACCTAAGAAGTACTGTTATCACTACAATTCCATATATGGTTGTCGTCAGTATCCTGTATGTATTAGTGTGTGCCTGTTACATTTGATGTCTTAAACATTATTCCATAACGGAATGCTTTCCTTCCTCATTCTGACATGTACTTTAGGCGTGAATCAACATTACCACTTTAGGTCACATCAATTTGATTTGTTGGTTCTCGGATATTTTCAGAAAAAAATATGAAGCGACAGGATGGAAAAAAAACAGGCCTAGGCATCCTATGACAGCCTTAAATGCTACGATAGGCGTCATGAAGTCAACATACCAGGGTGGTTAGAAACTGAAAGTTTGAAACAATGAATTTTAAAGTTTGAATCAAACCACTGCACTGATAGATGGAAAAACTAGTAAGAAAATGACCAAGTCTTTCAGAAAATGGGGCAACTTTACCGCAATATTTTTTAGCGCGCACTGCGCTACCAGCGTTTAGAAACAAGATACGTATGCTATTTGCAGGGCACGTCTGGGCAAAACTGTGATCACATTTACGGAGGCTGACACTTGACAATGCCCGATGACAATGTTTTCTTTATTTTGCAGCGAAATTTTCCGATCTATGCAAGGTTTTCAGTGGTTTAAAACGAAAAGGGGAATGTGACATGATTTCCAACGTTCGTTTTTTTTTTGTAGGGGGGGGGGGGGGTCTCGAGCCGAAATGTTTTTAACGGTACGAGTCTGGAATCGGTCCGGCGTACCGGTACACAGCAATATGCTGGAGTCCACACACAAAAATAAGGCTAGGGTCGGCGGGTTTTTTAGGGTCGGTCGGGAAACAGGAAACACAACATTTTTTTTCCTAGGCCCCAACATGACCTTAAGGCCCTTAAAATTTTATCAGCAATCAAGTCTCACTAGGTAATACTAGAATGTCTCATGGAATGTGTTAACTGAAACAATCCTGGTCTGTTTTTTTCTAGGCTCAGCTTCAAAAGTCTGGCCAGACAAATCCAAGATAGGAAGTAATTTCTGACAGGGTTTGTCTAACAATTACGTGCAATTGTTGGCATTTGGTACATATTAGATAACCAAAAAGTAAATAAACACATGTAGACTTGAAGTGACATGAAAGGGTGCCTAAATCTCAGGGTGACCTTCGGGAGTGAAGTTGCAGGCAAAGGTCATGCTCGAAGGACGCTTAGGGCTGGTTAAAAGGTTAAATTTTGCCACAGAGGGACCTACAGTGTCTACAATGTATAGTCAAACCAAATATGGTGTCATCTTTCACTGGTACCTTCAAAGGACCCACTGTGAGATAAGTCACATTGCTGTAGTAACTACACCTACATGTAGCTGTCTATAGAACAAAAACATAGTCATTTGCAAATACACACTGAAACTCAAATAGTCTCATTTAATAAACAGCACTAATTGCCCTTTCTTTAAGTTATTAGCTTTTGTATTGTATTGTATTGTACATTCTGTAAGGTACACTATGATTGTATATAGTGCTGTGTACCTAAACCCACGTTTAGGTTCAGGTCCGGATTCAAGTCCAGAGGTTTAGGTTCAGTTCTGGAGTAAATGTACTGGGAGCAAAAATCTCAAAATGAAACACACATATCTAAATATTGAGCACCATTCAAGTTCAATTGTCAAAGTTGAAAGGTCACAATAAAGGGGTGTGCCAAGACAGAAAATTAGTATGATGGGGTAAGATTTTCTAACTTTTTTACACATTCTTTTTAAAAAAAATGTATTTTGATATCACAATCATGTACAAACAATTACAGCTAATATGACGACAAAATAAACATATTCTCTCTAAAAAGGAAAATAATACCTAGCACTTTGACTACTATTTTTTCCTGCAACATTTTGAATGGGCCCGATTTCCTCTTTCGATAATACATGTACTTGTTCATGTTTCCTTTGTAACAAAAGATATAAAAAAAAACCTTCCCCGCCCAAATGGGCTAGGTTACATCATGCAAGGCAACATTATAAAATATTCATTATTCATAACTGAATGAAATCCCTGCAACACTACCCTCATGAATGGGTTTGGTAGGTATTACGTAAGGTGCACCTACATGTACCTTAGATGCCTGTGGTGTTTTGGCAATGTGATGGGTGGATGGCTTGACCCCATTGGCTGCTGCTCGCTTGAATAATGTGAAGCGTGTCTTGCGACGACCCTTCTCTCCATACGGAAGTGCCCCATTGTACCTGTTAGATTAGTCACAAGCTTAATTTTAAAAGCTGCATTATGTAACATTAAGACAATAAGAAAAAGTAAAGTCTCTGGTCATTTCTTTAACCTGCACTAACAGACAGTGCATACACACATGGTATTTCGAACTCCATATATAGTTCTAAATTGTTGATATCAAAGAACACAAAACAATATGATATTTTCTTATCGCCCCAAAATTATTTCTGTAACGTAACTTTTGTCACACAAAAGTGACAGATACCATTCGGGTAGCGGGGTGCATTCTGGGATAGTTTATAGAGTATTTGGGGAGTTTGTTCGATGCGCGAAACCTGTAATGTATTGTGCATAGCAATTTGGCAGAATGTCTTATATAAGGTTGTATTAGAGCATACAAGGTTGACAGCCTGTCTGTAGTTTTCAGATGTTGGATACGAAAAGATATCGTCTGCAACAGGCAAAATTTTGATGCAACGTTGACCAAACATACATTTGTACAACGAGAAACGTGAAAAATCAGGGTTTTGCGCAAGCGCAGTACGTTCTGCCGACTTGCTACTTTGCTACATTCAGATATCATAATGAATAACGAACATGACCTACCCGAGTACTACAAGTTCTCCGTATTTGAGCTGAGCCTTCTCAGGAGATGATGGTACCTCTCCGTTCTCCTCTGTGCTCATGTGCTGGGCCTCTGTCTTCAGTTTCTTTGCTTCACAGCGTTCACTGTCACTTCTGCCAAGAAACACCAGAAAAAAAGGACTCTTCAATACAAAATTGCATCAAGGAATGTTGTATATTGCAAATAGACTGTAGCAACTGTTAAGGCCACACCAATTTTATTTGTTGCTTCTCGGATTTTTTTCAGAAAAAATATGAAGCGACAGGGCGAAAAAAAAATAAAAATAAAAACAGGCCTGGACATCCTATTCTAGCCCCAAATGCTAGAATAGGTGCCATGAAGTCAACACAAAAGACTGGGTTAAAATTTAAACAATGAATTTTGAACTTTTAATCAAACCACTGCGTTGGTAGATGTAACAACTGTAAGAATTAATAAGAAAATGGCTTTCTTTAACTGTTGGTGGCAAAATTTGAGCATTTTTGAGTTGATTCAGAACCAGAATTTTTTTTTTTTTGCAAATCAGAAAAATATGAAGAGACGAATCCGAGAAGCAACAAATCAAATTGGTGTGGCCTAAAGGGGCATTATGTAACATTTTTTGTTTGCACCAAAAATTGAAATATTTTAATTGAAAAATCAGTGATTATCATGATGTACTTCCAATTTTCAACATATTTGTGCAATTATCTCGCATTTCTGGCATTCATGGTTGGCACTAAAACAGCCCACATGAGGTGCACTAGTTTGTGGCACCACCACAAAATACAAGTCATGTAAACAAACATGGCTGACAGCTGACAACTTTTAAACACACTCCTATTTTGGCTCCTCAAGCTTCCTGAATGGCACTTACTATTTGCAATGGATTAGGGTTGATTCAACTTACAACTTACTTAACATTGTAAAGACATGACCAGGAAATTGATCATCCTAATGTTACATTATGCAGCTTTAACTGTTGTGAATATACAGCAAAAAAATTCTATATTGACCACATAATTTAGAGCATCGGGGAAAAAAACAAGCGATACATACATACATTGTACATACATTATTATAGAATATGGATTTATGTCATCATTCTTCGTCGTGCATTATGTTCCATTGAACTGTGGACTATTTGAGCAGCAGCTGGCTGCTGCTATATGTAAAGTCTAGGTGCAGGTGACAAATGTTGCACAGTAGCCATGCATATAGTAGACTGTGCAAATCCAATAACAACTGCCAAGGGAACTGGACCCAATGGGCCAGGGCATTAGTTACTATGGCAATGGCACTAGGGGTCAACAACCCTCCCTGTACTAAATTGATCCTTTATTTAGTGGACATGTTACAGAGACTCAATCCAGACTAAGGCCAACTAACAGTAACACATAACAAATCCAGAACAAAGCTCGTATCTGTTTCAAAAAGGATACTACTACATGTGAGTATGCATGTACCTGAGCTGTTTCATGTACAGACAGCAAAATTGTTCACTTTAGTTTGGTTGTACACTTATCTATATTGATTGTTAACTTAATGTTAGGAAACAGTACTAGTTCATGTAACTTGATATTAATACTGGCTAACAAACTGGCCAAAAAACATTTGCACCACTGCATTCTTTCTCTTTGTGTGATCTTAGCAATAATATCATTGTGATGCATATCCTGCATACAAATGTAACTGCAGAAACGTACAGAATTTTCTATATACATGTACATTAAAAAATGATACACCATATGTACATGTAGCTTAACGCAACATGCTAAAGAAAGTAGATGGATCGTAAAAAATATAAAAACTAATAAATCAAATTTCCCCTTTGTTCACGGGCAACAACAAATAATTTTGACCCAAAATGGCATCCATTATCTATCTGGCTAAGTTATGTTCCCACCATCCAATTTATGTATAAATATCTAATAAAGAAATGTGCAACCACACAATTGGACTTGTACGACGACTGGGCTACTTTCTTGAACAAATGTTTCAACTTATAAATCATAAATATCACACATATTAAGAGATGCGATAAATATACATGTATTCATGTTTAGTAACGCTGCAATCTTGCCTTTTAGTTTTATCATTATCAACTAGATCCTATCCACAGGCATGACTTCATTTAGTAGTCTGCACCAACTCCATGCCAACTGACCCAGACTGTCCTTGTATCGGCTTGTGATTCCCATCGCAGGTTGCGACGCGTCTGTGCATAGGCTGACGGGCAGACGGGCAGAAATGAGCTACCTGCAACACTTCTACAGACTCATTTTCCCAATAAATGGGACCTTCTATCAAAAGCACACATCACGCTGCCCCCTAATTCAATTCAATCAGGTAGAGATGCTGCCAATGCCTGGCTTCATTTCAACTCTGAATAATTGATGTGCTTATGAATTATGGGTCTACACAACCTGCAAATGGTAATATGGGGCCGGCAGCACCACCAATGTGAGGTCCCAGCCAGACGCACGTTCCTGGAAGTGCTAAACACCTTCCAGGAACCTCAAAATATTGGAAAATGGACTTGCTGGGCTGCTATCTGGAAGTAGGACAAATGAAGACGTAGGGCTATTTTTAGGTGAAGACTAGTGGGGAGAGTGTTGCTATGCATGGTAATGTTGTGATGGTGCACTTACCGCTACGACATTCATATCTACCTTTTCACAAGCAAACAATGCTCAGGAAAAATAGGTCATGGGGCATCCAACAGTGAGCCTGTACATGGCGGCGGCTGCAAGAGCTGATATTCCCAGACAGAAAAGGGAATCGTTTTCTTAACGCAGTAATGGAACGGGTATAACGTCCGAGCTTCCATATCAATATGCACGGGAAATCAATCAGATGTCCCACATCAGCTAACATAAGGTTACACAGTGGTGGAACATGTCGACGGAAGAAAAGAACGCCAGTACGAACATTTGTCTGGTGTGCATTTCTCCCCACCTCCTCTCCTCTTCCACATCTACGTGCCACAAGACCGTGCCGCTGTATTCCAGGTGCTCCCCGGGCCCGGAGTAGGGAATGGTGTCCTCATCTTCGCTGTGTTGCGTGGACGTCTCCTCCATTAGCACCCAGCACTGTTGTTGACCATGATACCACGCACCCTGCATGCATAATGAACGCCGGGCTGCCTGATGGTTTATCCCTGACAGGAGGCCCAAAAGTCCTCGGGGATTTGGCTAGACTCTAATTTTCGGCATCAGCTGCTTTGTTCTTGGGACACAGTCGATTTTTCCATTAAGGCCCCACTGCAGCCTACATATATAAGGTGATTACTATACTGCTTGGGCAAAATGAATTTGCCTGGGTAGCCTCTACTGTTTGTAAGCATACAATCTGAATACACATGTACAAGGTAAGACGTTGCCTACTTTGCCATTTCAAACCCCTCCTTCAGTTGATGTTTAAAGGCTTTCCAAGAGAGATGTGACGATTGAAACCATCACGGGCAAATACACTGCGCAGACCTGGCCTTGTTAGAATACTCTCCTTACATCTGAGCTCTTAAAAACGTGGAGAGAAGAATGTGTTGTTGCCCGTGTTTGTTCAGTTGCAGGTGCGATTCAGCTCCCTGTAGAGCTATAAAGCAGCGAGTGAAGCAGCCAACCAGGAAGAAGAGAATCGTTTATCATCATTCTTGAACCAACCAGGTCAAAGAAATGGAAGATTAATTTTGACTCCATAATCCGACGGCCGGTATAATTCATAATAATGCTAGTAATGTCGGTCGGTGGATGTGACAAACCCCTACATGTCACAAACATGCCAACTGAAAAATAATCAGTACTTTCTTATGGATGCTAACTGGCAAGCCATAATCCACAACATACATGTACATGTAATAATATGTTACGTGTATGAACTTAACATAACTCAATTTACCCAGAGTAATATAGAAGCCCCTGCATCCCCTGATAGTCCACCACAGAAATGGCTCTTTCTAATTCATCAGGATAGAAATTCCACTGAAACCACAGGAGATAGAGAAGACTCCTTTATATTTAGAACACCATCCATCATGAGGAAGACAGCACATCCCATCACACAACCTCAGCCTAAATGAACTGTGACTGTGCGATAGGCAGATGGAAGGTCCTAGTCCTGGGGGTTCCAGAGGCACAGGATGAGAGACTAAATGGGGTGATGCAATTTCCCCTACGTGTAGCTTTAATTAAAGGAGCATTACGTAACATTTTTGCACCAAAAAAATTGAAATATTTCAATTCAAAAAAATCTTCATGTGATTGTCATTTACTTCCACTTTTCATCATATTTGTGTAATTATCTCACATTTCTGACATTTATGGTTGGCGCTAAAACAGCCCGCACGAGGAGCACTCAGTTCGTGGCACCACCGCAAACTATATGTACCAGAATGTAAACAAAGACACCCATAGGGCGTCATATTTTGGCACCCCCACTTCCTGAATGACACTAATTCGCAATGGGGGTAGGGTTGATTCAACTTAATATAAAGAAATGACCATAAAATTTTTTGTATGGTACTCATGTTACATAATGCAGCTTTTATACTAGTGTTTAGACATTGTTACATTCTACAAAATCTGTGGAGGAGGTCAATGACCTCCGACAGGAGTGTTGTGGTTAGCTACATGTCCGTACTTTCACAGTTATAACTCACGATCCCTTTGCTGCATCCGTGTAGTTTGGCATATCATCTTCTAGTATGTGCAAGATGATGCACGTTTGTTTTTTTACACCATAGCAGTTTTCATACATCTAGGTAATATAGGAACGTTTTTTTTGCGCGTGAAAAACTTGCACGTGCAATAGTTATTCCTGCGTAATTTCAAGTATCTGCAAAATATCCTGTATCAGGCAAATTTTACCTGCACTATCCATTTCACTTTACTTTCTTTCCATAATGAAGCAAAATAAGATTACACCCATACTTCTTATTTGATATTTCTGCTATGAGTTATAGCTGCAAACACACATACATGTAAGTACAGTCAAACCTGTACTAGCGGTCACCTTTGTATAGAGGTCACCTGGCCATTGCGGTCACATTTTGTCGGTCCCTTGAATTTTTCCCATTGACCTAAGCATTAAGAATTGTGCTATAGCGGTCACCTGTCCAACGCAGCCAGCGGTCACCCCATTCCGGTCCCGCCGGCATATCAACACTGCCGATTGCGGTCGCGGCCGGACGTAAGGGCTGGCCGTAACCCGCTCAGCACCACGGCCGTAAAGCCACCTCACTTCCGGCCATTATATTGAACCTTGTGGTAATTTTCACCGCTACATTATTAAAATGTGAACTGAATTTAGACTCCATATGTATTTGAAATAAAGAAACCTTCATTTTGACACGAAGTGTCTACGGTCACCTTCTGCGATTCCGACTTGGCGTGCCGTGCGTGGCGCATGGTGCTTTTATGCATTCGGTGGAATCGGCGAAGATTACAGCAATTTTCTTCACAAAAAAACTAAGAAATATCCATATTTGGTTTTACAATTCCTTAAAACGCATAAATATGTGCCAAATTTCCGTTTTTCGTGGGGATAATTCAAGAAATTTGGGCTGAGAAAATGAGTTTTCGTCTTTTCAAAATGGCGCTAGCATAGTGGAAAGAAAGGTCAATTGGGGTCATCGGAAGACTCCACTGTTACGGAGGTAAATGTATGTAAAATGAGGTAAATTTTCTTTTATTTTATAGCATCAAAAAGCGTGAATACGCTATTAAAATCGTCATAATACATTGCTATTAACGTTTAAGATGTAAATCTAAGACTACAATGGGTTTTTCATAAAAGATATAAGCCTAAAAAGAGCAAATTTTCTGCTGACTACCACATTGGCATAATGGCAGAGACAGACAACCGACGCGGGAAAACCCAAGCCGCTGTAAACAAAGGAAAGTTTTCGCTACATTTTCATGTTCAAAAACGACCAGAAACGAACAATCAGTGACATCTGAAGAGCAATTATTTTGTTGTTAACTAAATGAACGACATCTAGATACAAAAGAATCTGTTTGCATTATTGGATTTTGTATGTTTTAGTGGGAATGGGTTTTTTTACCAACTGAGCATATCATGTGCATCTTTTATTTATTTTTGATGTCACACTCATTGCTATGTATTTCTTTCTTTTTTTTCAAGCCCACAACTAAAGCAAAAGAACAATTGAACTATATACATGTACACCTAAAAGGGGCTTGCATGTGCAATGAATGTTTTCATATGTTTGAGAATAAAGACATCCCTGTGTGTACTGAAAGCATGTGTCACTTTTTTGTTCAGGTTGAACTAACCGGCTTTTTCTCTATAGTGGTCACCTGTCCATAGTGGTCACATTTGGTCAGTCCCTTGAGTGACCACTATAGACAGGTTTGACTGTAGATGAAAACATATACTCCTCCCCGGAGGTAAAAAGCCAACTCAAGCAATAGGCCAAAGGTACTGATCATGACAAGTACCTATTTCCATCAAACATCACTCTAATGAGACTGTACAGACTTCCAGGCTCCACTACGATTACTGGAGTTACTCTCCAAGCAGAGGTAGATAGGCTTCAGCTTATTTTTGACGTGTTTTAAGAGATTCCTATCACTAGTATCAGGCTTTCTTTTTTGTACTGGAACATAGGGTTGGGTACTGGTTCAGAAAATTCAGGTCCGGATCAGGTTCAGAGGATCAGGTCCAGGTCCGGACCTGAACCCGATTACTAATACTGTAGTACAGTAGTGCTACATGTATATGATATTTTGGAGAGCCCTCTAGCGAGAGTGTTGATAAATGCATCTCGCGAGATTTGGCAACCGAGAAACCGCGAGACTTGACGCAAAGCCAAGGTGGCCGCTTTGTTTTCGTCAATGCGAGCGGTAGAATATCTTTGTTCAAGGCAGCATAAATGCATCCAAACTCGTGGTCCGTGAACTTTTTGGCCAGTCTAAAGCTGAGCCCACAGTTACAGAAAGAGACAAATTGGATTTAGGCTAATCTAGTAAAATGATTTAGGGTTATTTTCTTTACCTGCCATGGCCAGATTATCTACAGATGTGTGTACAATCTACAGAAATGTACATCAGGTCCGATGATCCAGTTTTCGTGTTTCGTTTAAACCAGTCCAAACCAGTCCGGCTGAACCCCTTAAGTACTGGTATCTTCTTTTTCGCCTTTGGGAATTGGGTGGCATATATTGGATACCGCCCTGCCAATGATACCAGTCTTGCAGCCACCAAAAGATGTGCTTGGAGATTATACTGGAGTCACTTGTCTGAAATAACCTCCTTGCCTGTACCAAGTAATGGGTCAGTTATTCTAGAGAAATCCCTAGGGGTGGAGAAAATTAGGTCAGTTGATTACGACACTGTTGTGTGTATGTGGTAAAATAAACAAGGTGGGCAATGCTTATGACAGAAACATAACCTTCTGGCAAAATAATTATACTAGCTGATCTGTAAATATTTCTATGACTTCTAACTTGAAGTCAAAACACATCACTTCAGATATGACAATGAAGGCATATAATTTACATTAGAATTACATTAATTAGTACAAAATCAATGTTGTTTTTATTTTTTCATCAGGCCACACCAATTTATTTTCTTGGTTAACGGATTTTTCTAGAAAAATAATGGAGCGGGCGGGCGAAATAAAATAAAAAATAAAAATTTGAGGTTGTAGTAAGCAATCCAGACTGCTGTTACAAAATGCTAGTATAAGGCACATTGAACACTTATTGAACTGGAAGGACCATTACTACATGATCAACTTCTGTTACATCCCTTTTGACACAATTATTCGTAACATTTTGCAAGTTACACATCTTTACTGTAATACTGTATGACATCCCGATTCTGTATGTGGGTAACCAAGGGCATTATATGTGATATAATGTCCTTGGGGTAACAGAGTAGAGCAGGCAAAGAGAAGTTCTACAAAACAATTCGTCTTAAAACATGTTGGTGTAATTTGGTGTTCTCAATATACAAGCAGTACTTCACAGATATAAAGCTTGCTTTGTGGTGCTTTGGTGTTGATATTCTTTTTCGTACACGAGCAAATTTGCAAGAAAAACAGGTTTTACTTCCACCATCATAAAATTATATGTACTCTAAAACATGACCCAAACAATGTAAACTCTCACAAGCAAATTCATAGTTACAAACAACTTTAAAGGGGGCAAAATTTATTCAATTTACATGTATTTACCTAGATCCTGCCTTAATCCAAAGTTACAGCCTTCTCAAACAAAAACTCGCCATGCAAATGACTGATCCAATATGGCTTCCAGAAGATCGCGTCTGATTGGTAAGAAATTAAAACAATCCACGATCCACGATTGGCTACTTTACATCATGTGGCTAAGTGCAGGAGCGCCTCTAGCGACATTGGCATCAACTGCAGCAAATTTCATTGGGGGTAATTTCCTGTTCAAGGTAACCAGCCTGTGGGGTCTAAACTATGACGTTTTTATTTTTATTTTCATTCGGCAAAAACAGGAAGCGGCGAATCCGTTAACCAAGGAAATAAATTGGTGTGGCCTCATCTAGATATGTAATTCACTGTAGACATGTTTCAGTTTGTCTGTATCTAAGAAAGGATAGTGACTCTTTACTATCATATCAGACTTTAAAAAAAAAGACTCAGTGGCTGCCACACTTCCTGTTCTACAGTAAAGGCCAAAACATTCAATCAGAGATAATCACATTGTTTTGAGTTTAGTCGTCCCCAGATGGCCATGTTGTCTGATTGGTCTACAAAAACAATAGCACATTTAGCACACTGTGGAAAAGCCATGCAAATTACAAATGGATGGCACAAAATGCATTCAAAAAGGCCACACCAATTTAATCAACTGGTTCTCGGATTCACCCTCTTCATTTTTTTCTGATTTGCACCAAAACAATAAAAATCAGATTCTGAATCAACTCCAAAATGCTCATATTTTGGCCCCAACAGTTGGAGAAAGTCCTTTTCTTTCTAGTTGTTGCCGTTTATCCAGCAGTTTTTATTAATAAAACTAAAAGTTTAAAACTCATTGTTTGAGTTACAAACCAGACTGGTATGTTGACTTCATAGCATTCGGGCTATCATAGGATGCCTAGCCCTGATGTTTTTTTTCCCATCACTTTATATTTTTTCTAAAAAAATATCTGAGAACCAACAAATCAAATTGGTGTGGTCTTGAGGCAATATTTGGTGTCAAACATACACTTAAATCAACACAGGAATTCACATTATTATTATTTTGATTTTAAATCGACTCAGTATACATACTTCCTGATTTTTTCAGGGTACTTGTATGTTCACTGTTTTCACTGTCAGTGTCACAACTTTATCAAATTATCTATCCCCCACTCCCTGCACTTGCTGCCACTGTGAAGATTAATTTCCGTGAACATGTCCATTTTCCTCAGACCATGAAATTTTGCTACGGTAAAGACAAAGGAAGTTATACTGTTTGTAGTATATATACTATAATAGTATATGCTACAAACTCCAGTCCTGTGACAATAATGAATTGTTTGAATGAATGATGCCACCAAGCGATTTGGTTTAATTTTAAGTGATACTAGTAACAGAACATTTCTGAGTTGTCTCCACGGAGATGCAATATCTCTGTCTCCAAGGAGATGCAGTCTCGTGTCTTCCTGGCCTAAGGAACAGCAGGAAAGACTTGACACACAAGGTCAAGGGTCTGGTGTACTAATGAGCTTCCCAGGAAGTCTATCCCTAAGGAGGGTCTGCATGCCTTTTTCCGTGAGGCATAGTGAGCCATCATAGCTGGCCACTTTTAATCGTAGCCGAACACAAGGAAGACACTAAAGATACCACCAATGCGCCACTGCCCATCACACTACCGAGAAGAAGAGAGTCCCAGGAACTCATCTACATGTTGTTCAAACCCCACAAGATGCTGAGAAGCCATCTGGAGCTAGAAGCCAGAGCAAGAAAACAGCCAAAGGAGAAGAAAACACCTCGAAAAAACAGACTTTTCTTTATTTTCGAATGTTCTGAGACCTTTATGACATGTTAAATTGTCCTAGGACAATAGATGAGGTGATGTAGTAGGTCACCTAAGGTCAGAACGAACTCATGTAACAGGCCAGGGCGATTTGCAGTGAGCACCAGATTGCCCCAAAATCATAACGGAGCATCCGGAACTATTCCAAGGTCCGCAGAAGTTAGCTAAAATGCAAGAACCCAAAATACTAGTAGTAGTAGCATTCCAATTAAGTCAGTAACCAAAGCCTTATGCAAGAACAACTAAATTTACAGTTAAGCATTGCTGGCCTTCCTGAATTTAGCGTTAAGCATTGCCGGCCTTCCTAAATTCACCATTAAGCATTGCCAGGATCCCCCCATGCAGACCCTCCCTAAGGAATATCCATTCCAACAGCTTGGGGCTATCATTGCCCTGGATATAGGAAAGGCCATATAGTGTTTATGTGTTCTTCATCCTTTAACACAGCCCAAAGCAATGGCAGTTGGGGCTGAAATGTTTTGATAACCTGTCTATCTCTCTCTGCGGGAACATTTTGCAGGACAGAACAGCTGCCTTCAGCTGCCCTGGGGACCACCACTACTTCCCTCACCCCCCACACAGAGCCTTCTGTCTTTCAATCAATCACTACTTACCAAAAAAGTTGTACCTCCTAGCCTCTACCAGGCTTCAGGAAGCAGCTGGACAGAGTAGAAATTGGCCAAATAGACAGATAACAGGCCAGGAGAGTTGGTCACAGCAGTTTTGGAAGCGGCAAACTGTACTCTTTAGCAGACAAACTCCCCGGGGATGTTATCTGTCTATTATATCAACTTCGACCCGATTCACACGCTGGCAAAATTCTTGCGTACGAAAATTGCGTACGCACGTGAGCGTACGATCGTTTCTTTTTACACGCTGACAGGGAGAGCCCGGGGACTCCCGCTGCGCCGGGCACACTACCGTGACCCCATATTGACCTGCCGCGATGAGCGTACTTGAGATCGCTCATCTTCTTGATGACCAGTTTTGTAGTTCGGATCTAGCCTCCATTTCTCACACCTCTTGCAATGTCCTCGTAGACATCCTTCTTTCTCAACAGTCTCCATTTTGCTTTTGATCCTGTCGTTAATCTATACTCCAATTCGCGCTATTGCGCCCTTCCGACATGCCCAGGCAACAGCAAACAAGCTCATTAAACTCAAAGCAAAGAATCAAAACACAACAGGGAAAGCAAAGCGAAATGAAACGCGGAGAAATGAACAAGTAAACACGGCGTGGCTGGCACAAACGCCGGAAAATAATGGAATTTGTGACAGGAAAGAGGTTGCGTACGATCAGTCGCGTTTACACGGAGGCGGGGAGGCACGCAGACACCCCGCTGGGCGATCCGGGCGATCGTACGCCTGCCCTCGAGGTCGCGTACGCAAATTGCGTACGAAAGTTGCGTACGAAAAAAATGACCGATTCACACGCTGGCAAAATTCTTGCGTACGAAAATTGCGTACGAAAATTGCGTACGCAAGAATTTTGCCAGCGTGTGAATCGGGTCTTCGTCTCTTTCCAGCCACTTCCCGAAGCCTGGTAGAGGCTAGTACAGTACCTCCCACAAATATGGGGCAAGCAGATACTACAACTCCACCATCTAAATTTAATAGAAGATTCGTTATTCTAATCTATGGGGGCCAGCCAGCGCTGTATACAAAGCCAAGCCAACTGCTATAGAATTTCTAATTGTATTTACACTATCATCAAGCTTTGGTAAACGGTATGTTACTATGTATGTGATGGGCAAATGTTTCTGTTTATCTGTGCACTTATAAGCTAGTTGTTGTTTTTTGTTGCAGTTGTTTTTTTTTAAAGGCACCCAAAGCAATTTCAGGGCAGTAAAACTGCAATTTCAAAGTCAATTTTCTGGTCTTTTAATGTAGTAAGTTGAATCAATCTCATAGGATACTGATATCTGTAAGGCATTTAATGAGATGTCGCTGGTGGAAAACGGTTGCTTGTTTCGTATCGTAGGCTGTTTCTAGCTATTTATTGGTGGTACCAAAAAATAAAGGGACTCCTTATCTAGCCTGTTTAGTGTTTTGGGGCTATTTCAAACGCTTTAAGTTTGAAATGATGACGAAAATGTGCTAAGAAATGGCAGTAATTCACAGTCAATATCAGGCAGATTTGCTAAACAACAATAGTTTTTGTTTTGCTGTCCTGAAATTGCATTGGATGTTTTTAAAAGACAGTCGCCTCAAATCTGTCATAGACTCGTACTGAAATAATTGGATGAAATGTGTCATTTGTATCCTGGGCTGGCTATATTCAACTTATAGTATGTTGACATATGGAAATTACTGTATGACCAGCCAGGCTAAATTTGTAAATTATACACTTGAGCAGATTGGACATCTGTGGTTCATTCACACCAATTTTGTGCAAGTGCCTCAAGTCTTAGATTCTTCAGTAGAAATGGAACAATTATGGCACAATTCTTAAAGAAGCGCAAATGAAAAGGATTTTTGTAAATTTAGTTTGTATATTTTCTTGCATCTGGTCTCGTAAAATACTGTAAATGTTGTGGTATATGCTGTATTGCTGTTGTCTGTTTACGCTACATGTACGGTAAAACAGTATATCTGTGGTACATAGTTTTACTTTTTACTTTCGCAGAAACCTCTCTACAGTGAAATCATAACACTGCATTTCCATTGTATTACTATGATATTACACTTTGTACAATACAGAATTGTTTCAACTGCCAGCTTAAAACACCGTGAAAAACTCCTTTCCCCTCCTACCCAAATATTTTTTAAATGCCCGCAAAAATAAATGAAGTTACTGTAAAATTCGTAAAATTTGTCTTTCCACTGAGAGTACTTGCTTCTGGAATAAAACACTACAAATTACTAGTTTTTCTGCCCTCTTAGAAATTCAAAGAAGACACAATTCACGGTTACTAATCACTACCTGATAAAGTTCTGTTGTTTTTGTTCTAAGAAATACAGGATGCAAAAGTCGACTGTCCCAACTGGGGGATCATGATTTTTACAAATTATGTTATCCACAGCACACAGAAATTCCTACTTCTAATTCATCAAAGAATCGCAAGCTTCTCTTTCCTCTGTAAAGTCTGTTTGATGCAAAGTACGTGTTAATTGAGTGGCCAGCATTCCTGTACACCATGAAAACCGAAACGTCGTCTGTGTGTGTACTTACGTTGGCATCGCCTGGTGGACCTCTCGGAACGAGTCTGATGGCTGCCCTCACTCTACTCAAAAGCGTCGTCTGACGGTCAGAAATAATACCTTTTCCCGCTCTCCACGTACAGTTAACGGCGATTTTACGTCATACTTGGCGCATATAGAAGCCAAGTAAACATATCCTGACCAAAAGGTCTTGAGATATCGCTAAGGAGTGAGCGAAACGATGTGAGAAGAGAATGGAAACAAAGCAAAACCGTCCGACTTGGATGTCTGCTTCGCTTCTTTCTACGAATCTCGCCAAATCTCGCTTGAAACTGAGTTCACGTGACCGTTGGGGGCGAGAGTTGGTCCTCGGTGATTCAACCGTGTGAATCAGAGTACAGGAAAGGTGTCGTAATAAGTACAGGTGAGAGTCCAGGTATGGTTAGTAAGGTCTGACTCACAGCAGATTATAACTTCAAAGACGAGTGAATCATTTTCTCAAACTAAACCCTTACGGCAAAGCGTGAACCAAGGAGGTTACACATACGATTACACAATGTATAACTGAGGGTCCCTTTTCTAACCTCCTTGCTGAAACACGAAGTTTTGCCTCTATATTGAAAATAAAGTAGCGTCAGCAAGCAACACTTCCGGGGTTTTAAATACTTCGCGATCGTGCATTTCTGTCTTTTAATACATACTCATAAATATGTACATGTATATCTAATATGAACGATTCCAGTTTGTTGTTAAAAAAGGTCGGAAACGGAGCCATTCAAGAAGCGAGTCAAAACCTTAAAACAAGGCTGAGGTGAACATGATAAAGTGAGCTTTAGGTTAACAGTTATAATACATGATTTAAAGTATTGTGTGCTCGTTTTGAAAACAACGCGCGTGTCCGATGATAGATATCATAAAAAATGTTATGTAGGTCATGTACATGTAGTTGCTCACCTGCGATGCTTGGACATGATACCTGGATGCTTCAACATGATACCTGTTGCTCTATGACAATGTCCCTCCTGAATCATCACCGTCGGGATCCGACCTGCTATTTAAACCGTCCGCCTTCTTAGAACTCGAGCATGTCAGGACTTGCTTCCCGCTACGTCGTGGACAAATCATAAACCTTTGATATGAAAGCTTCTTAAAATAGAATCAGGAAATCGTGAGCGTGTCCGACCCTGCTCCTGACTGTACTACCAGCAGGGGTCAGGAGTCAAACATGCATCAGTTTCATTTTCATTGTTAAACTTTAAAGACATCCAATGCAATTTCATGGCGGCAAAACTGGATTTTCAAAGTATCTGGTAATTCTTTTAATGTAGTAAGTTGAATTAACCCTATCAGATACTGATATCTGAGGTAAAAATGTCGCTGATGGAAAACGGTTGCTTGTTTCGTACATGTATAGAGGGCAGGTTCTAGGTACATATTTATCGGTGGTGCCAAAAAATGAAGGGACTCCTCACGTAGTTTGCTTTGGGGCTATTTCAAACGCTTCAAGTATGAAATGATGACGAAAATGTGCTAAGAAATGGCGGTAAATGTTAATATCAGACAGATTTCCTCATTCAGAATGTTTTTTTTTTTGTTTTGTTTTTGTTTTGTTGTTGTTTTGCCCCCCTGAAATTGCATTGGATGCCTTTAAAACTGAGACCAAGGAACCTTTTTGCTCGATTGACTGCGTGATCCATGTAAATGTATGTTTATATATATGCTTTATTGTAATTTGTATTTCCCTCTCCATACATGTAACTCGCCAAATAATTACTTTTTTTTTCAACAGAACAGAAATGATATGATTTACAATTTCACCTGCTGGATATGGTACGGTCCAAACAGTGTTGCGCAACGCGGGTCATTGGTCGCCTTGGAGAGCGAAGGCCGCTCGGCTTATGTGAGAAAAGTTGCACAGCGTGAGGTTACCGCTAGGAGGCATTGCAGGTCGATCCGTTATTTGTGGGACATTTTCTTGTTGTTGTGAGGACTGACAGTCGGAGTAGGAACTATTCTTATGTTCTTCAGCTCCGTTTGTATGTATGTAGACAACATAATTTGGAAACTCTATGATATTTGGTATGTGGTTAGTTGTCGGCAAAGCGAATCACAAATTCGACTTTGGACTCCTAGTCCTAGTGCACTTAGGAAGGCAGGCACTCCTAGTGGCCTCCAGCGGTACTGCATGTAACAAACATCCTTTTTTTTATATGTTGTGTTTTGGACGTATGCTATGGTCATGATATTAAGGCGGTAGATAGCCAGTGGGCTCATTAATAAGAAGCAGTATAGGCTTAGACCTTAGACCTTAGAGTGGCCTTTTTGTTGGAAACTTTGGAAGAGAATATATAGCTCAAGAAAGGATGGATAGATTTTCATGATTTTTGGCATGTACTATGTAGGTAGCTTAGGTGAAGGTTGATATAATGAGATGTTGATTATGCACATGGTCTAATTTGCATAATTTATGAGATTCTCACAGGCTGACTATAATACTCCATGATAATACTGACAGTTTGTTACAGATTACACACAACTATTTTGTTTTACACGTCGGTCACGGAGGTGGCCATCTTGATCAGTTTGCTTGCAAACTCCGAACACTAGTTGATCATGACCCAGCCATTGAAACACACCTAGTCCAGAATCAGATGTTCCATGATGTTTTTATTACCGTCCTTAGTATCTACGCCAACTCTCATAATCCTGACTAGTACCATAAGACTGCCACATCAGACAAAAGAAACGGTGATCTTCTAAGAATGTCACATGATGTGTGCATATATGTAGTACTAGTAGTGCCTCGGGGATGCTAATCTCCAAGCAGATATTTCGGTGGCTGCAAAGACAGTATCAAACTGGCTGGGCTGTACCCATTGGCCAGACAGTATCCAATACACCACCCAAGTGAATATTGGATATTGTCTGGCCAATGAATACAGCCTGGTCAATTTGATACTGTCTTTGCAGCCTTCGAAAGATCTGCTTGTAGATTAGAGGATGCTTCATCTATGTATTGCAGATCTCTTTTAATTCATCGTTGTTGTTTTTTATGTTTACCTTCGCAGATGGAAAACGTACTGTTTTTGCAAGGTTTCTTTATCTTATTCTCCAAACATATTAGGTCAATGACCTGGACCAGATGGATGTCACCATAGTAACTGGTGCTGTAGCAGACATCCTATGGCGTTGGATTACATTATGTAGCAATAGCAGGGCAGAGTTGGAGGGACTGGTCACCATTTATATGAATGTTTGAGTAAGAAAAAAAAGAGCCTGTTAGGCTAGACCATATGAAGGTAAACTTACATTATCCATTTGATTTGCAAATGTTACCTTTCTAGTTTGTTGTTGTTTTTTGCTGTTGTTTTTGGCGGTCTTAGAATACATTTAGCATTATAAGAGTTGACGCTACACACTTTGAATGTAATTTGAACATTGGTATCTCTACCACGGAATTTGCGTCAGACCAAGGAGCTTGACTTGTGATCCTCGCTCAGGGTTGGAGTTGAGGATTCGGGCCTTCTCCCCACCACGGTGTTCCAAAATCACAGATGTATCTGGAAATAAATATTGACAATAAACTTATTGATTAACAAATGTAACTGCAGCTAAGTATATATGCACATAGGCGGCACATACGTACGAAGTATATATCTGAAACATTCAACATCTGAAGTATTAGGCCGTTGTAACTTATGCGTCTATGTGAAGCTCCTGTCATACATTCAGAACCTCCCGCCGAACTCCAGCCAAGTTCGGGAGCAGTCTGACAAGATTTAGGCCACACCTACCTTCTGTAGGAATCGAATCGAATTTCAGTTAAATTTGAGTCAAATTTGACTGGCAGCTACTCCCCGACCTACTCCCGAACACCAACCAACTGCCAGTCAACAGGGACAGAACCTTTTGTCCACACCCGAATGTTTTAATCAGTTTGAAATATCCAAACAGTCGCTGACCTCACCAAACATCAGCCAACCACAGCCGACCTTGCTCCCGCGATCGCGACCATGGTTGGGGGGAGTTCGGCAGTGTTTGGGAGGCCATATTCGGCTACATGTATGTGAGACAGGGGCTTAAACGAATTTCAATTACGATAAAGACCGAATAGTCGCATGAAAAATTGACTATGAAGGAAATCTAAAATGGACACTACATGTATGTACTATGCACTTTGGGTTTATACGATATGTCATAATGTATTAGAAGGAAAGAATACTATTGTTTCCATTTAGGTAATATTTAACTTACGATGATGAACATACGATGAAATGTTAAAACACTAACTGATTGACTGATTGATTGATTGATTGATTGTTTGTTTAATGAGTTAAAAAAAGACTACACACGTGGAGGGAGAGAGGTTGCCGTCCGGTTGACAGCACTTCAGGTAGCAGCCGCCTATGTACGCGTTACACTCCCCCACTGCCAGCCAGTGTGCGGGGTAGTAGTGCAGGTTCTCCACGTAGCAGCCGGACCCGGGGGGCGTCGGCGTTGCTGAAACAACGTACACAAACAGACAGAAATTTAACTAGAAAGGTAACATTTGCAAAGCAAATGCATAATGTTTACCTCCACATATGGTCTGCTCTGTTCATTCTTACTCAAACCAAGGAGGTTAATCTCCATGCTCAAACACATTCATATATATGGTCAGACAGGAGTCTAAATCCCTGCTGCTATAAACTCGCAACATGATGTAACCCAACACCAGTTACCATGGTAACAGACAGTCTGGTTCAGGTCATTGACCAGGTCAGAGGTCACTGTTTGGAGAAGAGGAGGAGGAAGAAGAAACGTAGCAAAAACAATATGTTTTCCTTCGGTAAACATAATGATACAATCGTACGTAAAGGGGAGGGGGGCATCTGGTTGCCTGGTATCGTATAGATCGTTTTCATGTGACGTCATTGGGACACCAACATTGAGGCAATCAATATCTAGGCCACGACAAGTAAATCTTATGGATGACATCCTCCGCAGACTCCAAAATTAATGCGATAGGGCAAAAAAAAAACAACAAGATTCCTAGTGTAGTTTCAAATTTGAGATCATAAACCTTGTTAAACGAGGCGGAAACATGATACCACAACCAACAGGTCTTTTATTCCTGTATTGAACCTGTCCTTGTAGATGTGTATACAGTACATCTCAATGAACTAGAACAATTGTAGAAAAGAGCTTGTTGTACCATCACTGGGTATTCATATGCACGTGGGATGGAACACCGGTAACAATTGCCATCAAACGCGAGCAACTGTGCCTCAATTGCAAGTTTGCTGGATCACTGACGGTCTCTGAACCGATAGACATTTACAACATATTTGCCCATTTTTGGCATGTAGACCACCGTCGGAGGCCAACAACATTTCTTGTTTTTTTCTTCCGAAATCAGGCGAAAATCAATGCGCGCGCTGATGTCATCCATAAAAATTACTTGCTGTGGCCATACATAAAGTGCGCTGCCTTCTTGGATTCTATAACAGGTGAAGAATGTCGTATTAGGAAGTTGTTTGTTTGTTTGTTTGTTTGTTTGTTTGCTTGCTTGCTTTGTCCACATTAAACCAGGAGTCTAGTTAGCCCGTGTTTCTGACACGTGACTTACTTGCAGGAAAAGGTGTAGTCCAGGTACCGGAAGTGGTTGTACCGACAGTTGTCGCACCGGAAGTGGTTGTACCGACAGTTGTTGTACCGGAAGTGGTGGTTGGCACTGGAGGTTGGGCCTGGCGCTTCCGGAAAGCGGGGCCGCCGAAATCACAGACAAATCTACAGAACAGCGGCAGGGAATCTAACACACTTATCCAAATCACAAACGTTGCTATGTATAGGCCTACCATGATAATTAATACATATGAATGTGCTAGCATTCATGTGTATTCAAACTTAAATTAAAATTCGAAGGACAATCACAGAGATACGAATTAGTATGTGTGGCAGTTATATATAGTTTCTCATCTGATGATGTAGACGTTTAAAGTTAACATAAAATTCCCCCTTTGTGTATATATATAGTTGTAGAAGACCGTACAGAAGTCCCTAGCTGTGCGTTTGTTGAGTCAACAAAACACTCTTTTTGGATGCGTAGAATATTCTAGTTTTCGTGTTAGCAAGGTTATAAACCATTCAACAGTCAACTAGCTTAATTCTCCATTAGATAGTTATTTTGCTAAAATTATATGAGTGGTTTATTTCAATCCATTGTCATAGACATGGCAGCCAATATGGCTGAATTGCGTCAATACAATTACAATGGGAACAGAAGCTTAATTAAAACATGTAAAACATACAGTAAACGGAGTAAAAGAGATTTATACACAAAATATCTATTAATGCGACAAGGTTAAAAGTCTATCCTTACAGCGTAACGATTCGAAATAACAAGCAGGTAAAGTAGTACAAATGGTCAAGGGCAATACAAAGTCTAGCTGTGGTTCAAACGTTCAATCATATACGGTAGGGCACTGTTATTTTATTATGTTTTAAGTATTCAATTGTTACTTATTCATGGTTTGTTAATATTTTCTTGTCATTTACCTTGTTTGTCATTTCAAGTATTTCAGTTATTTGTGATTATTATTTGTTATGTTAAAGGAGGAGGGCTAGTATAAGCCAAACAGGCTTCCTCCCTTCTCCTCCACAGTGTTTTTTTATTCAATTTACTCCACTTTGTATTTTGTATTTTCGTGCGAACAATAAATAAAGAAAAAAAAGGTTTCGGACTGTGTGAAAGTGTTTTCCTTTCATGCGCATGCGTAAACCTTCCTACACGACAGATCATAGACTTCTAACTAATACATACATGTACCTGGGGGGAAGACAGATGACCATTAGCCTGGCAACAGGCCTCGTAGCAGCCACGACAGATCATAGAGTTCTAACTAATACATACGTGGTGGAAGACAGATGACCATTAGCCTGGTAACAGGCCTCGTAGCAGCCAAAACAGATCATAGAGTTCTAACTAATACATACGTGGGGGAAGACAGATGACCATTAGCCTGGCAACAGGCCTCGTAGCAGCCACCGATGTAGTAGTTACATTCTCCAAGAGCCAGGTAGTGGGTGGGGTAGTAGTGATAGTTCTCAACTTTGCAGGTAGCCCATTCCGGCCATGAACCTGTGGTAGTTGGGACTAAACGAGAATGGACAATACTGTTATTGGCAACTATGAATATGCAATAACGCATGGGGATATCATTGACATATGCATCTGTCATCAAAAGAATAACGTAACTTCAAACTTTATTGCACAATCAAACTTGCAGTTCATACCAGGACTGAATTGCATTGATTTTACAGTAAAACACTGCCTTGTAAACAATGTGATTAGTTGAAATACAAAAAGCATTAGAACAACATATATTATACAAAGTTATTAAAATCTGTCGAAATCACATGTACAATAACGAACGTATACAAGAGTTTTGCAGTGTTCTTGGAACAAACGAGTTTTTGTGTCTATTTGTTTTGCTGATATATATTGGTGGTTTCATTCCCACACGGCGACGCAGGTTGTAGGTTGTCTCAACGACCGCAGGGGTGCGCGGTGTCCTTCGTGGTGTCATCAGTATTTGACCAATAAAAATGAGTTTGAACCGAGTGATCCGTTTTCTTTTGGTATTACTGGCCTATTAGTTACAACACGTGACGTCAGAAATGGCCTGGGTCAAAGGTGTCCGGAAGTCTATATCGGCCCCCGCCGAAGTTCAAACGCGCACACAGGGTAATTATTTGGCGGACAAATGTAAAAAATCGAAATAAATAATCTTTTAAATGTGCGAACTACCCAAAAATAATGTTTTTAATATCCTCTGTTGCTTTCCTTAACTCACTCGGGACTGCAGCTGATACAGACTTCAAGTCGATTAATTGGTAGCACGTGATTAAGAAAAATACGCTAGTAGTATAATATGTTTATTACCTTTGGCAAGAAGGTTATGTTTTCCATAGCGTTTGTATGTGTGTGTGTGTGTTTGTATGTATGTATGTATGTTGCATAATTAACAGGAAATTCCTACAATTTTATAGTGGTAACTGCTGGGAATTTAATACTTGCCATGTTTGGAAGTTCAGTGAAGGTGAACATCACTAAACATAATCTATTCAAATCAGGGCCGCATTTGCATAATTTATGAGGTAATGCTAGAAAAGCCTTTTTTCTCAAGATAAGACTGTCATTGGGCGGAGAATACGATCAGCTGATATGATCCATACAAATGGCTCTTATTTGCATAATCACCGAGAAAAAAATGTATAATTAGTCATGGCGAAGGTATGAGGTCGTGGAACTATTGTTATGAGAGATGTTGATTTTTTTTGCTTAAATAATTATTTGGTTCCTTACAAGGAGTCGTTGTATGGAAGCCCGGGGTGGTTGTGAATGGAATAGTTGGGGTGGTGGTGGTGGTCCTGTCCGGCAGAGGTGACCGCGCCTGCTGCTCTTCCAGCAGTGGCAGCCTGGCGGCGCTCGTCACCGACACAAGGAGCAAGACGGCGAGGGAAACAGTCATCGTCTGCAAAATATGATGAAGCGTTTTTTGCATGGCAATAGGTGGACCATCAACATGATAGCGTTAAAGCCAGGTCATTTTGACATTTTGAAACATTCGGCTGTCGCAGCCGAACCCTAGCCGACCTCGACGAACGCCAGCCGACTCCGTGCCGACCCACTCATGACTATGGTTATCGGGCGTTCGGCTAGCGTTTGGGAGGCCAAATTCGTGAATGTGTGACAGGGGCTAAGGTAGGCTGGTGTTCGGCGAGGTTGGCTACTGTTCGGCTGCGACAGTTGAATTGTTTCAAAATGTTAAAAACATTCAGGTGTGGTTCGGGAGTGAGTCAGCAGTGTTCGGGGGTTCGATTTGACTCAAATTTAACTCAAATTGGATTCATCTACAAGGTTAAGGCGTGGCCTAAATCTGGTCAGAATGCTCCCGAACTTCAGCCAACCTTGGTTGGTTGGTTGGTTGGTTGGTTGGTTGGTTGGTGGTTGGGGGAAGGTTCTGAATGTGTGACAGGGGCGTTACTCAGTCATAAGCGGTGTTTCCAACATAGTACTCGTGCAAAAAAAAACTTCAGTTTTGACTCGTGACATTTTTGCACCAAAAATTGAAATATTTCAATTGAAAAAAATCTTCGTGTGATTGTAATTTACTTCCACTTTTCAACATATTGGTGCAATTATCTCACATTTCTGACATTTATGGTTGGTGCTAAAACAGCCCACACGCACGAGGCGCACTCAGTTTGTGGTGCCACCGCAAACTACCAGAACAAACACGGATGACCGCCGTGTTTCCAACTTTTAAACACACTCGTAAGTCGTCATGTTTTGGCACCTCCACTTCCTCAATTACACTTATTTGTAATGGAGTAAGGTCAATGCTTTACTCTTTTCGTACGTTTTCTAAAGAAATGGCAAGAATATTTACTTTTTGTATCGTCCTAATGTTACATAATGCTGCTTTAAAAAATGCTACATACGATATATACTATTTCTAGATCCCTCAACGATATTTTGACCACATTAACGTTAGAACAAAAATATGACTAGATCTGACCTACATAAAGTCAGGTCAGATACAGGTCAGCTTTATTTACCTGATAAAAATAGTACACATTTCGCCATCTTCCGTCGTGTCAGAATGTTTTTTATTGTGTGTATGTGTATATGTCTATCTCGTTTTGGGCCATATACATTTAAGGTCGGCTGTCCATACTACAGTTATCATATCTATTTGTAACGTATCTATAGTAGGAAGCCTAGGTACCAGCCTCCGCGACGGCTCTCCCTTTTCACATGCTTAAAGGGAAAGCCGGCAGTAAACTACGGAGGGTGGCACCCAGGCTATACAGGACACTATCTGTATCTGTATAGCCGGTATAACCGCCCTTTGGCGTGACACACCAGCTTCGCAGGAACGCGGCGCGGCGGCACGGCTGGCTACATTACACCGAATGACATGTTACACCTAACCTTTGAACGTCTAACTCTAAACAGTGTTTTAAACAATGTTTTATCTAGTGAAGATACCCCTACAGTACTTGGTGGCAGCGAGTTCCACTCTACCATAGTTCTAGAAAAAAATGAGTTTTTGAACACGTCAATCCTTGGTTGATAACTCTGGTACTTGAAGGCATGACTATTTCTTGTTCTTTTCTGGGCTGGTACTAGGTACTTGGTAGTTGGTACATCCACCAGTTTATTGGTCATTCAAAGCCATTCTATCAATCATCAAGCATGCCAGTGGAGTATGGTAGAAACTATGACCCAGATATTTAGAACAACAACAGATGGGATAACCATCTCAAACTCCCATTAAACGTGCTGTCTGGACCTTTATGTCTTTAAGTTAAAGTTAAAGTTTAACATCAACCGCGCGGAATGGAAGGAATTTCAGAACAAAATGCTGACGGTTAAAGTCATGCAATGCAATTTCAGGGCGGCAAAACAAAAAAAATATTTCTGGATGAGGAAATCTGTCTGATATTAATATTTCCTGCCATTTCTTAGCACATTTTCGTCATTATTTCATACTTGAAGCGTTTGAAATAGTTTTAAAATAAGCTACATGAGGTGTCCTTTATTTTTGCGTACCACCAAAAAATAGCTAAAACCAGCCTACGATATTAAATAATACTAAGGTCACATTTCCAAACCGGGGCCCGACGAGGTTTTTTCCATTAACCAAAAAATCAACAGTTTATATCAAGAATATACGCAAATAGTACCCATTATTAATTTTTTCAACATTTTTGTGCTTTGTTGTCTTTTATATCATACTTTTCGTTCCATAAGACTGCCCGGCCGGGCCTTTACTGTTTATTATATTGGATATTGCATAATGACCCACACCCCAATGCTTCGTCACCTATTTTACGGTAACCTTTGGCTCTGAATGCAACATGGTACGGAGACCTTCTGTAAAGCTTGTTCCTCTACAAAGGAAAATGATAGCCAGTTCAGCGCATTCATTCAATTTTTGAACGTAATATATATACTATGGCCACAGCAAGTAAATTTTATGGATGACATCCTCCGCAGACTCCACAATTATTGCGATAGGGCGAAAAAGAACAGGGCGGGCAAAAAAAAGATTTCTACATTTTCAAATTTTGAGATCATAAACCTTGTTAAACAAGAATTGATGTGACAAAACGTGATATTACAACCAACAGGTCTTGTATTCCTATATTCAACAGTATTACCTGCCCTTGTAGCTGTGTACGCATCTCAATTAACTAGAACAATTGTAGAAAAGAGCTTGTCTTACCATTATGGGCATGCAGCTACTACACTGGGTATTCACATACAATGGAGCACCTTATATGTCAACACTTGTCATCAAACGCGAGCAATTGTGCCTCAAGTTTACTGGATCCCTGATGGTCTCTGATACGTCATATTTGCCCATTTTCGGCACGTTGACCACCGTTGGAGGGCAACAAAATGTCTTCTTTTTTTTCGAAATCAGGCGAAAACCAATGCACGCTGATGTCATCCATAAAATTACTTGCTGTGGCCCTACGAAGGAAAATGATAGCCAGCTCAGCGCATTCATTCAATATTTGAACGTAATATACTATGTGGCAGTCAAGTGTGGGCCACAGGCAAAAGAAATATCAATTGAGCCCCTGTCACACGTCGCCGAATTTAGCCTCCTGAACACTGCCGAACTCCCCCCAACCATGGTTAGGAGTAGGTGGGGAGAAAGGTCGGCTGTGGTTGGCTGGTGTTTCGCGAGGTCGGCTACTGTTCGGCTGCGCCAGCTGACTGTTTCAAAATGTGGGTCACAGTGGGCGCATTCGGGTCACGGTGGACGGGAGGTTGGGCCATGGCTTAGCTCGTGTTCGGGAGTAGGTCGGCAGTGGTCGGGGGTCACATTGGACTCAAATTTAAAACTCAGATTTGATTCGATTCGTATGGAAAGTAGGCGTGGCCTAAATGTAGTCAGACTGGAAGGTTCTAAATGTGTAATAGGGGCTTTAGTACTCGTGATGTGATTAAAGTCACTTTTAGAAGTCACTATCCTTGCGCAGTCCTAATATTGTGCCCGTTTTTGTTTCCATGTTATAAATCTGTCAGTCAGTAGCTGGTAAATTCATTTCTGTCTAAAACAATATCTACTAGCCTCCACCAGGCCTTCATATACGGGGGTACAGATCGTAAAATTCGGCAAAAAGGGAAATAATTCGCCAGGAGAGTCAGTCCGCGGGAAGGTTGATTTCCCTATACGCGGGCAAATGAACTCTACGGTGGCTAAACTCCGCTGGCCAATTATTTGGTTAAATCTTACTGTTTTTGAACCAGCGTTGTTAACGTTAGTCAGGTGGAGACTAAATACTAGTATCTACAAATATGGTAGGCTGTCAACATATGGTCAACAACAAAGACAAGCTGGAAAGGCTACAGAACCAAGCTGCAAGATTCTGCACGAAACAACTACGAAAGGGGTGCGAGTGTCACGGAAATGAAAAGAAACCTACAGTGGGCGTCACTGGAAGACAGGCGAAAAATGTCCAGACTATGCATGATGTGTACAAAATGACCAATAAACTGGTGGACGTACCAACTACCAAGTAGCTAGTACCAGCCCAGAAAAGAACAAGAAATAGTCATGCCTTCAAGTACCAGAGCTATCAACCAAGGATTGACGTGTTCAAGAACTAATTTTTTTCTAGAACTATCGTAGAGTGGAATTCGCCGCCACCAATACAGTAGAGGTATCGTCACTAGATAGTTTTAAACATTGTTTAGAGTTAGACGTTCAAGGGTTAGGTGTAACATGTAATGTAGCCAGCTGCCGCCGCGCCTCGTGCCAGCGAATTCGAAGCTGGTGTGTTACGCCAAAGGGCGGTTATACCGGCTATACAGATACAGATACAGATACGGTCTTGTGAATTCAAAAAATGAGTCACTTTCATTTTAGTTTTTTTTTTTGCTGTATGATTCTCAACAAAGTTATGACAGAACCAACCGTGAAAAAGGGGTTTACGACAACTTTTTCTGTCACAAGACACTTGAATTTTAAAAGGTGGCAAGGTGGTCTTGTGGTTATGGTTGTTGACTCAGAAACAGAAGGTTCTGGGTTCGAATCCCTGGCAGACCCATTGTTGTGTCGGGAAAGGCACTTAACACCTATTTCCTCACTTGACTCGGGTAAAAAGGAGTACCTAGTTTGGTTAGGGACTCTCTCGCGTCGGATGGGACGTAAAGCTGGAGGTCCCGTGTTTAAGGAGAGCCACACCTCGAGAATGTTAAAGATCCCACCACACTTATCGAAAAGAGAAGGGTCCTTCCCAGTGTGAGTGGTTCAAACCTTGCAGTCCGGTCTTACGCAGCTTGTACTTACTGTACAAAACGGCTAAACGGTGTGTTATGCCTAAAGGCGGTTTACCAGTTATGCAAAACAAACAAAAAACGCCATTCGGTGTATCACACCAGCTTAAAATGTGGCAAAATAAACTAGACGTTACCTCCTCAAATTTTAAACCCGTTCTCTTGGTAGCGAAGAGACTTTCAGGAGAAAACGGAGACGATGTTGGCACGCTAGCGGTTTGTCAGACGGACTGCGTGAGGGTGGGAAACCAGCCAGCTGTGTACGGGAAGTACGCACGTCATATCTTAAGGTAAATACATTAGAGCATGTTTTTCAGATCTGTAGTGTAAACCGTATACGTATATGAACCCCATATATTGTTACATTCATATACCTTGTAAGTATTATGTAAAATCATTGTGTAGAGTTTTATGTATCTGTAGTGTGTGTGTGTGTGTGTGTGTGTATGTGTGTGTGTGTGTGTGTGTATGTGTGTCTGTGTCTGTGTGCGTGTGTATGTGTGTGTGTGTTTACCTTACGAAAGTCCCTGTATTTTTGCTGTGTCAACAAAGAATGTACTCTTCTGCAGGCACGGACTAACTAACATCCGTTCTGTTCAAATAAACGTGTTCTGCTGACAGTGACAACAGAGAATGACGGCAATGTTTGATCTTATAGTTCAGACCTATTCCGGCCTACAGTACGAAGTTTTTACTACAAAACTACTCTCCAAACTACTCTCTTTATTACAAAACTACTCTCCAAGCAGAGGTTTAGGCTTCGGCTTATGTTTTGACGTGTTTTAAGGCATTTTTATCGTGTTTGTACATCAGCCAAACGGATACTGTAAACAGATGGGGAAGGGATACTGCCCTGCCAATTTGATACTGTCCTACAGCCATCGAAAGATCTGCTTGGAGATTAAGCAAAACAAACGTTTTGGATTACACTCTGACGGTGCAATCACATTTGTACTTGTGGTAGGTCGTCCTACGTGTATACTTTGATGCCATTGAAGTTTGAAGCAGGCTGTGACAAAACCAACCACCGGCAAGGATTTATGCATATATACATGGCAGCTTTTTCCGTAACAAGACAGCTAAATTTCGCAGGACATATGTACAGGTAGGACTTTCCCATGAATGTCCGTAGATTTGGATCGAACGACGCAGGTGACCCTAGCATCTGGCTGAATTCGCATATTAGGCCACAGCAAGTAAATTTTATGGATGACATGATGACATCCTCCACAGACTCCAAATTTAATGCGGTAGGGCGAAAAAAAAGAACAAGGCGGGTCAAAAAAACAAGATTCCTACATTTTCAAATTTTGACGTCATAAACCTCGTCGAACAAGAATTGAGGGGACAAAACATGATGTCACAACCAACAGGTCTTTTATTCCTGTATTCAACAGTATTACCTGACCATGTAGATGTGTATACATCTCCAAACTAGAAAAATTGGAGAAAAGAGCTTGTCGTACCATCAAGGGAGCTACTGCATTTGGTATTCATGTGCAATGCAGCACCTTAGACTGTCAATACTTGTCATCAAACGCAAGCAGTTGTGCCTCAAGTTTGCTTCATCCCCGATAGACATTGCCCATTTTCGGCATGTTGGCCACCATCAGAAGTCAAAAAAATTATTGTTTTTTTCCCCGAAATCAGGCGAAAATCAATGCGCGAGCTGATGTCATCCATAAAAATTACTTGCTGTGGCCTAAAGGCGCGGTCCCATTGGTCGTAGGCCATCGTAGGTGTATAAGTTTGATGTAGTAGCATTTTAAAGGCACCCAGAGCGCTTTCAGGGCTGTAAAACTGGATTGTCAAAGTCAATTTTCTGGTCTTTTCTTTTAATGTAGTAAGTTGAATCAAGTAGTGAACGATATAGTAGTAAAGATGGACAGAAAGACACCGTACAAGTGTTGAGACAATACAAACACCAACATTTCTTACAATTACAGTGCAACTCTCCATACAAATTAAAACATATACAAAGTAGTAGGCAAAAGATAAGTTTTTTTTGCACATCTATGCTGTGTTGGGATTCCTATCTCCCTTTTAAGTCCCTGTCACACATAGCCGAATATGGCCTCCCGAACACTGCCGAACTCCCCCCAACCATGGTTAGGAATAGGTCGGGAACAAGGTCGGCTGTGTTTGGCTGGTGTTCGGCAAGGTCGGCCACTGTTCGGCTGCACCACCCGAAATTCGGCAGTCAAAATTTCACTCAAATTTAAATCAAATTTGATTAGATTCGTATCAAAAGCTTGGCGTGGTACTCCACAATAACATTACCGAACAAAGTAAACATTACCCAACGTTACTGGCATTTACTACCATTGGTAACGTTTCCTTCAGTGTGGCCTAAATCTGGTCAGACTGCTCCCGAGCTTGGTTGGCTGGTTTTCGGGGGATAGATAGATAGAATGGTTTATTCAGTTTAAAATCCCTTGCAGCCATTTTGCTGAATAGTGGATTTCATTACAAATTACAAATTTAAAACTAAACTGGTACAAAAAATTAGACATTGGTGACATTCTAAAAACAATCGTAGCATATACATTCATAATGTTTGAGTCCATTTCGTACATATTTACAGATTTCGTGCCAGATTAATTATTCAAAGTTTCCATTACAAATGAATAAAACAATAAAAACATAATTACTAGATGCACATAAAGTACGCCTTTCGCAAACAGTATACAGATCTGGACGATTCACAGGGTCTAACCACTTCTCAAGCTTAAGACGCAAGCCCATTCTTCTTTGTTGAAGTTTCTGACGACTTGTGTTTAATGCCACATTAACATTTATTCGTTTAGGAGGGAAGGTTCCGAATGTGTAACAGGGGCTTTATGTTTCATATTTCTAGCATTTTTTTTTTTAGAAAATGCACCGTCGGCGCTTTAAAGACCACAAACTGCTTTCGTTTCAAAACCCATTGACAAATCATACCGAGTGTACATGCTCGCAAACACTGTATACATGTATGAATGTCCCTAAAGATAGAAAGGTCACGAACGATATTTGCACCGACATACCTAAAACGTACCAGATGTGACATGTTATGACCGGGTAGAAGATGAAGAGCAGTTTGTATTAGACTGTAGGTTATACAGGGACATGCGTGATTCTTTTACCGGTGCCCTGAATTTAGACATACGATGTAAACAGTTAGTAAAAGATGATCTATTTGTATATATCATGACATCCCCTAACAATAATGTACATCAAAAACTCGTAACACGTAAACTATATAATCAATGATAGCAATACATATATGTATACAATAGATCTAGTGTAGCAATTCTATAGAGTTGTAGACTGTATCATGTAAACTCCATGTACTGTGTTTAGCCCACATCATTGTTATTGCCATTGTCGTTGTTATGGTGCGGTGACGTTCGTCATAGGCCGTGGTAAGATTTTGAAGTTTTGAAATGTTCAATTTTTAAGCAGGCTGTGCCAGAACCAACTGCCAATAAAGGTCTAAGGCAGTCTTTTTCGAAACAAGACAAATATTTTTTTGTTGGGCACATGCAAGACTACGCTTCAGTTTGCAATCCACGACGATTGTGACCAGGCCCTTAAGCCCCTGTCAAACATTCAGAACCTGCCCCCCGACTACCAACCAACCATCCAATCAAGGTTGGCTGAAGTTCGGGAACAGTCTGACCAGATTTAGGCCACGCCTACCTTTCTATACGTACGAATCGAATTTGAGTATTTTGGAGCCAATTTGAAACCCGAACACTGCTGACCTATACTCTCGAACACCAGCCAACCACCAGGCAAACATGGCTGAATCTTTTGTCCACACCCGAATGTTTGAAACATTTTGAAACATTCGGCTGGGGCAGCCGAACAGTAGCCAACGTCGGTGAACACCAGCCAACCACAGCCGACCTTGCTCCCGACCTACTCCTAACCATGGTTGGGGGGAGTTTGGCAGTGTTTGGGAAGCCATATTCGGCTATGTGTGACAGGGGCTTTATTGACATGGCTAAACAAAAGTGACATACAACACGATGAATTTGACTTCTGAATATCATAGATATGACAGGCTACAGGGGAAGCGATTTTTTTTCATTATTCTGTGCCTCAATGAAGTATCAGTTACGGTTTTTGATAGTATCCAAGAACGTAGATTTACCCCAGGAACGGTTTTGGATAAGCATGGACTATCCAGAACCGTGCCTAGCCTGTGAATGGTTCTGGATACGAGACTGAACAAATAAACGCGGCGGCGCGTGTACCAAAGAGTGCCGCGCGTGACTTTGACAGCCCGCGTCCAAATATATCCCAACGTCCCACTGACGTAACATACACCGCTACAAACCATCTGTCAATGTCAAGTACATCCAAATGAACCGTTTTGGACCCTCCATCCACCCAGTCACATGCCCGTAGCCAGGATTTTGTTTGGGGGGGGGGGGTTTCTTCATACTGTCCAAGGGACTACCGAGCACCGAAGGCGCGAGCTTCCTAGGGGGGTCCGGAAAATTTTGAAAATTGAACCTTCTGAAATGACATTTCCTGTGTTTTTGCAAGGATTTCAAAGCGAAAATCAGAGACATGTAGGATTCCAGTCCCGTTGGTGATACAAAACAGCCCACCTATTAAAGAAAAACCTTGGAGCTTTAGATAAAAAGTGGACCTTTGAACATGTAACCCCCCTGGTTACGGGCATGAGTCATAATCCTGAGTGTGTATCTAAACGGTGACTCTCCGAAAATGTCAACTGTGATCCACATTTGGCTCAAGATTTCATCGATGTCCTTGGCGATGGCTTTAGTGTCCTTGCACTCATGCAATAAAAAAAGCATCTGATCGTGTCAATCATTCTTCGTTTTCCTCGTCTGTTGGTTCCTCCTCTTGTAAGTTGTACATGGTGTCGAAGTTTGTAACGATAACGGGCACCGGGAGGGCGACGGTTAAGATGCCGGCCAGAGCGCAGACGGACCCGACAAACTTCCCGCCCGGTGTCTGCGGGTACATGTCCCCGTACCCGAGAGTCACCATCGTCACCAGGGCCCACCAAAACGCCTCGGGGATGCTGTGGAAGTGAGAATCCGGGTCCGACTCCTCCACGAAGAAAATTCCCGCGGCGAAAAGAACGATCAGTATCGCCATGAATCCTAACAACATGGCGATGTCGCTCAGGCTGTCCGCTAAGGTTTTACCCATGAGTTTCAATCCTCTGGAGTGGCGGGAAAGTTTCAGGATTCTGAGAGCGCGAATCATCCTCGTGCACCGGAGTACGGTGTGCAGTGTTTGGGTGTCTCCTATGGCTAACATGGCGATCACGTTGAAAAAGAGAGGTAGTATGCCCATGATGTCTAACACTCCCAGACAAGATCGCCCGTACGCTTTCTTATTTACAATACCGGTCATGCGCAGCGCTATCTCCAAAAGAAACCATGCCGTTACTCCGATCTCCAGAATGAAAAACGGGTTTGTGAAACGAGTTTCCATCGTTGACAGCTCTCCGATGTAATCCGACAGGGTTTCCAGGGAAGCCACACACGCAGAGAGGAGTATAAAGAACACAGATGTGTACGAAAAGTGTTTAGCGGTCCAGGAACTTTTCGGGTCTTCGGTCATCCGCCAGATCTTTTTCCGTAGATCGCTCTTCGGCTTCTCGACTGCTTGTTTCTTCACGTAGCCTTCCTGGTAGCGATAGCTGACGATGTTGTCTTCTCCCATTTCAAAAAAGCGAAGCTCCTCGGTGAAAACGTCCACGGGGACTTCCATGGGCCGCTTGAGCAGTCCGCCGGTCTGGTAGAACGTGAGGATCGCCTCGGCGCTCGGGCGGTGGCGGTCGAAGAAGTACTCCATCCGTACAGGATCGTAGTACTTGGACAGCTTGTCCGGATTGCCGAGAAGAGTGTCCGGAAACCTGCTGAGAGTTTCTAGCTGCGTCTCGAAGCGCTGTCCACTGACGTTGATGATGACTCGCTTCTTGTGCAGGGAAAATTCGGCGCGCCGCCACTCTTCTGTCAGGTCGCGGTCGAAGCCCTTCCAGTTGGGGGATCTCGCCTTGAACGGCCAGGACATCTGTCGGCGTAGCGTCCGGGGAGTGAGCATATCCGCGGACTGACTAGCCTGCCCCATCGCCACTACAGCCGCCGCCATTCTCTCACTAAGACAAACCGCACCAACTATACCACAGAACCAAACAATCCTTACCAAGCCGCGACCACAAACTACTACACAGGGCCACCGCTGGAGGAAATATGACGCGGAATGCACCCCATGTTTTAACGACTGTCACGTAATACCAGCTCCCGCACTGAAATGATATCAGCGCTAGAATTTACCCGTATCCAACCTTTGAGGGAAGGGGTCACGGCTGAAAAGGAACTGATATATTTCGATCTATACCCCCGAAAAAAGAGAACTACCTTAAACCACGACTGTCACACATGCGCTGTTACGTTTTAAAGGTCCCTGAGGCATTATGTGGTATTTTTGCACCAATTGAAATACTTTAATTAAAATAATTGTAATTTACTCCCACTTTTTAACATATTTGTGCAATTATCCCACATTTCTGACATTTATGGTTGGCTCCAGAACTGCCTGCACGAGGCGCACTCAGTTTGTGGCACCACCACAAAATACCAGAATGTAAACAAACATGGCTGACAGCTGTGTTCCCAACTTTTAAACACACTCGTAAGGCGTTATATTTTGGCACCTCCACTCCCTCTAGAATGGCACTTACATGTATTTACAAAGGGTTGATTCAACTTACTTTATATAGAAATGTACCGTTACAAAGTTAGGTTTTGTAAATGAAATTTTTTTTGAAAATGAAGGACGCCTTTTGTGAGTTATCTATATCTATTCTTGATGAAATGCCGTGATCTGCCGATGGCGTATATATACGTAATTATAACTGTATATACGGGCTATTAGCTATAGAAGGACAACAGGTTCACAAAATAATAATGTAGTCAAGTTAGCACACTAGGGTATGCTTGGAACTCGCGTTGTTTTGAAATTTCTGGTTTATTTAAAGAGAAGTACATAAGCATGCACGCATATCTTGGCTTGATGATAGCTTGCAATCCCGTCAACTACCGCTAGTCGTCTCTGTATACCATTGATGTTGCATTTTTATAAGTACATGTAAACAAAGTAAAACAGTTCTATCTAGATACACGTTTAACTTGTACCAAAAACAACAGCTTTGAGTCTTTAAAAGTTTGAAACCTTATACGGCTTTAGGGTGCACACCCCAATTCTTCCATGGTAGTCCGCGGTAAAAAAAGTGACGAAATGGTTTTGAGTGGTCAAGTTTGAGTTCACATTTTTCCTAATCTGCTGTATAATGATACCAGATACTAATATGGCTGAAAAGTGTAAGAACTGGTGTTTTGGGGTGAAGGATGATTTCGGCCTGGTATTCTCGCTTCCGGGTATTCTTGTTTTGATGTATCCTACGCGAAAATTCCCAATTTTGTGCATTAATTTTGGCATGAAAATCATGATTTTTCTGTTAATTTTACAAAAATCAAAGAGTTTGAAGAAACAAAACTCAGTCAGTCTTGTAGCTGAAGGGATATCCTTCTATCCCATATACAGTTATTTGGCTTCCGAATTATTCCCTGGAAGAGACGGTCGCTAGACTCGTGGTTGTACAGACTCGAATGGAAACCCGAAAAAAAACTGGGGTGTGCCCCCTTTATAAAAATCTTTCTACTTGTGTTTTTTGTTGACGGTTTGTGAATTCACAGCGTGAATGACAGGAAAGGCATCATTCACCATGTTCTCCATGTATATCCACTCACTGTCTTTAGCTATCCTTTCAAAGTCGACCAGAATTTCGTCTTTCTTATCTTGGGGTACCTTACTCTGCAACACAGAGCGGATGCCTTCTAATATCTGACTTTTAGATTCAAAAGACTGCTGGTGTTCGGGGATAGCGCATGTGAGGGTCTCAAAGCCACATTCCTGTAGAAGTCGGCTGCTGTGGCGGTCGTTCACGACGGCAAGATCGCTGGTGGGCCAGGGGAACATGTTTGCCACGAACTCGTCCATGTAGATTGTCCACTTCGGCAGGGAAGCCAGCTCCAACCAGACTTGGTAAATTCTGCTTTTCTCACTGATGGTGATGAACAGTATCTCACCACGGGGCTTCAGACAAGACTGCAGCATTTTCAGTGTTGCGACCTGGTCTTTAATAAAGTGGAGAACGAAGATAGAGACTATCTTATTGAATGCACCTTGCCATTCTGGCTTGAAGGTTGAATCGTCAGAGGCATCGGCTACGTAGTAGAGTATGTTTTGGGATGAGTTGTGCTCACAGGCATGACTAAAAAAAAAGACAGCGTTTTTACGTGAGGCAGCAACATCAAAAGTTTCTTTTTTTATTGAACAACATAAAAATGTACAGGACACAGTGGTGGGTAACTCTAGCTGATAGCTAATCTCAGTCCCACCACTGACAAAGAAAAGTACATACAATGGCAAATCATAACAAAACAGCAACAAGTAACATATAATAGCAAATAACAAAACAGCAAGAGGGCAAAATAAACAATAACATAAAAAGGATCATACCGTTTTAAGGATGAATAGTTTTTGTAGGCACTTGAACACATTAATCAATTGTGAACCGTTTTGTGTGAACAATGTAGGTTAGGGTCAAGGTCAAAATGTGTCTGTTGGTTTCCGGGCTCACGAGAGGTGAGCCCTTAAGTAATAAGTAGATACAAGCTTGTTTAGACAGCTTTTGCAGAAAAAAGTTTGTATTACAGTATACATCGTAGGTCAAGCATTTTCGGACATCTAGAGATCCTTTGGCCCTCTGAAATAAAGTCTGAAAGTGTGTCCAGCTCACAGAATAAAATATCGAACGATTATTTATAAGAAAAAATTTGCGGATAAAATTTTCAAAACGCTGTCTACTCTTGATCTATAGTCAATTGAGTTGAAATAGAATCAAGGACAGCAATATAATGGCCAGCATCTGTCCTCCTCTTTATTTATTTATTTATCTATTTCATCACAAGACGGGTTGGTTTATCGCTGACGGAAAAACGGTTGCTTATTTCGTATCGTAGGCTGGTTGTCGCTATTTATTGGTGGTATCAAAAAATAAAGCTTGTTTTTGAGCTATTTCAAACTCTTCAAGTAAGAAATGATGACCAAAATGTGCAGGAAATGTCCATATCAGGCAGATTTCCTCATCCAGAATATCTTATTTTAATTTGCCGCCCTGAAGTTGCATTTTATGTTGGTAGTTTACCTGATGAAATCAGCAGAGAGATCAAAGCCCACAACAGAAGCGACCCCTGGCTGCCGGGAGATGCACTTGCAGATTTCCCCCGTGCCACACCCCGCGTCCATCACAGAGTCGCCTTCCTCCCACCTGAGCACCTCATGTACTGCTGCAGCACCTGCACCGTTAGACCCTGCTGCAAGACACGGTTCTGGGAATACAGCTGGGGATTCTTTGCTGCCATTATCTGCGTTGAAATAAACATAAACAACAACAGAAAAAACTATCAATCAAAAGGCTAACAACTCAAGAATCTGCACTTTTTTTCTTCGTCCGCCTTCATGTTGCGGTCTCACATGAAAACACTTTTTTTTCAGCCATGCCTGCGAGCACAACTCATCCCAAAACAAATTTTACTCTACTACGTAGCTGATGTGTGTCAAATTTGGTGCTTTTAGACAAATAAAGTGAACTATGCTGGACTAATCGCTACACAGTACATTTTGCATCGAAAAACACCGACCGACTTGCATGACAATACCTTACTACTGTGCCATCCAGCCACAGCTAGGAAGTAGTCGTAGTAGACAGATTCCCTTGTTGTCTTACTCCTGAACCAGGGCTACATCTGAAGCTGCCATGTTGCCCCTCAGAAATCAAGTTCCGATTCACATATGGACTTTGCACTTATCATTGTTTGCTCAGAGGTTGGTCTCACAACGCAGTTCAATGTGTACCACGTACGCTAAGCAACAACAGTTTACTCTCTCCAAGCATAGGTTTAGGCTTCGGCTTATTTTTGACGTGTTTTGGGGGCGCTTTTATCGGGCTTTCTTTTTTGTACTGGTATATTTTTTTCGCCAGCCATTTTCTGGTGGCAAATGGTAACTGCCTGGCAAATGGATACTGCCTGGCCAATTTGATAATGTCTTTGCAGCCACCAAAAGATGTGCTTGGAGATTTCAACAGTTACGATATTCGATATACTCATATAGTACAGTGAGCACGTCGGCAGAACGTACTGCGCCTGCGCGAAACCCGTAATGTATTGTTCATAGCACTTTGGCAGAACGTCTCATATAAGGTCGAATTCACGTATATAAGGGTAACATCCAGTCTGTAGTTTTCAAATGTTGTGTAGAAAAAGATATGGTCTGCAACAGGCAAAACTCTGATGCAACGTTGACCAAAAATCCAGCTAAAATCCAGGTTTTGCGCAGGCGCAGTACGTTCTGCCGACGTGCTAGTACAGTGTTACAATACGTTGTACCTATCGGCCACAGTACTACCATATCGTCTGTAATCTAGAGTGATATTTTACCATTGTTAGGACTGGTTGCACTCATGAATATTTCAAATTTAATCAGGTGGTGGTGTGCCCACGGATATTATTTTGTCCCATTTGTTTCTCCTGTGAACTCTAATTAGATGTTGGGGGTGAGACCATAAAGCTTGGAATGGCTGCCAAGCGTTAACCTACATCAAACATGTTTCTAGGATTTAGTCAAAAGATCACGGCCAATGAACAAAAGTGAACGTCTTTTCATTGTAGTACATATATATTCCCTTGCGACAATATATTCCCTTTCACAAAGCCCCTGTCACACATTCACGATCTTCCCCCGAATTTGTTCCCGAACACCAGCCGACTAGGTTTGGCTGACGTTCGGGAGCACTCTGACGAGATTTATGCCACGCCTACCTAAGATCGAAACGAATTTGAGTTAAATTTGAGTCAAATATGACCCCCAAACACTGTTGACTTACTCCCGAATGGTTGGCTGGTGTTCTGCTGACTTACAGCTGAATACCAGCCAACCATGGTCGAACCTCCGGACACCCCCCGAATGTTTTAAACATTTTGAAACATTCGGCTGGTGCAGCCGAATAGTAGCCGAGTTCGCCGAACACCAGCCGACCCCGCCGACTTTGCGCCTCTTTGCCATGTTGGGGGCGCTCGGCTACTGTTCGGGAGGCCAAATTCGAGAATGTGCACGTGAGACAGGGGTTTAACATTTTCATTTTTTGTTTCCGTTTTTTGGTCAAATGATAATATGTTGAGAACTTAGATATTGACAAGCACAGATATAACGATGCGGTTGTACTGCGTCTAAAAATGATTCACAAAGTTGGACCGGATGGTTCTCTCGGGAAAATTGGTAGAACTGAAGTCACTTGAAGTAATTCCATCCATTGTAGCAACTGGTTGAAATATTTCAAATTTCACCCATGAATTATTAGCCATAGGATTATATTAGAAACAGTTGGGTTACTTTAAAATCGCGGCAGGTGAGTGATTTAAAACCAATTTGAATGTAAAAGGACGAGGTTTATTACGTGCGTAATACGTGTGCAACACAAGGATCTGTGAACTTAAATCTATTTTGCAGCAAAACGTTGCAGCAATGTATGTAACTCACTGTTCTGGAAATGTTTCCTACCCACAGAAGCAATGGTATGACCCTTCAAGCTACGTTCCAATGTTAATTATATATCCAGTTATATGTCAGGCAGTTGGTGACATCTACGTTCATAGAATTTTTTCCGAATATGTAGTTGAGACAATGTTGGCTAGCTATTGGACGGTCAACTTTTTGTTTTCTAAAATTCTTTGATATTTTTTGTGTTAATTGTCAGTACAGCCGTATTTAGCAAGTATATAGTCTTCAGTGAGGCAAGCGGGGCCTCCCTTTTCGCCGAAGAGGGTGTGGACGAGTTGTGGCTTTTACAATGTTTATGCTGGACTAATTCCGACGGAAAGAAGCCGAGGAAAATGTCAGTTTTGCGTCTGTTCTGTACAGTGGTGATCACATGTCACATAACTACCTGCCGCGGAGAAGGTAAACGTCATTTATACTTTTGCATATTTTATATGTTGTAAGAAGAAAGAAAGAAAACGCAGTTGTGGATACAAAAAAGCATGCATCGTACCGTTTTCAAGAAAGTAAACTTCTTCTAATCCCATAGACGCTAACAGAAAGATTCTTATGTTACTGTTTCCATCTACATACTTCCTTCCTTGTATTATTTCATTCCACGGGCAATGAGAAGGAATTTCTGTATAATTTGTTTGTTCAGCGTACTACACGATTTCTGTATCCTTTTATTCCATGTATTACATAGAGGACACTATTTTTTGCCACTGTAGTCTATACACCTACGCACTTTGTAATTTTACACAATCATTATTCCTATCATGCAGTAGCTTTATCATTTCCTGATAATATTATGTATAGCTTTTTCAAATTAGTTGTTGTTATGTGTAACATGCCTTAAGTGCACAATTCAGCGTCTTCTGCTATAAGACGCTGTCATTTATCAAATTATCAAATTATTATTATTATAGCATAAAAGTTCATCTGTGTTGATACAAGTCATTATGAAATAAAGACTAAACTTTATATCCAACACCGACGTCACGTTCCAAGAGTAGACGGGTCCATCTCGTGAACAAGCCGGAGTCAGCCGAAAATTTGGGTAGTCCCCATTCATTCCAGTGTTGGATATAAAGTTTAGTCTTTATTTCATATTATTATTATCATAATTGAAAAAAGGGAAGAAAATGTCAGTCTTTACTGATGCCAATTTGGAAAACTCCCGGACAAATTTTACCATGTTTTCGCAAAACAAACATAGCAATTTTCCAACTTTGCAAGTGACAGTGGATTAACCTGGCAAACATTTTGAAACAGTCATTAAATTTACACTAAGAACACAACTAAGAACAGTAGTTCACATAATTTTACTAATTTTGTAAGTGTCTTGATTAAATTTTTAACGGTGGTGTGAAATCGTCAATTTCTCGTCTCCTTTATCTTTATTTTTAGAGTGCCGGGTGGAACCCATCATGCGAGAGAATTGTGGCTGGCTAGACATTACTCCAGCAGAGTGCCAATCTCGCCGAGAATGCTGCTTTGAATATGAATCAGCCTGGTGCTTTTACAAGCAAAGTGGGTCAAATTCTCATTGTTTCCGGTGTGTTTGCTTGTGTGTCCTTAGTTGAAAAAAGGTAGAGTCACAGGAAGCTACTAGAAAAAGCAGGTAAGCCAATGCCAGGTAAGGTTGTGGACAAGCCGTGAACTACCCATTGTTCTTCCACTGCGGGAGTGCTGTGTCAACAAGTTAATTCGCCACATTGTTCACAGAACACAACAAAGTCCTTTTCCCACTAGATAAAAATTTTCCGGATCGAGCCGAATAAATTGACTTCGATCCGGCTTCGATCCGGCTTCGACCCGGATAGAAATTGTGCGAATTGTTGCCAAATATATTCTAGGAAAAGTCACCAAGGTTGGTGGTTGTACCGCAAGCCGTTCAGACGTTATCCGACAAAGTCGATGCGGGCCTTAAAAGCCCCCCCCCCCAGGTCTGAATAGAGCTAAAGGAAATACAATTGTCAACAAAATGTATTAAATTGTGAGAAAAATATATGGTCAGTATGCATCGTATCAACATTCATGATCAGCTTCAAAATATATCAGCAATTATTCCAGGGAAAACCCATCAGGTAACTGTGTACAACTCGTGAAAATTTACAAAAGCTCTGCATATTTCATGAAGTTATGAGGTCTCTGAATTTTGATAAAATATGTAATTGTGGTATGTAAACTGCGTCTGACATGCATACGTAAATTTCATTTTTTTTTACCTACATGCCTAGCGGGCGACTGTATCGTAGGAAACGGGGAATCCTATCGAGGAACAGTCTCTGTGACCCAAACAGGCAAGCCATGTCAACCCTGGGACAGTCAGACTCCCCACGCACACACCGGGACACCTGCTAACTACCCATCATCCGGACTGGAGGAGAACTACTGCCGGAATCCGGACGGTGACACCGGAGTTTGGTGCTACACCACGGATCCCAGCACGAGATGGGAGTATTGTGACGTGCGCTTCTGCGGTAGGGTTTCAATCTGTCAGCTTGGGTAGATTAGTGAGATAATCGATAGAACTTTCACACATACAATATGTTTAACTTCAGTAGAGAAGACCATCGATTACAACAGATTATGGAAATTACAAACTAATCAGTTAATCAAAATTAAATAGCACTGTTGGCTACTAAGAGAGCCATTGCACTTTACCTAGCCATGGTAGAATTGTTATTCTATTCTAATGACATCGTGGTCTTTAGTATATGGATCGCCAATCGTCCAAATGTGTGTTTTCACCACTAAGCTAAAGGGCGTATACAATTTTTTATTATGTATACAATTAGGTGATAATTTGCATTTTTTATGTCCACTAACGATTTCTAAAGGTAGGTAGGGTAGGTGGTCGACTGCTAGCGGGTCCGTCGGGGTTATACCGCCCCTTACGGGGTGACATACCCTTCCCTTGGCTGATACAAGACGGGGTCGCCAGGTCTACGCCAGGGGGACGATGTAAATCACCATGTGGCTGATTCGCCAGGCCTCCATCCGGGTGATTTGTACTGAATAACCCACTTCCAGATACATGTATAGCCTCCTGTGCAGACTCCGTGAGCGGGTGGCCGTTGTGATAATGCGTTTTGAAGTTCTTTTGCCGGCCAGAGAAGGTTTCAGACCCGAGAGAAGGTTCGCCCCGAGAGAGAAGGTTCTTTCCGAAAAGTGTGGTGTTTTTTTTAACGTGTGTGGGGTGTGGCTCTCTCCAAACATGGGAACTCCATTTAACGTCCTATCCGAGGGATGTCCCTAGCCAAAGCTAGAGGTACTCACTTTCACCTAAGTGAAGTGAAGAAAGTGGTGTTCAGTGCCTTTCCCAAGGACACAAGATCGGGGCATGCTGGTGGATTTGAAGCCAGGACCTATGAGTTCAAATGTCTTGTATAACGCCTGCCAGGTCTTGTGACATGGATGTTGTTAGGTTTGATGCACCTATCCGGGTCATTTTTCGTTGTGTGGCAATGTTTTGTTGAAAAACTAGTGGAGATAAATACAACATTTTTCAAAACGTCAGACGTCAGTTAATACGCAAATCGCTCCCTGTCGTCTGCTGCCATTGTTTACAGTGCCAGTCGTGGGTTCAGACTCCCTGTGTCTTATAATCCATTTATGATGTCAATTTAGGTACTAATATCCAGACAGGAGGTAGTTTCTTTATAGAGGAGAACGCTGGGTAGTTCTTTTTCCTCTTAAGATCATTTGGCGAAGGGATGAGGTCGTCAAACTATTATTTTTATTCTATAGCAGTCTTTACTTACAACATTTACCTTTTGGTCCATGGTCAATATAGTTACAAGTCATTTCTTTATTTGCTCAATGGATGAATTTAATAATGTAAGTATGCCCTTCTTCCAAAAACATCACTGACAAAAATGAAACGACTGAAAATAAGAACTTTTCTTTTATAACCCTAAAAAAAGTATAGCCTCCCTCCAAGTATTTTACAACTTGCTCTCGATTACTTTTTTTTCATTTCTTAGTAACGCAAACCGATGGATGTGGAGGTATCCTTACAACTCGCACTGGAGGCCCTGTGACATCACCGAACTATCCCAGCAACTATGGCAACTATGACCACTGTAGGTGGTCGATCACTGTACCAGAAGGAAGAATCATTCGTCTTACGTTTAGCAGTTTCGACACTGAAGACAACTTTGACTTTCTGACCATCTTCGATGGTACTGCATTGATACAAAGGTAATGTTTCAACACTGGGATAACACACGTATAAGGACATTATTGGTATAGTAAAGGTGATAACCAATCCGTGTGTGGTATCCAAGCCACCAGTCTAATTTTTGATAAAGAGTAGAAAACAGACATAGATCCGGATATACATAGATTGTATGTCTCATATATATGTATTGTTTATTCCAGGTTAACAGGCCGATTGTCAGTCAGCCCTGTCACCAGCACGTCTAACACGATTCTCCTGAGGTTTACATCTGACCGCAGCGAAACACGTCAGGGGTTCCAGTTCTTTTACACAAGTACGATCTTTGGTAAACTACTCACAGTGACCATGTTATCCTTTGTTCTGGTGTTTGATATGAACTGTTTTTCTTTTGGCATCTGTCTCTTAAAGCTGCATTATGTAACATTAGGACGATACAAAAAAGTCAATTTTCTGGTCATTTCTTTACAAAGTAAGTTGAATCAACCCTTCTCTATTGCAAATAAGAATTCGGAGACCTCATATCTCCATGAAATATGGTTTCCTCAGCACAAATTACATATATTTGATATGTAAAAGTCTAATCTTTTGGCAATGTTTCATTTTAATATATCATCATTTATTATGAAAATGACCTCTACATTAACATAATATATGGATAGTGATGTTAAAACTAACTTACAAATGTCACAACTATGAAATTCCCATCATTTACCAATGAGGAATCATAGAATTTTTACATCAGGTCATTATCTGCATAATTGGTATCTGTTGATTTTCCATTTGCCATAGGCTATACACATCACATGTATGAAAGTCCTATTATGTAAAACACTGGAATTACCGAATTTCCTTCTTAATTATGCAAATTAAGTCTTCATTTGCATCATTTGTATTTCGTTATATACATCTCTGTCTAAGCTTGAAGTTCCTTCATACCGAAAATGATGAAAATACGTTGTTCCTTTCTGGATTTATCCACTTTGAAAGATTTCACCGGAAACTCATCTGCAGTTCCAGAACATGATGCTAGGGGGACCAAACCCACGCCCCTTTTTTCTGACAGGACAAGCTATCTGTCACCAAGAAATCAAGACCATATATGTCCAGAACAAAAGATACAAAAAGCCGGAAGTTCAGCTGCAGTACCAAGGTCAGCCATCAGGAGGCCCATATTTGACCTTGACCTTTGTCTTTCTATGACCTATCAACATACCAAATATCATCACAATCTATAAATGCTTTCATAAGTTACATTGACCACAAACATGCGGAAACACAGATAGACACATAGACAGACACACAGACACACAGATAGACCCAAAAAAAAATATCTCCATTTTTCATGCAGATAATAAGTGTCATTCAGGAAGTGGAGGTGCCAAAATATGACGCCTTACGAGTGCGTTCAAAAGTTGGAAACACAACTGTCAGCCATATTTGTTTACATTCTGGTAGTTTGTGGTGGTACCACAAACTGAGTGCGCCTCGTATGGGCTATTCTAGCGCCAACCATACATGTCAGAAATGTGAGGTAATTGTACAAATATGTTGAAAAGTGGAAGTAAATTACAATCACACGAAGATGTTTCTAAATTAAAATATTTCAATTTTTGGTACAAAAATGTTACATAATACCCCTTTAAGTTTTGTACTTAAAGAAATTGTGAAGTGTTAACTGTGACAGTCACAGTAGTAGCTTTGCATTGTTTTTCTTTCAGGCAGTACGGCGTGGACGGAAACATCTTCTGCATTTCAACCTTCGATAGGTATGTGTGCCGACCAAGTGTCCTTGAACAAGAAATGCTTTTGAAAAAAGCAAGGTGGAAATAGCTGGTTGGGTGGCGGGAGTGTGATCACAAGATGTGACTCAAGTAATTGGTCACATTGGTGACCTGAATTGGACTAATGCTAATAAGACTGGACCTAGATGCACCGTTGCAATGTATCATGAGCTCTGCCGTATCTTGTGTAAAATATCGCGCATCAAGTCAGCGAAGGAGGCTACATTTGTGTGTTGTGATCATTATGTCTAGTTACCTTCGCAAAAGGAAAACATATTGTTTTTGCTCCGTTTCGTCTTCTTCTTCCTCTTCTTCTTTTCCAAACGAATAAAGTCAATGACCTAGACCAGACGTCTGTCACCATGGTAACTGGTGCATGCTGCAGCAGACACCCTGTGGTGTTGGGTTACATTTTGTAACAGGACAGAGTTGAAGTGGCTGGTAACCGGTTAACCATATATTGCATATAAATGTGTTTGGGTAACAATAAACAGAGCAGTAGTTTGATGGCCTAGGCAATGTGAACGTTAACTTTATGTATCTATTTGTTTTTCTAGTTTAGATTACATTTTGTTCATGGAGTCCATGACAGTTGACCTGTTTTGTACATTTTATTGGGACAACCGAGATTGCATGACGTACGGTACTTCAATTGGGAGCATTTAGTTTTTATTAAAGCACATAAGAGAAAATAAAGGACTGCGATGGCGGCGCACTCAAGTTAATAACACTTATATAAGGGCTGCCATCGAACATAAGATAAATAACAAAGATATAATACTACATAACAATAACAAAGAAACATACACAATTTAGACAAACAGTACAAAGCAGACAAATTAGGAGACAAATTAGAGCATTTAGAGACAGAAACTGTGATGTTTAGCGACAGAAACTAAAGACAGAAACTAAAAAACAAAATCTAAAGACAGAAACTAAACTAGAGCATATAAAGGTCGGCAGAAATTGGGAGCATTTAGAGACAGAAACTGTGCTAGGTTGGAGAGTCTGCTCATGCAATTCTTGACTTCCTGAATTCCCCCATATGATGATGTCCCTCATGTCAAGAAAGCGTCGAAGATGAATATCATTTCCTAATTACTTGTTCAGCCTATACTGCAGATAGAAAAAATAATGAATATGGTCATACATAAATCTACAGTAAACCCTTGCCAAAGACAAACATAGAGATTTTCAATCTGATTATGTCATGTCCTGACTCATATCCACATACGTAAGCCAATATATATGCAGTGCTTCATTACAAAAGAGATGATATATTGTAACGGACAGAAAAGTTTAACGTACATCATGTCAATGCGCCATTTACGTCCATATACCTGTAGTCATAGTTTCTTAGAATAGGCCAGTATTATTGTATTGATTGCTTTGTCATTGTTGCCATACACTGTACAACTGTCGAGCAATACAGTTCGCTTCTATGTAAGGTTGATGGTTGATATATATATATATATATATATATCAACCATTAATTCTTGCTGTCTCCCCTCCAGATTCATGTAACCTTCAATTTCGACCAATTTCCTAGGCTGTTACTTCCTATCTGGTGCTAGTACTCTCATTCCATACTATGCATACATTTATGCGTACACTATACGTAAACTGTAAGTCTAATAGTATGATGAAACAACTAGTTGACTCTAGCTCTGGTGTTCAAATTTCTTTCAAAAATGTAACCTGTTTTTTTATAGATCCTACATCCTGGTCAGCATCCTCAGAAATTGATTCAGATCACTCAGCTGATCTCGCAGATATCAACACTCGCGAAACTGCCTATGCAGCAGGTGCGTGGTCAGCATCAACCAGTAACCAGGACCAATGGCTAATGGCAGACCTTGGTGACATAAGCGGCATCACCGGCATCATCACCAAGGGCAGGAACTACAGCTCTGATTGGCCACATGCAATACATGACCAATACGTCACATCCTACGTCATTTCATACGGCGATGAAAATGGCGACGAGAAGTTTTATACCAATGCTGAAGGGCAAGTTACTGTAAGAGTCATTCCTCCTTTCAGTGGAAGAAATATCTTATCATATCTTATACCTAACGACATTTTTTTTCCAAGTAGGGCTTGATTTTCTTGGCTTGTACGCAGATTTTTCATATGCTGCAGGTTTTTCCGGGAAACGTCGACAGAGACACGGAGGTCATCAACGACTTCAGAAACTACAGTGGTCCCATTACTGCGCGCTTCGTCAAAATCCATCCGCAAACATGGCATGAGCACATCTCTATGCGGGCGAAGATCGTGACAGGTTGGAACCGTTTTAATGACAATAGTCTATTTTGCTCATATACATTGTTAATCTTGTTTACCCCCGGTATTTGTATTTTTGTTTCGTGGCGCTGGCAAAATAAGTTCCACAACTTGAGTGCAGCGTCACTTTGACTTCATCTTGTTGTTATTTTGAATGATAAAAAAATGACTTGAATTAGACTACTGCTAATCAGACCGACCTTAGATACACACTGCTTATAATTGTAATATATCAAGAGCTCTTTCTAACGGAGAATACATTACATTAAAATCCAGTATAACTGTAGCCGGACGACGATGATGATAACAAAGACATAAACTTGTGACAAAATTGTACCATAGGTAACAGAGGATTGTGAGATATAAGTAACATAAATTAACCGAAAATATACATAGATATACTCCTCTTAGTGTACAAGGCTATCGGCTAAATGTTTCAGCAGATGGTATACGTAGATTGTTTGGTTGAATATTATGAATGAACAACTAAAGCTATAATTTTCTTCAGACTAAGCATAATAACTTCAACATTTTAAAGAAATCAATTTTTTAAACTATTTATAGGCAAAGGCATCAACTGCCCTCTGGGATACTTCCGCTGTGGAGACGGACCTATATGTATCCTATCATGGAAGCGTTGTGATGGGAGCGCAGACTGCACGGACGGGAGTGATGAGGAGGGTTGTGGTAAGTATACCTCATCATGGGGTCATATAGTGCATAGTATTATTCACGAGACAACAGCCAAAAGTCCCAAATTAAACAATTTTAACGGGGGACGAAAAGTGTTAAATGAATTTCTGTTGGTATATAGCTAAGTCACGCCTATACCGAATTTCAGATCATTTGGTTTTAATACTAGGGTTCCAGAGCCCCAAATATATTTTTTTGCCTGAAAATGCCCCCCCCCCCGGGGGGGGGGCCGAAAAACGAATAAAAAAATTTTGAAATCCTGTATTAAAAAATGAAAAAAAACCTTCCTTGTCTTTTTGTCAGCATCGAAACCTTGTGAAAGAGCATAGTGTATTGCGTTTTTTTTGTAGTGTGCCTGTCAATACCTGGGGATTTGACACTGGGCAGTAGACTTGCAATACTACCGAATCAGCTGGGCCAGACGAAATTTGAGGACATACAGAACTCCTCTGACGTGAAGCGGCTCAACAGTTCGTATAACGTCCCAGGACAGTACCACCCTGAGTTCAAAGAATTCCTGTCAATGATCATTTTTCCGCAATGCAATATCACCGAAGGGAACAGGACTTACTGCTTTAACAAAGCCAACACAACCGCATGCAAGTGAGCAAAACCATAGCAATGATTCAGTCATTATTTTGGTGGGTGTTATGTTAAATCGTAGCCTTTGGTACCACTTGTTTATTGCTAAATTTAAACGCATACGGTCTCTTCAAAACCTAATGTTTGCTTCTACTAACTTGAATTAAGGAGCATGAACCACATGGAGTCTGTTGACGAGCGTGCAGTTAGTCTAAACGCAGTATTTCCTCCGGCTGGCGTGCAGTCTACCTACGTATGCTTACCTTCGTAGAAGGAAACATATTGTTTTTCTCTGTTTCTCCTTTTTCCTGTCCTTCCCTTCCAAACAAGGTCAATGACCAGAACCAGACGGTTGTCACCTTGGTAACTGGTGCTGTAGCAGACATCTTGTGGTGTTGGGTTACATTTTGTAGCAAAAGCAGGAGGGAGCTCAAGTGGCTGGTCATCATAAATTGTACATATGAATGTGTTTGAGTAAGAATAAACAGAACAGTAGTTGGTTAGTCTTCCGAGACTGAACTGCCAAAGCAATAGTTGGTTAGTATAGCCCATGTTAATGTAAACATTATGCATTTGCTTTGCAAATGTTACCTTTCTAGCCTATTTATGTTTTCAGGGGTACACAACTGCTACCATGCCGCTCGTGGTGTGAGGAAGTTCTCCACATGGCTGATGACTGGATAAAGGACCTGCTGCCTCGATGTGACTTGTTTCCATTATCCGATCACAACTGTTGGAATCCCAAATTAGCAACAAAGGATAACGAAGGTGAAAATACATACTTTGGTACTTGCCTTGAATTCTTATGTAACTCAGACTCTACCATATCCATTTTTCTCAGTACTAATTTCGCTAATTGCTTTCGTCAGAAAGGTATGTTATCGGTTTGAGCCTGGTGGTCAGCTGTGGTGTGTCCCCGTAGTAAGCTAGGTCAACGTCATAACTCAAGTATTTGATTTGTGGATGGATTTTTTTTAATTTTTGGCATGTGGGTAGCTGTTGTAGAAATGTAGTTCGAGGTCCAAAATGGTCCTATCATGTTCCTACGTTGCTGCAGACCATGACCTCTAGTTATCAGATTATTATTACGTAATAATGTGTGTCATTTTCTGTCAGTTGCGACACCATTTGGTCATTTTATCGTATATCCATAACGTTGGTTTGATATTGGCACGGCAACATTTTTATCACACTCATTCAGGGATGTATGATTGTGCAAGAGTATACTATTACCTGATAATAAGGTTTTGTTGCCCTTAGTTTGCTACTACGGCATTGGCATTAACTACCGTGGCACATGGAGTAAAACTACATCCGGAGCAGACTGTTGAGTGGTCAGCTGCGCAAGCTGGTTACTTCAAGACAGAGTTCCCCTGGGCTAATCTTGACAACAACTACTGCCGCAACCCTACTGGTTTGGATCGGCCATTTTGTTTGACCGAGGACGGTAGCCAGGAGGAATGTGACGTTATTCCGTGTGGTAAGTTGCCTTGTAAGGACAGAATGTATATAATACGCTCTATTACTAAAATGTTTAAGTGCGTTTGTTGTTATTCATAATGTTGTTGAATCTGGAGTGCAGAGCTAATGACAATAAGAGAAAAAGGATTACCTTGGCGTAGTTATGTCCTGCTTATACCAGAACTATTCGCTTTTTTTCGTCTTGGACCAAGTAAGGTAAACCTTGCTAGCTAGCTTTTCAGGTGATGGTTTATATATACACACACAAAGTAGTAATTGAGCATTTGTAGCTATAGACAGGAAAGTGAAACCTTTTAAAAATTAAGTTGATTAACACTACCTGTTATATCATATCATACCAGCTGCCGACGTCTGCTCGGACAGAGGTCCTCCAAACTACGGCAATAGACGTCCCAGCAAGCGGTTCTACTACGTAGGAGAAAAGGTCACGTACTCGTGCAACGAAGGCTACAGACTTACGTCCAGTTATGCCAGCGAACTTCGAGTGAAGTGCAACAGAGGAGGAGTCTGGCAATCAGACAAGCCCAGTTGTTCGGGTGATCTTTTGCAATATGTTAATTGTACACAACTCCTCCATGTCGTTGGCCAATAACTGTAAAATATTTGATGTGGTTTTTAACTTTATTTTGCAAACTGGTCGTTTTATTTGATTGGTTTTGATTTATACACCAGCTCGTTATGTACTTCTTTCGTTTCCCTTTATTGTCGTTATTACCTGTTTATGATGCTCTCATTTGCATGTATGAGGAGGGGGCCTCGATAAGTATTATTACTTTTGCTGAATCCTCGAAAAAATGTGTGAATTAATAAAATAAATAAAATTGTACACAGCTTTTAAGCCAAAATCTATTTTTGCTGCGCGACCAAAAATATTCTTGATAATTTCCATGGCAGATAAACATGCATAGCCCACAGTTTTATTTGACATGCCACAAGGCTAGGAACAGTTTAGTCCGAGGCCAACGCTGTTTGAAATATGTTTGGCAATGTATGCAGCAATCTACAATCATTTGCTGCGTGTTCTTTGTTTGTTATTTTTGCATAACCGATAAACCGCCTTTAGGTGTAACTTTAGGCATAACACACCAGTTTACAAGCTGCGTTAAACCGGGCTGTAAGGTTTGAACCACTCACACCGGGGAGGACCCCTACTCTTGTCGGAAGTGTGGTGGGATCTTTAATGTGCTCGAGGTGTGACTCTTCTCAAACACGGGACCTCCAACTTAACGTCCCATCCGAGGACGTCCCTAACCGAAACTAGGTACCCATTTTGAGTAGAGTGAGGAACAAGGTGTAAAGTGCCTTTCCCAAGGACACAACAGAGGGGCCTGCATGGGATTCAAACCCAGAGCCTTCAGCTTCTGAGTCGACAACCCCAACCACAAGACCACCTTGCCACCTGTTCTAGATAGGATATCGGCAAAATAGTGTTATGATCAATCTAAAAGTTATAGGTTTCTAGACATTTGTTGTCTTCATAAGTATTGACATCACACAAAATCCCTCCCTTTCCGTAGTCAACTACAGGCGAAGGCTACAAGAGGAGCTACTTGGGAATTACATTGAAAGTCTGTCCCCCGAGAATGTCATTATCAACTTCAATGGATCTGTGGAACTGATAGTTGACTTGGTAAGTACTTTTGTGTGTTAAAATTTGATATTTTGATTTCCGGGTATCAAATTATCTATGGAAGCAAACTTACGTATTGATCTATTTTTAATTACATATCAATCTAAAATTACATATTGACTATTGACATATTGACTTTTTTTAGGATGAAAAAAAGGAGCAACTTATTGCGTCTGTCGTCATCGACTTCGTAAGTTGGCACAGCTTAGAAAACGTTACCTTACGAAACCCTGTATTGATGCAATATTCTGACGTCATGTTGACCTTAAGGCATGAACAGCCCATTAATTGTCATTCTGGATTTGCGCAGTAAAAGATATATTTTTTTTCTAGGTATGGGAAGACAGCCGACTGAGTTGGGATATGGAACACTATGATAACATCACTACAATTAGTGTTCCGGGCAACAGAATTTGGACTCCAACATTGATTCTAAAGAGAAAGTATGTTGTCACTTCTTCATTTATCCTCTTTATTTAAAACGTCACATTTCTTTCTTCGGAACAGAAACGATATTGAATATCAATTTTGTTTAGTGAAGACTGACCAAAATAACAGACAACAATGATAGAATTTAACGTTATCCCAATACTGCACGATCTGTCCACAACGGTTTAATAACACAAGAATTCAACGTTTCTAGGAAAATAACAAAAAGCATTAATCAACTTGCAGTGCTGATCCGGTCCACAAAGGCCTCCAAAATGATGTACCGGTCCGAGTGAGCAGCAGTGGCCTGGTAGAATGGACTGTACAAACGCTGACCACCACTGTGTGCGATGCAGACCCCTTCTTCTTTCCTGCAGACACCATGGAATGCCATGTGTGCTTTTCTGCAACCACGGCGATCGAGCAAACCATTCGTAAGGCTTTAAATTTTACAGCTAGAAAGGCAGACATGTGCTAGCAAATACAGCATAGTTCACTTCATCTCCTTTCCCATGCAAAACTGAATTTTTCCAAAACCACCTCTGTGCAAAAGTAAAACATTCCCAAAAAGAGAACTATTACAAAGTCATCTCAGTCCCAAGTTGATCCCAATGCATCATAGACCTTGTTTTCATTCAAAAATAGAGTTCGTAGAACACATGCTTTGTATCAGGTGTAGATATTTTGTTTTTATATTGTTGATGTGGTCATTGTTGATGGATGGATGAAATAGATTGTTCATGCTCATGTTTCTCCCTGTGCTTTTGTCATTTTGTTAAATGGATTCTATTTGGGACTGAAAGGTATTAAATGTGCAATGTAAAATTAGATACGGGGGGTGTTGGTTGACAATCTTCAAACAAATGCCGGTTGGCGTGGTTGATTGACGTATTATAGGGTAACATAATAGATGCTAAAACAACAAGAAAATGGGGGAGAAACTACAACAAAAGTGGGCAAAATACAAGGAACTGTTTTGAAAAGGTCCACTTTGTAGACCTGGGCAGGTGTAACCTGATCCGGCAGTCTCAGCACATCTGGAGGTAGTTGGAGTAGCGCAGTGGGTCCAGTGGGGCGGGAAACACGCCAGGGGGCCTGATTCATTCACGACGAACTAAGATACAAGCTTAAAAATTTAAAAACAAAAACGTCCATTGCAGTTCCAAACAAGCTGCTAGATGTCACAAACTCACACCATTTGCCCCCATCCCCAACAGCTTTACACTACTCAAAAATCATTGACCTGACACTTGTGTAAAATTTTACCTCAAATTTAAACGCTTCGCTGCAATACCTAAAACAGCTGCTAGGAGGCCATTATCGAACTTAACCTTCATTTTCGCTGCCACTAACGTTCCACTAAATATTATTAATAACCATCCGCGTTTTCTCAAGTTATGTTGCGTACAAACAAAAAAGAAAAAATTCAGCAGACTCCCTGCAGCAGCATTAAAAAAAGAAGAGATTTCCCAATATCCTCTTCCAGAATACACATCTTGGTCTTAAATGGCGAGGAATCCACAAATAAATCATTCTGATGTGATTCAAATTGTGCATAAAGTCTTATAGGCATATGCCATGATCACCCCATTACCCCATACCAAATTCCAGGTAATCTGGATTTTATATTAAGGCACATGGGCCCAAAATGCATATTTTGTCCTTGGAATAGCAATAGCAGGAGAGGAAGAAGAAATGCCATAAAAAAACTTTATTTTATTGGTATGGGGTGAATTATAAAGATATACTTTACGGTACGGTACGTACGGTAAGAAGTAAAATATAAAGATTTGTGAACTTATCTTTATGCCAGTTTTGTTTTTAAAAGCTGTATAACTACGGCGTTGTGTTTTGAAAGGAAAAGGAAATACCCTATAACTACAATTGCAAGTTTGCATTTGTGGACAAAAAAAGAATATCATTATTAAACACAAGGAGACCAGATTTGGCAGTTAGAGGATGGTGCTTAAAAATATCAGGCTTCACGCACCGTCATCAAGCACAAAGCAAAAAATACTTCCTAAAATATATATGGTAAATTGTATCCTAATGGAAATGAATCTAAGTCATGATCTGTTGGAACCATATGTTGAACATAGAATGCCAAGGGGGGAGGCCTGCAGCAGGCAAAGGGAACAGTCCGTGCAACTCTTACTCTACTGCAACAACGGAGGGAGAATGGTACCGAAAGGATAAGGTCTTCTCAAAAGACAACAGGGAAGCGTGCCTTGCTTTACATCTATCCAGGATCCCGCTGTTCCACATCGCCACTACTGTTGGACCCTGCATCATCCTGGTTGTACTGATGATCATCACCTTCGTTATGCCCTTAGACAGGGGCGACCGGATCTCGTTCGGAGTGACCATTCTACTCTCCATGGTCGTGTCTCTTGTGTTTGTGACAGACGTACTTCCTGTCAAGGGAGCCCTGCCGTTTTTCGGTAAGTGAAATTAAATTTTACTCAACTGTGTTGCTTTCAAAATCATTTGTTTATAGGCACTGACCCAAAGCGATTTCGGGGCAGTAAAAGTGTATTTTCACATTCAATTTTCTGGTCGTTGGTAATGTAGTGCATTGAATCAACCCTAGCCCATGGCATACTGATATCTGCGACGCAAAAATGCGATGTCGCTGACGGAAAACGGTTGTTTGTTTCGTATCCTAGGCGGGTTCTCGCTATTTTTTTTGTGGTAACAAAAATAAATGGACTCTTCCCGTAGCTCATTTTTGGGCTGTTTCAAAGGTTTCAGCAATGAAATGATGACGAAAATGTGATAAGTAATAAATGACAGTAAATATAAATGTAACACAGATTTCCTCATCTCATATTTTTTGTTTTGCCACCCTGAAATTGCATTGGATGCGCTTAAGATGGTTATAACGAAAGGCTTCAGGAATACAATAGCCGTTCACCATGATATAAAATGTTACAGCCACCCTAATCATCTTGTGCATGGGCCTGATGGGATTATTCCTCTTCTTCACTCTGGCCATCATCCTCATTCACGACCGGGAGGGCAGCCTGTCTCCTTCGGCGAACATTATTTTCCTCCGCTACATTTCAAAGTACTTACTATTCGTTATAATTTTTTTTTTGTTCCAATGATATCTGTGTATGATATAAAATATATCGATATCTGATACCTTAGCTCACCTGCCAAAATAAACATGAACCCCTGCACATAAAGATGAAATAATAATTGGATATCATTGTAAACAGCAGTGAGAAGTATTGGCATTGTTTTATCAGTTCCCATTATTGTTTATTCGTAAGGATGCTGCTGTTGGGTGATCTAACAGCGAAAAGGCGAGTAAGTGATGGAGAGCCTGGCCTGACCAACAACATTGCCATAGAGCTGACCAATTGCGCCTATGAAGTCGATGGCATGGCGGCGATCGATGAAGAGAGACCCAGTGATGGCATGGAGAGAACAGAACAGCCATCATTGACTCCGGGAGATGCTACCACACCTGGCCTTTGCGAGCTAAGAACCAGCGTTAAAGAGTTGACAACGGTGGTGAAGACCGAGATTGCAGAGCTGACCAAGGCCATAAAGAACGATGAGGAAGTGTCCGACTACACCCTGTTGGCCAAAGTCCTGGACAGGCTAAGCCTTGTCATGTACGTCATCAGCATTGCGGCAACCGTTCCCATGTCCATGTATTTGGGCAAGTAAATCTCTTGTCACACATAGCTGAATATGGCCTCCCGAACATTGCTGAACTCCTCCCAACCGGTTAGGGGTAGGTTGGCGGAAAGTCGGGTGGTGTTCGGCGAATTCGGCTACTATTCGCCTGCGCCAGCTTAATGTTTCCAAATCTTTGAAACATGCATTCGGTGTTAGTCGGGAGGTTCGACCATGGTTGGCTGGTATTCGGCTGTAAGTCAATAGAACATCAGCCAACCATTCGGGGGGTAAGTAAGCAGCGTTCGAGGCGTGTTTAAATTCGTATAGAAAGATAGGCGTGGCCTAAATCTCGCCAGACTGCTCCCGAACGTCAGCCGAGCCTGGTCGGCTGGTGTTCGGGAACAAATTCGGGGGAAGGTCGCGGATGTGTGACAGGGGCTTAAAGGCCTCGCATCAATAGTGATAACATCAACCGTTGTTTAACGTAATTACAGGCTCGATCCGTTTTGTCTATGCCCGCAAGTGAAAAATTGTCTAAGAATTTTGATCCGACGTGTAGAACAAGCATTTGAAGCATTTGACAGAATGTTGTAGAACCTTCTTACTAATATCTGATACTTTTAATCACGTTATTTGATTAAGTTTACACGTTTATATATATTTCGTCTACACCTGATTTTATGGATGAGATACGCAATACCCAATACATGTACATATTTACGTGGGCAACAAAACAGGCGAACCAGAAAAAATTAATTCTCAAGTTATTAAATCATATTTCGAGGTAGACAGTCCTATTTCGGTGACAAACTAACTTTACGCTTGTTCTTACAGAATATATTATCGTATCCAGAACCGTACCAATTCAGTGAATGCCATTATGGTTAGGGTTAGGATCAGGCACGGTTCTGGATAGTCTCCGCGTATCCAAGAACGTAGATTTGCCCCAGGAACAGTTGATTTATTAGGCTGTATAAAATGACACACAGCAAGGACTGCCCAACTAGCCGGAGGCTATTTTTAATGGCAAGGTCTGGATCCGCGTGAACTTTCCAGAACCGTGTCTGAGCATAGCTCTGGATAAAACACGGATATAAGGCTGAATGTAGCAAGCTAAACTAAATATTCATTCTTTTATGAAGTAGGTTGCCCTGTTTTAGAAGACGCTGTAACAAGTTAATATCTTATAACCGTTTGAAAAAATCCCTATACTCCTATACATGGTGTACCTATACACATAACCTTCTCGACAAAGGTAACTGGACAATCACATGGGAAGCAATCTACACAGATGACAGAGAGAATTTCACTGATTCTGTTGTTACAATAGTATACAGTGAATAAACACCATGAACTATATTTAAGCAATGCTTGAAGGACTTGGAGACAAACATGAAAGTAGTAGATATAAATAATAAAGTTCTATAAGCAACAACGGAGTTTACTTGGGAGTTTAAATAGTTTCCATAGGATGCAAAACGTTACGTTAAATGATGACAGTTGATGACTTCTTTACCCAAATATCACCACTAGTCCAAAGTTTGAAAGTCTAACTTTAACCAACAAAATGCTGTTGTAACATTGCCCCATCTATTAATTACATTCATCGACATGTAAAGTTAACTTCCTTTCTCTTCTCGAGCTCTCTATGCTTATTTCATTATCAACAAATAGATTGGATACGAAATATTTAGAATCGATTTATTTAAATTCTATCATGTAGTTTTGTAATCTGGTATTTGTTTACTTAAAATTCTTTCATTATACACTAAAATACAAAGCAGCATCTTCCGCTGTTCTGCATAGACGCTGCCTTGCGCATGTTTAGGCATAACTACAACAATCTTATTTATAACAGGTATTATACAATTACAGTATAAAGGAATAAAAGACTACAGAATGAAATGGGGCTGTTTTATAGCGGTTTGTTTTTACTGAAGGAATACAAAGTTGTTGGTTGTTGGGCACTTTTTAGGTTTCTAGCGTGGATTTTCGAACGGGTTGGGAGTAACCAGCTTCGAATGCTGACAGTAGAAGAACTTAGCAAAGAGTTTAGCATAGTTTCGCAATTGTCAGGGAGAGAACAGAGCGGGGTTCCATGCAAAATTAAGAATTGTTAAGCGTCGTCAGACAGGGTGTTCAGCCTTCAATGTGTCCAGGAATCCCGAAAGGCTTGCTGAAGAGAATTGAGTGTTGGTGATTATATGCAGGTCTTACTATATGCAGGACGTAGCAATATAGACAGTTTGCCATTGCAAGTTTATTATGTAGGTAGCTTATGTCATGCTTGACAAAATTAGCTAAAAAGTATGCAAATCCGGAGCTCATTTGCATAATGAATGAGAAAAATCTATAAATCTGCGGTCGATAATAGGACTATGAAACACTTGTGACATATGTAATTGAGTACGAGAGGAACATCGGCAGCTAGTGACTATGTAAACTTATTTATTTATTCATGAAGATTTACCACATTGTGGAAGGATTGACATAACAGGTGACTATCACCTCTACAAGATGTCAAACCTGAGACAAGACTGTAAGGTTTGAACCACTCTGACATAACAGGTGACTATCACCTCTACAAGATGTCAAACCTGAGACCAGACTGTAAGGTTTGAACCACTCACACCGGGAAGGACCCCTACTCTTTTCGATAAGTATGGTGGGTTCTTTAACGTGCGTGGGGTGTGGCTCTCCCTAAACACGGGACCTCCATTTAACGTCCTATCCGAGGGACGTCCCTAACCGAAGCTAGGTACTCAGAAATGAGACCTAATTGGCATAATTAATGGCAAATTGCTATGATTTTATAGTGGTAACTGCCGGGAATTTAATACTTGCCACATTTGGAAGTTAAGTGAAGGTGAACATCATTAAACATAATTTATTATGGTTTCTTCAACATCACTGGCACTCATTTACAAATCAACGCAATCAATGTAATTTTTGGTAACCTGACTGATCGATGCCCGGTTCTCTCCAATGTTATAGTACTCCTGGGTAAAATGTTTATTTTTAAAAATCGTAAGTATTCTTTAAATTTATCTGCATTTATATCTTATGTTTCTTACATTTATAGACTAGAATTAAACATTGCGTATAGGCAACACAAACTATTAAAACATAGGGGGAAATGGGGAAAATTAAATACAATTTTTTCAGAATAGATAAAAAGTAGTTAAATAAATATTTAAAAGAGTTTAAAAATCCCATGTGTAATTTTAAACCATGTAACTAGGGGCAACAGGGTTTATCTGTAAAAATTTGCACAACACTATTGTACCTGGATTTTATGTTTTGTTTTTGTGGTCCACCTTGTATTCCTTTTTGCACAATGCCATGCCATATTTTGTTACCGTTAATTTATTTTGGAAAATTCAATAAAGAAAGATTTAAAAAAAAAATAATTTATTCAAATCAAGACCTTATGTGTATAATTTATGAGGAAATTCTAGAATAGTCTTATTTGTTAAGGTAAGACCCTCCTTGGGTGTAGACGTCGCAGTTACGTATTTGCATTAACAATATTCCTATCCATGTAATATACATGTATGTTATACATATTTTATATGAGTGAGATTTCCTGTTTGTTTTGTAGTTTTCTTCGAATCGTATAATTAAATATTTTCCGCTAACACAATTAAATCGTTTGAATCCTTTTATGTCTTGCCTTTTTCGTGGGATGTAGTATTTCATAGTATTAGATCTAGACGGTGAGTTGATCGCAAAACACAGAAAGCAAGGTTCAGACCAAACAGATTAAAATTTGTCCTCTTTTATCAGATCAGAAACAAAAGGCAGGCGCAAGGCACGTTGTTTAGGTGGTCACTGTTTGGAGTGCAAAACGTTGACAGTATGAGGAAAGCGTAACGTGCTACCCGAAGTCAAATGTATTACATGGGTAATCAGGCCTACAATTTCACCTTTGACCCACTTTGCGTTTATCTGTGACCTCAGGAAGGAATGCTGATGGAGGACAAAGCTGTCCGGTTTCATAATACGTGAAAAGAAAAACCACCATAGGAAGCAGGTAAGACTTAAAAACGAGCAGCCAGCTAATCTGGTGTCGAGGTCAAGAGTTTGAGATAATTTCTGTGGAAGAAGGACGGCAGTAGGCCAATTATAAGTAGGCACGACATGTTCGTGATGTGATTGTGAATATGGAATATGGTGGCGAAACAGCACTAGACCCCTAGCCAACCAAACATGTAGTATTTCGTCATACATGCGGGAATCATGTGGAAAGGTGGCATTTTTGGAACCGGGGATAATATAGAAATGTAGGAATGTTAACGGGATTGTTGAACATCTCACTCCGGGAAGGACCTAGCCGCGGCGAGTGTTGCAGGGCTTCTTTTGCTTGCAGTCTTATATAGTTATTAGCCCTAACAAGGGCTCTAACCTCCTTGGCCCTAACAACAGTCGCGGAGCCCTCCATTACGGTAAACGACCAAATGTGCGAAACGCCGTGCCGGAACACTTTGGGTTCGAACTCTGCAAGTCCCTCAGTTCCTAACAACCTTACCTAGCGTGCCGGGGCGTTTTGGGCGTCCACCGCCCCCTGCGCTAGCCGTGCCGCCACTGTGAACGGTCCCTATGTATTTACATACCCGGTGGCGGCCATCTTGTCCAAGTGGCGTGCCGAATCAGCCGCGCGCCAACGACGGTCTTCAATAGGAATGGCTTATCAGAAAAGTAGTGGCTTATTGACGCGCGGCTGATTCGGCACGCCAGTTGGACAAGATGGCCGCCGCTGGGTATGTTAATACTTGGGGACCGTTCACAAACAGTGGCGGCACGGCTGGCGCAGGGGGCGGTGATTGGTGACATGGTAGGATTCGCACTCGGGACCTCTTGGTACGGAGCCGAACACGCTACCGTTTTCGTCACACGACCCCATATGTGAGCATAATCAACATTTTCATGGCGATTAAATCATGAAAGTGATCTTGGAGTAACGTTAATAAGACTTACAAGGGCTCGGTGGTTTTGTAAAATTCATAAGCAAAGATTTTAAGCAATTTTAGGAAAACAACATTTCCTTTTATCACAAAATATTCTAGAAAAGTTGTGGCTTGAGTTGTTATTCATCAAATTTAAATTGTATGCCCTGATCAAGGTAGAACTCAAAATATATTGTTTTCTGTAATCTCAATTCTATCATTGTTTGCTTTTCTTTTCTCTTGAGGTTGGACATGGCAGGACTTGGGTCTCCCACTGAAGTTGGTCAGAACTGCCATGATGGGTCTCCCATTGGGGTTTCTCAGGTTAACTGTGACACCAAAACAATCAATGCTGAAGACCAGACGGCAGCACAACAAGTCAACTTGACTAACGCTGGTGAAAAACCCTACATGTGTGGGGAGTGTGGGTACAGGACGGGTCGAAAGTACAATTTATCCCAACACATGAGAACCCATACGGGAGAAAAACCCTACAAGTGTGACCAGTGTGACTATTCTGCAGCACAGAAATCTACCCTGTACCAACATCTAGCAAAACACACTGGTGAGAAACCCTACATGTGTGGTGAGTGTGGGTACAGGGCAGCTAACAGGTCATACTTATCCCAACATATGAGAACCCACACAGGTGAAAAACCCTACAAGTGTGACCAGTGCGACTATTCTGCAGCACAAAAAAACACTTTGGACCAACATCTAGTAAAACATGGTGGTGTGAAAGGCTACAAGTGTGGGGAGTGTGGATACAGAGCGGCTTACAAGTCTCACTTATCCCAACATATGAGAACCCATACAGGAGTAAAACCCTACAAGTGTGACCAGTGCGACTATTCTGCAGCACGAAAAAGCAGTTTGGATCAACATCTAGTAAAACACGGTGGTGAGAAACGCTACAAGTGTGGGGAGTGTGGATACAGGGCGGCTTACAAGTTTCGCTTATCCCAACATATGACAAAACATACAGGAGAAAAACCCTACAAGTGTGATCAGTGCGACTATTCTGCAGGACAGAAATCCAATTTATACAAACATCTATTAAAACACGGTGGTGAGAAACGCTACAAGTGTGGAGAGTGTGAATACAAGACAGATCGAAAGTCACACTTATCCGAACATATGAGAACCCATACAGGAGAAAAACCGTACAAGTGTGACCAGTGTGACTATTCTGCCGCACAGAAATCTACCTTGGACCAACATCTAGCAAAACACGCTGGTGAGAAACCCTACATGTGTGGGGAGTGTGGATACAGGGCAACTCTGAAGTCTACCTTATCCAAACATGTGAGAACCCATACAGGTGAAAAACCCTACAATTGTGACCAGTGCGACTATTCTGCAGCACAAAAAAGCACTTTGGACCAACATCTAATAAAACACGGTGGTGAGAAACGCTACAAGTGTGGGGAGTGTGGATACAGGGCGGCTTACAAGTTTCGCTTATCCAAACATATGAGAACTCATACATGTGAAAAACCCTACAAGTGTGACCAGTGTAATTATTCTGCGGCCACCAAGTATACTCTATCTCGACATATGAGAATGCACGTGGAGGCACAAACCCCGAAACTGTGACCATTGCGTAGTGACATTTAGTACGTACACTCTTCTCTTAACTATAGATTCCCTATCTTGATACCAAGCAGATATATCACATTAATATTCAAAATATTCTGTAAGAATGGATAATATTTGCAAAGATGTTTCCCAAGAGAATGCCTTAGTCATATACTATCGTCCACTGCATTTGTAATCTCTTCATAACTATAGTTCAGTTCCAAGAATAATTTTTAGCCGACCTAATTTTTTTTTCAAGTGTCAACTATTTGGAAGAATGAAACACCATCTTTTTTTTAGCTATGTAGAATCCTGAACGTAGACATTTACGTTGTGTTTGTATGAATGTACAAGCTTCCTGTTAAAATTTTACTTCGACGAAGTGTGTACCTGTATGTCTTATAAACACAGTCGTATATTTTGACTAATATTAACTCTGTTAACTAGCATTGGGTTCGATAAAAACCTAAGTTCTGAAGTTTTTTAGTATCATTATTAGATATTTTCCGTTAATACAATTAAATGGTTTAATACCGTGAACAAAATCTTTACTTCTGTCTTGCCTTTTTTCGTGGATGGAGTTCGTCAGAGCAAGGAGGTTTAAACTCAACTCCTTGATCAGAGGTGGTGAGTTGATCGTAAATCACAGTAAGCTGGGTGGGTAAGTTTGGCTGTAAGCCTTGTAAAGTCAGAGCAAACAGTTTAGAAGGCTTAGCATTCATTTCTTAAGATTTCATCCCTTTTCTCTACGAAATAAAATCAAAACCCAAGTGAGGCTTCCTAAATGGTCGCTTAAAATCACAAACATTGAAAAAATGGGAAACGTGCTATACGACGTCAAATGTTTTAATGGATAAGCAGGTGGAAAATTTTACCTTTAACCTGCATCATTTTTACCTCTGACCCCACCAGCAACGGGAAACTTCGCTAGAGGGATAAAACCGGAAGTTTTGCTGCAGTACTATAGCAAACCGCTAATCTTTCGCTAACCCGAAAATCTATTCATTTTGAGCTCTCATATAAAGCTACCCAACCTACCAAGTTTCATGACAATCAATCCACAGCTTCTTGAATTATCGTGCCAAACCACATACATACATACATACATACATAACAGGCGACACTTTAAATCCGGAACAACACTTTAAATCCGGACAACTTTGATTATTAAGACATAATCATAAGTGTGAGAAGGAAACTTAATATTCTAGATTATCACATACTACATGATAACAATTACGTCTACTAGGTAACATTGGTAGGTCCCGGTGGACTAGGTCAGTTCTGCAGAATTCTGCATCGGAGCGCAATTTAAAGTGTTGTTCCGGATTTAAAGTGTTGTTCCGGATTTAAAGTGTCGCCTGTTACATACATTCATACATACACACACACACACACATACACACATACAAACGCTACCAAAATCATAACCTTATGCCGAGGGTAAAAATGTGCACTGCTACAGTACTAGATAGACGTTACAAACTTAAATATTGCACTACACGTACGGTAAAACATTGACAGAGACTAAGCTAGACCCTCACATCGGCTTGGATTACAGTACTAGATAGACGTTACAAACTTTAAATATCTTCTTCTTCTTCCGTATTACGTGCTAAACCTCAATAGGCTGAGGGCTCCAAGCACGGTACGTATGAAGACGTATGAAGACTGCAAGCACGGTTTTTGTTCCACTCACTCCGGGAAGAACCCCTACTCTTTTCGATAAGTGTGGTGGGATCTTTTACGTGCTCGAGGTGTGGCTCTCCTCAAACACGGGACCTCCATTTAACGTCCTATCTGAGGGACGTCCCTAACCGAAGCTAAGTACTCATTTACACCTGAGTGAAGTGAGGAAAGTTGTGTAAAGTGCCTTTCCCAAGGGCACAACGTCGGGGCATGCAGGTGGTGTAGGTGGTGTGAATCGAACCCAGGACCCATGGGTTCCGGGCCGAACGCCCTACCATTACGCCACACGACGCCACTAATATTGCAGTATACGTACGGTAAAACACTAACAGAGACTAAGCCAGCTAGCCCCTAACATCTGCTTGAATTACATCAAATACGCCTAGACATTGTAAATCTAATTGATATACATGTCACGTATCCATATATGACTCATCCGCTCGGCATACAGAAACCATAATTAATGAGCACACCGAAACGATGCCATTCGATAGTGTCAGCATGACGTTTCGTATTGTCATTTCCTGCTATTGTTAGACCAAAGGGGAACTCGGTAGGTTTCGGTCGCTGACGTAAGCCGTTTGGTAGGTAGGTAAACAAGTCAATACAGTGAACCTACACGTATATAAGTTCCTGCATTCGCCGACGGTGATTACCAGACGCAAGTGGAACACCGACAGCTGTGGTCTTAGTGTGTGAACGTCCCAAACTTGTGACACCTCTCCAAAGGTGGTGTACAACTGGTTTCACCTGCAACTGACAGTGAGTCCTGCAAAATACCCAAACACTTTACTGTTGCAATTGTCTCTGTTACATGGTGTTAGACATTCCTAACATGAACGATACAACTATAGGCTGGCAATTTGTATTTACTAGTAGGTTAGGGCGTCCAGCATAACTTGTAAAAGAACATGTCGTCTTCCAATATATACTCTTCTATTGCGTGCCACGTTATGATATGGAATTGAGCACGTTTTGGAATACAACCCTACTCCCTAGCCTCCTTTACCGGTGTTCCGGGATCTGTCGTCTTTTTTTGTGGGGGGGGGGGGCATTTTTTGATCAAAGAACAGTTTGCCTGGAGGCATACTGGGGTTGGCGGCCGGAGCTTGTAATGCGTGCGATCTACGTTTGATCAGAAAATCTCTCCCCCCCCCCCCCAAAAAAGCCGAAAAATCCCGGAACGCCGGCAAAGAAGGCTACCTATTCCCAAATGTTTCATACCATAGCGTGCCTAGGTATGTTTGGGAATACATCAGCTCAGTGCCCCGCCAGCTTAGGTACTGATACATCATTTACATACTTGTCATCATTTAATACTTCCGGGACAGGAGTATTGTTTAGGGGGTATGGGGTTGTGTGTGTTTGGGTTCCATTTAATCGGTATGACCTTCAGAAAAATTCCGAAGAAACCAAATGTCTGCACGATCGAAAAGCAGAGGTGGCGGTGGGGGGGGGGGGGGGTCTCAACATGCATGTGCTGGTGAATTTCAGTAAATTTCAGCTTTTGCTTCTTGCTTGCGAATACGTTTTCCTTCACCTACCGATTTTCTATTGAGGCGTCGCCTACACAAAATGGCTTATCTAAGTTTTTCATGTACATTAAATTGGCATTAGGTTTTAAGTTGTTTGCTTCCGGGTAAAGACATCCATGCAGACCACGGTGACAGGAATAGGTGATGAATCATGGACCCCTAGCAGTTTTAGTTCAAAGTGAACCTTCCTTTAATTTAAAGCTGCAGGTTCAACTTCGCACGATAGAATAGAAAGATTTCTCTAGGAAAAAGTGTAACATTATAAGCAAAGTGGGGCCATGTTTAACCCCGCCCTTTCTTCACGTGCTTAAAATATTCCGATCACACTGGGTTTCGGGGGGGGGGGGGGCGTGGGGAGTTGTGTTTTATCCAGAATCGTGCTTTACCTAGAGCCATGCTCAGGTACGGTTCTGGATATTCCACGTGTATCCAGAATCGTGCCTGGGGCAAATTTACATTCTTGGATACGGGCCGAGACTATCCAGAACCGTGCCTGACCCTAACCCTAACCCTAACCCATAAAGGCATAGAACTAGATAGGCACGGTTCTGGACACGATATGTCGTTTGAAGGTAGAAAGGGCATATTTGAATAGAGTTCACGTGTAAATCTCATTCCGGTGGGCTCTTCCACCTTCCACCTTACCGGCCTGCTCAGGGTCCCTATAGTCACCACTCCGATCAGTTCTAAAACCCTCGCCACGGCTCAACCAAATCCCCCCTCCTCCTTACATTACAAACGTTTCTTGTGTCTGGATTGTAGATCGTTCTGTCCGACTGGCCCGTCAAAGGTGTGACAGCAAAACAAAGCTGTGAACTTTAACCTCATTGTTTGACAATCATGATGCAATAACCTCCTTGCATGATGTAATGGTTTCTGTAGGCGTGTTATCATAATCGATGAGGGCAATCTGCCAAAAAGTCGTCCCAGATAAGTTGAAAGGTTAACCAATTCTTGGCAGTTGTCCAGTTTCGGTGATTACATCACATATCACATTACATGGTGCGGTGGTGTTTTTTTTTTTCTTTACCAACAGCAGCTGCCATTTTACTAACGTTATGTTCTTAGGGGAAAAAGCAGGTTGGTTGCATGTCACGAAAAAGAATGAGGTTGTGAAAAACTGAAAAATTGTTTTATGACCTTAATCAATAATTCATATCCACGTTGAAAATATCCTATTGGAATGCACAAGCATATCAAAACCCTGCAAGGTCACAGAGTAACATCTACTATCTAGGAGTGCACGGTTACAAAGAAACGAGAGGAAGCCGAATCCACATGCTAGATCATAGTACTTTTGTGACCACATTTAGGCAAATTTATGGGGCGGACAAAAATATATATAAAGCTTAAAGTCATCCAATGCAATTTCAGGGTTGTAAAACAAAACGATATTCTGGATAAGGAAATATGTATGATATTGACATTTACTGCCATTTCTTAGCAAATTTTTGTCATCATTTCATACTTGAAGCGTTTGAAATATCCCAGAACCAACTGCGCGAGGAGTCCCTTTATATTATTTCTTGGTACCACCCATAAATAGCTAGAACCATTTTGCCTCACAGATATCAGTATGCTATGGGATAAGGTTTATTCAACTTACTACATTAAAAAAATGATCAGGAAATTGACTTTAAAAATCCAGTTTTACTGCCCTGAAATAGCTTTGGTCTTCATTTATATCAATCATTATCCGTGAGACAGGAGTATTATTGTTGTCATAGGATCCAGTCACGTGAATATGACGTCGGTAATCTAGAATGCCGGATGTTTTGACATGGAAATTCTGTTCAGCACTGAAATCGACATTCTCCTGACTGATTCTCAATCATGAATTGATATGGACATAATCAGCAACTTTAAAAGAGGGGTCTATTTCATTTTTGTTCATGTTCATTCATGTTGTCAACATCCCCGTGAGATAGAATTGGCACTCAAAGTTCGCTTTAAAAAAATTCATTTGTGTTTTGGGTTGCATGCCGGTTCGGTGATGTTGGGGGGCTGTAGGCACACGTTCTGTTATTAGTCCCCTTGGTTGTGTTCGGGAGACTATGTATGACAGAGGCTTAACCTACATGTGGAAAAATACATATATTCAAACCAAATTGTCAATGACATTGGAGTAATTTTATTTTTGTACTGTACATGATACAATGGAGCACATAGTAACACAAATCATCTGGTAGAATCCAGGCTGTCCATTGTTTTAATCTTCGAGAGGTGCTCAAACTACAAATAGCTTTTAAATTCCTCTAAAAGGTTTTGTTTTCGACGTGTTTGTCTGCTTGTTTGCTTGTGTTTCTGTAGTTATTTGAATACGGTAGAGTGACAGGAAGTGAGAGGACAAATAGTGTAACTGCAGACTGACAGGAAGGTAGAATTGAGAGTCAAAAGGGTCTCAAGACATGCTGGAAGGAAATAAAAAATGGTACAAAGGTTACCTGATTTTCTGTCTTCAGCTAAATTAACGTTAACGTTGAGTCAGTTAACGTTGGGAAATGTATGCACAGAATCAGCGAGAAATTCACAATAATTAAAAGAATATGACATTCTTCGATTTCTTATTACCTCCAAAGAGGGAGATATCCTTCCGCGGTACTGTTTTGATCTTAGTTTGTGTGTTCCCAGCTATACCTCACGGAGGGTTTGACGGATTTGTTTGATTATCGATATATATGATTAGTTATTGGGGTCCAGATGATGCGGTGTTTTTTTATCGTACACTGTATCTGCATTTTCAGGTATTGAAATAAAATGAGTCGACACCCCCGTGCTGTATGTGGTGTGGTATCGTCTATCATCAACAGCTGTTGTCCACTGTAGGAGTTGACTTGTAGGACTAATGGGCTATACCACTCTTCTTTCAGGAAGGGTTTTTTAAAGCCTGTATTGTGCATTATAATTGTGATATCACCCGTCGTTTAAGTTATGTAGCATTACTGGTATCAGTGCTGTTAATGCGCTGTCTTAAATTGTCAGCAGTTGTTGTGAACATTATGCCTATACTTCCCGTAGGTTTGGAATCTCAGATTTCTTGTTTTTGGTTGTCTTGCTAGTAGTTAAAATCCCTTTTCTCAACAGAAGCTGATGTTGTTGTTGTTGTTGTTGTTGCTTTTTCTAAGTGCAACGTTCGACGAGGACGGCACTCTGACCGCGCTCTCTCTGCGACCTGAAATTGACCGGAATGCGGAGAGAGCGCCGAGAGATCGCCAGGGTCGCCATGGGAGCGCGCTGAAAACGCACTGAGAGCGCCATGAGCGCCGTCATCTCGGCGTCTGTTTTGAACAGGATCATATCGTCTCCGTGAGAGCCCTGAGGACGGCGATCCAACAATGAGCGCAGAGAGAGCGCCGTGAGAGCGCGTAGCGTGCGCACAGTGCGTCGTGAGAGCGCACAACAGTCTGAACAGTAATTTATATGGCGACCTTGGCGATCTCTCGGCGATCTCTCCGCGCTCCGGCCAATTTCAGGTCGCAAAGAGAGCGCAGTGAGAGCGCCGTCCTAGTGGAATGGGGGCATAACAGACTCCCTATACCACTATATTTATTCCTTTAACTAGGCTATCTACATACCCCTGAGGGGATATCGGATCTCGTAGATGGAAGGCGATGGATCCTTTAGGAAATCCTAAGAATGACTCCAAGTCAGTGGACGCGTCGGAAAAGGCTCAGACGTCCATACCACCAGGGGCTCGTCCAAAGACGACGACAAATGAAACATCAAGAGGGAAAGGCCAAGTAGAAAAAAGCCAAGTAGTAACCGAGGGAAGTAAGAACAAAACGGCTGCTGACAAGAAAGACCCAAGACGTCCAGACAGTGGACAAGGAGGGCATTCAAGACGATCTGACGATAGGCAGAAAGAGAATCTAAGTCAATCCGACCGTAGGCAGGGAGAATATTCGAGACGCCCTGGCAATAGGCAGATAGAAAAATCGGGCCGACCTGACAGTAGGCACAAAGAGAATGTAAGGAATCCAGACAAGAGTCAGAAACAACATTATTCAAAACGGTCTGACAGCAGGCAGAGAGAAAATACAAAACGGCCTGACAGCAGGCACAGTGAAAATTCAAAACGCCTTGACAGTCGGTACAGAGAACACTCGCGACAGCCTGGACAGTTCGACAGTAGGAGCAAACAAGAGTCAAGACGCCTGGAGAGTGGGAACAAAGAATATCCAAAACGACCTGGCAAGAATTACAAAGGGCCTTGGAGACAAACCGGTGGTCATTACAAAGAACATCCAAAGAACGACCGGACCACTAAATCAAAATCTGGCCAGGAGCGCAATGGGAAGAATGACTCCAAAGATAATCAGGCGTCAAAATTTCCACCGAATGGACAACGTCAAGACTGGTGGAAACAAAAAGGTACCAGGGAACCGTCTAGTGCAAATTCTACCGTTGAACGCAGAGGCAGACAGAGAGGGCGCATTACCGTACATCACTTAACAAGAATGCAACAAGAGGAACCAGAAAACATCGTGATGGAGCTTCTTGGGAATCTGGAATCCTTCGAGGGCTTATTGAAAAGCGTGCAATCAGATTCCAAGGAACTAAACCCCCTGATAGCTGTTCTAGCTAAGGCTTGTGACTGCCCCATGTCGAGTAATCTGACTCGGCTGCTGGCCTCTGTTGTAGATACCCCCCTTATAAACTTTGCTTTGCCCGGCTTCATCTACAAGATGCCCGCAGAAAAGTCAGAGCATGTGAGGGAAGGGTTTCCAACTGTACTCCTAAGCGTGCTTACAATTCTCTTGAAATTCATGGAGCGGCTTCCAAGTCACTACGACAGCGTTCTATGCCCCTTGGGAGCAGTAGAGGTCACATTTGGTCAATTAAAGAAACAGGGCATTCTTAACGACAAGTGTGAGGACATCACGGCCAAGCTGGATGTACTTAAAGAACGAAGAGACGACATCATGGAACGCAAACGCATGGGAGCGCGCGTGAAGACCGCATCAAAACGAACTGTGGACGGCAGTGGTGGCACTGATGATGACGACGAGTCCGGTGACGAAGCGCCAGACGATTTTCGGGAGTATCCTGAATTCCCCACCCCAGAAGAGGTCCGTGCAGGCACCCAACCCTATCTCCGACCAAATCTGGTGATAGGTCCATACAGAAACCTTCAACATTACCTTGATGTGCAGTATCGTCTGTACAGGGAAGATTTTGTGGCACCCTTGAGGGAGGGCATCCAGGAATACGTCGCTAGCCTCCAACATCTAGACGGCCGCCACAAGAGATTCCAAGACATCCGTGTCTACAACGGCGTTTCCATCGTTCAGCCAAACTGCACAAACCAGGGCTTGACACACACCCTACGGTTTGACACCTCCCGCCTACAAAGAGTCAACTGGGAGTTTTCCAAAAGGTTGATCTTTGGATCCCTTGTGTGCCTATCAGTAGACGGTTTCAATACTCTGATTTTTGCGACCGTGGCAAACAGAGATGCAAATGCACTGCTTCGTGGGAACATCGACGTCCGTTTTGAGGGAGGTGTCAATGCTGTCGCAAGGCTGAACCCCAATGATGTGTACGTCATGGTGGAAACATCGGCATTCTTTGAGTCATACCGACATGTCCTCAAGATGATTCAGGGAATAGAAGAAGGTGATTTACCTTTTGAGCAGCACATCGTGCGCTGTGACCTGGACATTGGACCGCCACGCTATCTCGTCCGCCCTGCTGATGACACCCCTGTGCGGTTCGACTTGACCCCTTTACTGAACATCCCAGAGCTGGGAAAAACTGATCGACAAAAGAGAGAAAACGTCAGCAGGCCGCCTTCGAAGGCTGCGGATGGCCCATACATTCCGACGGAATCATGACGAGGACGAAGAAGATGTAAATTTGCACGACCTAGAACAACTTTCAACCAAGTACCCTCAGATAGATCGAGCTAAATCAGTGCCTATCCTCGACACAGATGCCTGGCCATCCGGTGAAGATCTCCACTTAGATGAGTCACAACTTGGAGCCGTACAAACCGCCCTGACCCGACAGTTCTCTGTCATCCAAGGCCCACCCGGAGCGGGGAAGACCTACATTGGACTTAAGATCGTCAAAGCCCTGCTCCACAACAGGGATGTATGGAAAACTCGAGGTGCCCCTCGACCATTGCTGGTGGTCTGCTACACCAACCATGCACTGGACCAGTTCTTAGAGGGGATACACGAGTTCCTAAAGACGGGCATAGTGCGAGCGGGGTCGAGGAGCGGCAGTGAAGTTTTGAAGGAGTTCATGCTGAAAGAAATCAAACACATGAACCGAGAGAAACGGTCTGTGCCTCTCAACATACATCGCAACATTGGTCGTATCAGACACGAAATGAAACAAATCATCATTGAAATCGAACACCTGAAGAAAAAAATAAGAGAGGCTAGGTCAGAGAACAAGCCGCTGTCAATGAGAATACTGGAAAACTACATGCACCAAATGCATGCTTCAAGCATACATGAAACAGACGTCCATAGGTCGGGTCTGCCTGACAAGTGTTCATTCTTTCACGTGTGGCTTGAGCTTATCAAACGCCCAGCAGTCACAGAAGAATCTCCAACGGAGATCAAAGATGTTCCTGCAACAGATACTACGACGGCTGGTCATAACATGGCACATTCAGAAACGCCAAGTCAAGACCCGGGGTCTTCCGACGAGGAAGGATTCAGTTCTGATGATCAGGATGAAGATGTCGGCTATGTGGGATATTACAGCGTACTGAGCACAAGTACGGATTCAACCGAACCACAGGACCTGCAGAAAAACAGGCACGACCTCAGTCCTGCAGAGAACACCATGGCAACGGACTACGGCGATTCCACAGCCATTACCCCCAGTCAACATGTAGACCAGGCCATCCACACTCCTGAAGACCTGGAAAATCCAACTGTCAACATCAAAGCTGATCATACGATTGACGCCACTGGGAAAGAAGCCATTGACGCGACCGGGTATGGCGATAATAGAATTGACCCCACTGATTCCACTGGAGATGACGCTACTGAAGTTGACGCAACTGGAAACGACGCCAATGACGCCGCTAGATCTGACACCACTGAGACTGAGGTTGACGGCAGAGAAACCACCGGAGACGAAGCACTCATCGATGTAGACGGAGAGGCAAAGGTAACTGAGCTGGAGCGCCTAGGAGAGGAGGAGTACGAGGTTTACAATGCAGTCAACCAAGAAGAGATAAGCAACAATTCATCGGAAAACAACCTTCCTCAAGAAGAACAAGCGGACGAAGATGGCGGGTTTCAGCTGGTCGTCAACTGGAATGATGTACAGAGAAGGATCAGGTACGGCCGTCAAAATTTCCCTCCGATGGACAAAGAAGAAGCAGACAGTGTAGAAGACATCTGGCAACTCCAGCGGCCTGATCGGTGGAGGTTGTACAACTACTGGGTTCTTCAATATATCAACCACTATCGTCAGAAGGTCCTTAACCTCCAGAGACAGTACGAGACTCTCTCGACAGAAAATGAAGAACTACGATTGGAGGAGGATTTGTCAGTCCTGCAAGGCGCGACAGTGATCGGCATGACCACCACGGCGGCAGCCAAGTATCGAAAGATCCTTGAACGAGTCAGCCCCAAGATCATAGTCGTTGAGGAGGCAGCGGAAGTTCTGGAGGCCCACATCATCACAACCCTGACGAGAGGATGTGAACACCTCATCCTGATAGGAGATCACCAACAGCTTCGTCCTAATCCAACTGTGTACAAGCTGGCCAAGGACTTTAATCTAGACTACTCGCTGTTCGAACGTATGGTGAAGAACGGTCTTCATCCTCACACATTGTCGACACAACACCGCATGCGTCCAGAGATCTCGGTCCTCATGAAGCATATCTACCCCAACCTGTTAGACCACGAGTCTGTTAGCAGCTACGATAGGATCAAAGGCATTGACAAGAACATCTTCTTCATCGACCACAACAAAGACGAGGTGCATAATGAGGAGCTCCTCAGCCATGCTAACGACCACGAGGCCGATTACGTCGTAGCCCTTTGCCGATATCTGATTCTACAGGGGTACGACAGATCGCAGATTACGATCCTAACGACTTACAAAGGTCAACTTTACAAATTAAGAAACAAGATGAAGAAGAAGTTGTTCGAAGGAGTTCGCGCGACAGTCGTGGACAACTTCCAGGGCGAAGAGAACGACATTGTCTTGCTGTCACTGGTTCGTAGCAACAGGGAAGGCAGTATTGGCTTCCTGAGCATCTCCAATCGCGTGTGCGTGGCCCTATCCAGGGCAAGAATGGGGTTCTACTGCATTGGAAATATCAGCATGCTCGCCAGAAAGACAGAGCTTTGGCGCAGCATCAAGGCAGACATGGAAGAAAGAGGCTGCATTGGGCATCATCTAATGCTAAGATGTCAGAATCACCCAGATAGAGAAGTCGAGGCTCGCTCTGCTAAAGACTTCACAGCTGCTCCAGAGGGCGGCTGCACCAGGGACTGTGACGTACGCCTCGAGTGTGGTCACTGTTGTCGGCTGTCCTGCCATCCTGCAGACCCGGAACACAAAGTGTACAAGTGCTACGAAGACTGCACAAAGAAATGCGAGCAAGGCCATGCTTGTCGGAAGAGATGTTGGGCAGACTGCGGACCCTGCATGTTCCGGGTGCCGAAGATCATTCCAGTTTGCGGTCACGAGCAGATGGTGCCGTGTAGCGTCGACCCAAATGATTTCAGTTGCCGTGAGCCATGCGAGAAGATCAAGCTGTGCGGACATCGTTGCCGATACAGCTGTGGCCAAGAATGTACCCTGACATGCAAAGAGCAAGTAACCAAAGAGTTGCCATGTGGTCATCATGTTACAATGTACTGTGATCAATCTCCAGAAACCGCCCAGTGTCCGATTCCTTGCCAGCAGCAGCTGGAATGTGGGCATCTATGCCAAGGGACATGTGGATCCTGCCAACAAGGACGGTTCCACGTTCCCTGCAAAAACCCTTGTGGTAGAAATCTTGTCTGCTCCCACCAGTGTACATTCCCATGTACCAGTGATTGTCCTCCTTGCCAGGTAGCCTGCCAGAACAGGTGTTTCCACAGTAGATGTAATCACCGATGTGGCGATCCATGTGCTCCTTGCAACGAGCCTTGCTTGTGGAGTTGTCCACACTTTCAGTGTACACGCCGATGTGGTGAACCATGCAACAGGCCACCTTGTAACTGGCCCTGCAGGAACAGACTACCCTGTCGTCATCGCTGCATTGGTCTCTGTGGTGAACCTTGCCCTACCAAGTGCAGAGTCTGCAATCGTGAAGAAGTCACCACCATCCTGTTCGGCAGAGAAGACGAGAGAAGAGCTCGTTTCATCCAACTTGAAGACTGCGGCCACGTCGTAGAGGTCCAAGCCCTGGACATACACATGACTCAGAAAGACATTGCCGACGAGACTGGCACTGTTAGCATACAGCTGAAAGTCTGCCCCTGGTGCAAAACTCCCATCCGCCGCAATCTCAGGTACGCCAATCTCATCAAACAGTCTCTAGCCGACATTGAAGAAGTCAAGAGGAGAGTTAGAGGCAACAGGCACGAAATACTCCGACAAGCAGATGCCATCAAGGCACAGATAGCAAGTTCCCGTTTCCTGAGGGATCCTGGAAACAGAAAGGCCAGTCAGAAGTTGGAAGACAAGTTAATCGCTGTGGATCACTTGACGTTGGGTGAAGTGGCCGTCATCCAGATGCAGTTTGAATTCCTGAAGGTGATAAACGACTACGACAAGATAATGAAAGAAAAGAAGGATTCACTGACGCCCGACAACCGTGTCGGATTCCAGAGGCAACTCGACGTGCTGAAGTCCACCTTGATGCACAATCGGTTCAAGTACAGGATGAGTGCACAGGAGGTTAATGACCTTCACCGAGAGTTGAAAAGGCTCCACTTGGAAATCAACCTGTCCATTCTGACGAATGACATCGACAGGCACAGTGTCGACCTCAGTCACCAAGAATCAAGGGAGATAGAAGTCTTGCAGGTTTGTTCATGTACTACTACTAGGATCTCTTCCTTTTCTTGAGTATTACATGTTCTCACTCTTGCCTATTTACACAAACCAATTAGCTATAATACTTGGCTAGATCTCTTCCTTTTCTTAAGTGTTTGCTTTAAGTTGACGTATATTTGGCTAGACCCGTTGTATGCATGTTGAAGAAACATTCGTGACGGGTGGTTGGTGGAATGTCGTGAAGTATTGTGAAGTTACGGCTGAGGAGAGTTGTGCTTTTCTTGCACAGGGTCTGTTCTCCCGCGGCAAGTTTCTCAGCACAGACGACCTGGAGGTGGGAAAAGAAATCCTGGAAGATGTTCGCCGACGTCATCCCGAGTTGTCAGCTTTGACGAAAGAACAGAAAGCTGAGATCGTCAAAGCCATCGGTCTTGGGAAGGGTCACTGGTACAAATGCCCAAATGTAAGTAGATTATTTTTATGCATTCTTTTTTTTAGTGTGCATTATTTACTGTTTTTTATTTTGTATTGTTATTGCCGTTGTTGTTTTCAAACTAGTCTCAACCAGTGTCTCTTCTTCAAGTTTTGTTCGAATTCTTCGAATTGCGGACACTGTGCATGCCTTTCCAGAGTGCACCCAGGCTCACATGTTTGGACTTCATGCTTATGCACTTCACGAACATTCATGTTGGACAATACAGATTAACATTCATAAAATTCAAAACGGTTAGCGATAATGCAAGCTCCCACTTTGCTGATATATCCTGTTGTAGTGGTTTGTTGTACTGGATTGCAAGGGTTTTACATCATTTTTATTGTATATAATAGGTACATGAAAACATACATTTAAAGTATTGACACAAAATGGATGGATTTAAAAAAAACCTAGGCCGGCCCATAATCAGATCAGTAAAATCGGGGGGAGGGGGGCAAGGTAAAATCCTGTGCAATGGCCATTCATTTTCATATTGCACTTGTATAACTGTTTACGTATATTACACAATTGTGATTACAGCCTGGACATGTACATGGCGTTTCTGTGTAGATCATGGATTGAAATTATTTAAAAGCGTCTTTTTTAATCATCGGCAGGGACACTTCTACGCCATTGGAGATTGTGGTGGTGCCAACCAAGGGGGTAGATGTCCGGACTGCGGCCTTGCCATCGGAGGACAGAACCACGCGTTGGCGGAGGGAAACCAGCACGCTCCCGAGATGGACGGCTCGCAGTACGCTGCTTGGTCTGAAGCCGCTAACCTGAACAACTTCAACTTAGACAACATTCTTTAAGGTGTCAGTGTAAAGAAAGGGCTCCTGATTTATCTGTTGTAGTGTTCTTCATTTTTGCATCAATGTAGTACATTTACACTGGAACAACAGTAGGTAGGAGTATTGTTTTGGGCGACGCTCGTTTCGGAGGACTTTGTATGTATCTCGTCCTCAGCAGCAAGGATTGAAAGTGAGTGGGCGGAGATTGGGTTGATTGACAGGGTTGTGACCCGATATGGCCTGGGTGTTAGGATGTGGTATGAGGTCGCCAAGAATTTGCACTATGTAATCATGATATGAAAAATAGACTGTAATACCAGAGTAAGTCACGTCATACAATTCTATGATGTTACTCAATTGCACATTTCCCCACGATCATACAATACAGTGCCTAGACGTCTAAAATCTCTGATTTATATTTTTTTAACAAGTTAGAGTGATTGCATTATTGCTAATGATAAGGTTTGTGAACTTACAGTTTATACAGCTTATCCCAAATGCTGTTTCTTAATGAACACTTAACTACTTAGGAAACGTATCAGAAAACAATGTACTTTTGTCGTATCTTGGACATGACATTAGATTACAGATTTAAAAAAAGTCATAGACAGCTGCAGCTTCATAATATCATACCATAGCCTCAAAATCTAAGCTTCGGGTCGGCATATGAAGAAGTCACGGTGTTACGTAATGCTATCAGAGAATACTTTACTTAGGAAATATTCCATGCTGAAATGGTATTTGTGTTTTTGCTAACGTTTATGCAATGAAATGCCATTTGATTGCAAGTCTATGTTTTCTCGATTTTCACGTTCTTGTGCCTTACGGATATCAGTGTTACATCAGTGTAATGCGTCAGAAAGATACATTATGATTATACATTTCTTAGCTATTAGTATTACATTGAAATGGCAAAGTATCGATGTAGTAGCGAACCATGCTCCACTGACCAATATCAAAGAAAGGGAGTGCTTTTTGCTGGATTGAAGCAATGAGTCAGATTTGAAGATTTCAATACACAGATTTTGAACCAATGTATCGGCTTTGTATTTCTCTATTTTTATGCCAATGAGTAGTACAGAACAGCAGAACAAGTAACCTATTAAAAGCATCTCAACTCTGTACCATTTTGATCAACACATATTGTTGATCAATATAGTTATCAATATTCAGATAGCGGCGTTTTTAGATAATCAACACAACCACATATCTAGGTAAGACTACGAGGGGAAATCATAAAAGAGTCACAGGAATTAAAGGAGAATAAGTCGAAAATTTCAGAGCATAAATTTAAACTGTAAAGCCTTCTATCGGTATCCACATAATCTAAAATCATTATCATCATTTCCTTGTGAGTGACACCATTTTGAACGTCCAGTAGGTGGTAGGAGACAAGTTGAAGCCATTTAACGAAATGGCAACAGGAGAAGAAGAAGAAACAGGAGGAAAAGTAAAATATTTTATTTATACGTCCCTGGTGTACACTTTAGACCTATCATGTATGATTTATATCTATTTGATGTTTCCAAATAGAACAAGAGATGGAAATTTTTGTCAATTTCTTGTTTTATTGTACTTCATGTAATGATAAATGTCCATTAATGATATACTCTTCCCAAATTGCAATATAGTAAGTCCTACCCTTTCGCGAAAATCTATCATAAACTTTTCTAGTCACTTACGCAATCGATGTCACAATCTACCTAAACTATGCACGGTACTTTGCAATGTTCATTTTTTTATTATTTCGTAGTCACTAGTATGAAATTCCCATCACCTACCACAAGGAATCACAGCATTTCTCATTGATATGCATTTCCATGATTGAAATCTTTTCCTTTTCCACTAGACATTAATATTTCGGGTCGGCGATCAAATCTGACCAGGGGTACCGGGTGCGAGTAAATTATGCGCCAGCATACGCGGTAATAAGTCGGAACGCGGTAATACGCCGGAAGTGCTACACTTTGTTCCCCTCCCCCTCGATCCCGCCCTTCCTCGGTGACCGTTACAGCTGTGTAGAAATTTGCATTCCATTACAATTTCTTCCCAAATAAAGTGACAACAGGCAGTACCAAAAAATTTCATCGGGAATTATCAAGTCACCGCTTGTCACCAGAATAATGAGATTTTCCGGCCTAGTTTTCTTAGCGCAGCGGAATGGTAGCCCTTCTGCCTACCTACGAAATCGTAAAAGAAACTCGGATCTGAAACCTTAATCACATATATCAGATGTTTGTGGAGAAAATTTCTCTCATTAAAAACGTCGGACTTTTTGGGACAGTCTTAGATGGAAAATTTTGCAAATAAGTCATGTGATCGATTCTTTAGCAGGTTGTTTTTTTCCGCTAACCCTTGTATCAATTGACATTTTCTGTAGCCCCGCCTACCTCGGTCAAAACATAAAAATGCAAATATTTGACCGACACGGAGCCAATCTCTCTAATTGGTCGAACAGCTAATTGTCCTGTTATCATTGGTTGAACTGATAATTGTGATGGACAGTCAGGGAAGCTGGGAAGCCGTTTAGTTGTCTGCAGGGATGGTCTTCTGCACTTCTGCGATCTCGCACGGACTGTTGTACAGGCCGCACTGGTAGCTTCCGTTCAGGGCGGGCTTCAGGCAGATGAAGCAGAACTTCTGGCCGCAGACACAGGCCTGGAAATTAGGAGAAATATCAGACAATGATTCGAATATGACTGACAGATGCTTGGTGGGTGGAGTCAAAATGAAGGCAAAGAAACAAACAGAACAAACGCTTCAAGTATGAAATGATGTCGAAAATAGGCTGTGGCAGTAAATATCAATATCAGAAAGATTTTCACACTGAAAGTGCTTGACTTGAATGCAACAGCTGGCTCAAATCACCCAATATCTGCTTGGAAAACCCCTATAACCGCACACTCACAAAGCCCGACGGTAATTATGACCTGTTCCACAACTCTCTCAAAATAGGGGTATTACATTACCTATAAAAACTGCTACGGTGTAAAAAAAAACGACGTGCATCATTTCGCGTATACTACCATACGACATGCCAAACTACATACCAATGCAGCCAACGGATCGTGAGTTACAGCTGTGATCACACAAAAACCCAACCGATTGCAAGACTACTTTACGGAGTAAAAAGAAAGGCTTGAGACATAGGTCGGTGAAAAAACCTTTATGCAAACGCGGACGTGGAAGTTGGAAAATGGTAAGTTAAAAAAACCCGTACCATGTGCTTGCAGGCCTTCTCGTGCTCGATGAGCATGCCACACTTCAGGCAGGCCCTGACGGCAGGACAGTTAGCCACGCCCACGATGGTCTTCTTCTTGCAGTCGCGGAGGATCTTGAGACGCGGGTCTTCGCCGCTGCAGTTGTCATTGCCGCACTTCTCGATACCTCCCCCAACCCACTTGTGCAGACAGTGCCAGCAGAAGTGGAACTCCACGCCGTCCGAGGCCGAACACAGGGGGCACACCACGCGCTTGTGCTTCTTGTTGATACGCTCACAGAGGGAGTGGCACTTAGGACACTCCTGGATGCCCATTCCCTTGCGCAGGTAGTTGTCCGAAATCTTGGTCTCGAACTGCTTCTTTTCATCCGCTGTGAGGACGGCGAGGCGACGGACCTCCAGATAGGTCCATTCCTTGCCACAGTACGCCCCACTTGGACTGATGTAAGGACACTTGAAGACGTACTTTCCTGCACTAGAAAAACAAACAAAAACATGGGAGATTTCAGACTTCGGGGAGATTGTATAACGTACTTCAATCAGGACTGATACCTGCTATCTCCTGGACAGATTTCCTCCATTTCCTCCGTCTGACCCTTTTAACCTCCTGTTATGTTACCTATCAAATTCCCTCCCTCCCTCCCTCCCTCCCTCCCTCAATAACTAAATACATTAAAATTCAAACAGAGAGGTCAATGACCTTTGGACACGTCCGCGTACAATAAAAAAAACAGCACCCTTCATTATTGTAGTTTGACAGTGCTTAACGTAGACGATAACGCACCACATGCAGCATGGGTGTGCCCGATTATTTTATTAGTTCAATAGCTGAAAATACAGGTGCAACGAAAAAAACCCGCATCATGTGGATCCTAATACTAAAGTAGTAAAGTAGTAACCAAACATCAAAGAAATCCGTCAAACCCTCTATGAATATATCTACCCAATCAGACGCAGATGAAAACTACATGTATACCTTCCGGCGGAAGGATATCTCCTTTCCCGGAGGTAATGAGAGACATGTACCTCAGCAGACTCTCGCAGTACGTGGTGAGTGTCTCTGGGGTGATGGCGTGCCCGCAGGACATCTTGGCTCGGGGCGTGTTGGGGTCATCCTCCCAGCTGATCATGTCAGGGGCCTCGGTGGTCTCGACGTCCTCGTCCAGCTGCTTCGGTGGAGGAGACAGGTCTTCCACGGCGTTACTGCCTCCCTTCAGACGCAGCACCACGGTAAGACTGGAATGGTCCTCCATTTTGTAGTCAGATAGGCATTTATTCGCACCATACTCAAGCTGTTTGGTTGTATAAAGGATGCGCTGGGTTTCGGGAGGTATGCCATTAATCTCACTAATCTTGTTGATCAGCTCGTCCACTGTAGCGTCCTGCACAACATTTAGGAACAAGACATTTGATTTTCCCTAGCGACTTTTTTTTTCGGAAATGCATTCGTGTCTTTGTTGTTGACCTATCAACCAATCAGAGATGCAGTATGTAACTACGCAACCAAAATTTGCATACACTGTGGATTATGGGATCAGAGTATCTTGAAGCGTTCAATTTCTATCTGGTCCAAAGAATCCGATTTACCTCAGTTTATATTTTACTTTATGCATCTATTTAACCCCATTTATGTCTGAAAATGTCTAAACCACCAATCTTGTTGACGGGTTTCTGACATGCATTTTTTTTGCAAAATTCAGTCTTTTTATTGTCAAATTACACAATGCCATGCTTTCTAACATTAATAATATGTAAATTTATGTAATTTTTATCATGAAATATACATCATGCCATTTTATGACGTCATTTTGACTGCAGGATAAGTTTAAGCGTATCTTAATCGAATTATCGCCCTATATCTAAATTGCCCGTTTTCTCAAAAATTTTGGAAAAACTTGTATATAATAGAATATCACAACACCTGGAATTAAATAGTATCCTCCATGAAAATCAATATGGATTTCAAAAGCACCATTCCACGTATATGTCCCTTTTGCAATTAGTTGATAAAATCACATCAGCTGTAGAAAAGAATGAATTTACTATTGGAATATTTTTGGATTTATCAAAAGCGTTTGATGCTGTGGATCATAAAATATTGGCGTATTTAGACTAATTTAGCCCCCAAATCACATAAATGTCGTCATAATGACACCATATTACCTCATAATGACGCCAAAGTGGTTGTCATGATTTTGCTAGTACACCCTCCTCGGAAAATTTGGTTGTAGTTTAGGAGTTACAGGGGGCAGGTCCCAAAAGCCGAGCCAACAACTCCCCCCCCCCCCATCCCAGGATGACCAAAAAAGCCAGCACGTCGGCAGAACGTACTGCGCCTGCGCAAAACCCTGATTTTTCACGTTTTTCGTTGGATGTTTGGTCAACGTTGCATCAAAATTTTGCCTGTTGCAGACGATATCTTTTCCTATACATCTGAAAGCTACAGACAGGCTGTCAACCGTACATGCTCTAATACAACCTTACATGAGACGTTCTGCCAAAGTGCTATGCACAATACATTACTGGTTTCGCACAGGTGCAGTACGTTCTGCCGACGTGCTACCATGAACCGTATGTACATACCTTGTGGATCCTCACGATGTTTGTCTCTCCACGCAGCCCCTTGACGAAAAGCTGCCAGATGCTGTTCTCATCAGGCATTTTGCCAATCACAGGAAGGAAAAGTACAGTAAGTAATGTTGCGACAATCAGCAAGTTGTCGTTGCCGAAACCAGTGGCTGTGTGCTATGGCTGATAAATGCAAGGGACTTTACGTGCATGATCGTAGTCTAAAATAAGGAGATACCAATGCTATAGCTTTAAGAGGGGGTAGAGGTTGCAATACTAAATATGTTCTTGCATGACAACGAATGTAAAATGTGAACTTCCCTGCATTTTTGCCACATAACACTTTAAATAACATATACGTTGCATAACCCTGCAAAATTAGTGCCAAAATTATAATTTATGATTATTTAGTTGAAGGAAAGAGGGCAAACAACCCCTAAAGCCCTCAAAATGGAACAACCTCAGGCAAACGGTACTTTCCGAAGTCCCCGGTTTCTATCTTTACTTCCCCTACCCAGTGCTTTACGTCAGTGGACTTTTCACCGGCTGATACCACTATTTGAAAAGGGGTGGTTGGAACTAATCTACCAAAATGCACACCGAATTGAGGCAACAGAGATGTAGTTTGCAGCGTTTTATCAATCTTTAATATGATTACTTCAGTATTCAGTACGCAGTCTGTATAGAACGACGGTCCATGTCACGGCTCGACCTCACCAGTTACATGGTTTCCCCCGTTGACTTGATAATGAAAGTGTCCTTGCAAATGAGTCATCGCGCGCGGACTGAAAAACAGCCAAACGGGGATTACCAGAGTTCTGAAATCCCCCCTGAGTCAGACTCAATACGTGACGATCGTCAAATGACAGGTGAAGGTTTCTCAAACCAATTCGTTGAAGAAGCAGTCTGATCAAATCTTACAGTTTAATAATAATGGAGAGACAATTCGCATCCAGGTGAGTTGGCTTTTAATATATATATTGCTCCAAGCGGCCAACCCGGAAGTAAAAGTGTCGCCCCGTAAACTGAATATGCTTTGTATGCTCGAAAGTGAAACAAGGTTAGAATGATTTGACAGGCATATTTACCTTCGCGACGAACTTATATTTTCGGTGTCTTCCGTGGGTTTGAGAACAGCTTGACTCGAGAGCGGAGTGTTAGCCTAGGTGTAGAGTGTTCGCTTCGCAGCCAGATTCGATCCCCAGCCGAGTATATACGTAATACACAGACTTTTAGCAATTAGAACATACAGTGCTTTCTCTACCCAGCACAAGGGAAAAAGTATGGAAGTTGATCACACTCATCTAGTGCCCTGCTGTAGTACTTGCACCTTCGTGTATCCCAGGTCTATACAAACGGAGATGGACGCCGTGCTATATGTGGTTTAGGGAGGACTTTTATTAACTTTTAAAGCTGTGTAAGGCCATGTTGATTTGATTATATGGATGACATCCTCTGGGTACCCCAAAACTGATGCGAGCGTGCGAATAAAAAAAAAGTTTGGCAAAAAAAAAAAGTTGCCTTCATTATGAAATCTACGTGGTCATGAAGGTTGAACAAATGGCTAAACACACAGATTATGGTATGTCGAATAATAGACTCTTCATTTTCATTTCTTGACATTTTCTTCTTCCTTTGGAATTGATTTTAGTATTTCTACGATATTAGTATAGTTTTCCAATACTAATGACTTTTTTCTATTTACGGCATATATTTGCTCATTTTGCAACTCTACTCCATTGCAAAAACGTGTCATTCAGGAAGTGGAGGTGCCCTACGAGTGTGTTTAAAAGCTGGGAACACAGCTGTCAGCCATTTTTGTTTACATTCTGGTAGTTTGTGGTGTTACCACAAACTGAGTGCGCCTCGTGTGGGCTGTTTTAGCGCCATCCATTCATGTTAGAAATGTGAGATAATTGCGCAAGTCTGTTGAAAAGTGGAAGTAAACGACAATTACATAAAGATTTTTTAATCAAAAGATATCAATTTTTGGTGCAAAAATGTTACATAGTGCGCCTTTAACTCAAGAAGCGGGGGATGGATTTGTATTATATTCGGCCTGTCGATAGGCGTAAGCAAAATAAACGACACGTTTGAATATGGGCTCCTCAGGGCCTTTTCTTGGTACTCATGTATATGTACATGTATAATCATAATTCATACATTCATAATTAACATGTAAATGAATATGTATACGTATATTCATAATTCGTGTATATGAATATGAACATGTATATTCATAATATAAATCAATGGTTACTGACAAAATTTCAACAATGAAATGCGCCATCCGACAGGGTACAGAAGGAGCTAGCCGCCCTGAGGAAGTCCCCTCCTCTCGGTATCCAGGTGTCCCTGCCTTCGGACGACCTGCACGTGTGGGAGGCTGTCATTCCTGGGCCACAGGACTCCCTTTACAAAGGTCTGCTGTTTTTGATAGCAGTAAATCAGCATTGTATAAAGAGACTCTTTCTACACAACCAGGTGTTTTTTACTCAGCCGACGTTTCGGTGACCGTCTGTCACCTTCCTCAGGGCAATTCTGACTGGTTCACATTGCACTGCAGCATAGGTGTCGCTGCTATAGACGCGTTCTCCACGTTCTACACGTACACATGCACTGTTTCAGGGAACTGTATTTACAATGCGGTCCCAAACGTATATACAGGAGTTGGATATATATAGTTCCCTGAAACAGTGCATGTGTACGTACGTTTGGGAACGCATCTATAGCAGCGACACATATGCTGCAGTGCAATGTGAACCAGTCAAAATTGCCCTGAGGAAGGTGACAGACGGTCACCGAAACGTCGGCTGAGTAAAACACTTGGTTGTGTAAAAAGAGTCTCTTTATTCAGTGACTTACCAACCCGATGGAACTATTCACGGAAGTAAATCAGCATATCTTACTAAATGATTCCCTGGAGGCCAAGGCAGTCGCATTTTCGATGTTGATATCTGTCACAGGTGTACACCAGTATCCTCCTACGCAGACTTCTAGTTGGGACAGTGTTTGTTTCTACGAGCGGCTAGAGCAGCCGTTTCTTTTCGTGGTGGGGGTCTCGTTCGGGGGAGATCTGGAGTGAAAATGCTGTATTTGCTCCCGGGCAAAAGGTCGGCCTTTCTAGTTAGTGATTGTATTAATTAAGAAATGCATGTATTCTGGCATGTACATGTAGGTAAAGTACCAACTTACTCGCATGTGTTCGGGGCCGGGTGTCGTCAAACGAACACTTTTATAGAAAGAAGCAGCTGTACCATGTTGTCTTTTTTTTGGGGGGGGGGTTGTTGCAGTTGACAAGGGGAGTTTTTTTATTAACACTGTTGCACAATGTATGGTGGGTGTGACTTCGGCGACCATTATGTAGCTAGGTAAGTTTTCCACCAGTAAAAGTTAAAAGGATACTAGACCTTAAAGAGGACGGCCTGTCGCCCTGGGCATCGCAATAGGGTTGAAAATACCCCCACTGTGATATGTACTCCCCACTGTGGCTTTTCCTGGCAGCTTGAATAGTGAATTGACCCCCATAACTACATAAACTCATAAACATCCAAGACTGTCTAGAAGGCAGGGACTGATTAGCATAATACTGGTCGATCAATTTTGAAAAGATTCAAATTTTTTTCTACTGGTTTTTACAGTAACATAACTAAACCACGCAGAATGAGCCAGATAATTGTAACAAAGTCTGATAATCAAGAAAATACTATCAACAACTTTCAGTTACTGGAAAACCAACCTTGTGTTCAAATTTCAACTTTCTAAACAGCCCTATCAAAAGTGTCTAAGTTATCTGTATTTGAAACTTGAAAATATCTTCCTCATATATATATAGCTGAATTAGTTTTGATAGTAAGTGTGTCCAGAAATATGTCTTGTAATTGTGGCGTCCATTTGGCAGTATAAGAAAACAGTATAAGTCATGTAGACTGGAGCTCTGTTAGAACTGTACAAGTAACTGCAAGCCAATGTCTGACCCTACCGGGTAGAGCTGCAAGCCAGTGTTGACTTTACATTCTGGGTTAGATGAGACTACAGAATTTCCTTACAAATGAATCATATTCAATTCCTTATCTGTTGTCTGTTCATTTTAAAGTGTCTTGAAGAGTAACTTGCTTTTTTGCCTTGGGTACTGTTGACTTATTAGCCAGGCCTCTGCCCATGTTACCACTACGGTAGTCAGAGGTAGACTGAGGTCTGGTAGTTTACGTTAGCCGAATTTATGGGTGATTTTATAGTACAATCTTCCTCTTTAAATGACATCTTCTGTCAGCAGCTAATCTCCGTTTATATTTATTTGGTTTTGTAAGAGCCGAAATGGCATGTGTTGGACATTATACATATATGACATGACATTATTACATGTACTTACTGAGCCACTACCATCATCTTTGTGTCAATGTGAGATATCGAGGAGTTAGAAAAAAGATCAATCGTCGAAAGGTTCATAACAATACTTCCACGAGGACTACATTGAGGTGATTACTATCAAATATGAAGAAAATATGGTTGCCGTTGGTCCTTCGCACTATAGTACTCATAAAGCGCCACCCTGCAGAATGTTCCCAAACGACAGAGCTAGCTGGCAGCAAGTTCCAGAGTTCTTAACATGTCGTCTCCGTACAAAAAAGAAAGGTTGATACATTAATATTTCACATTCATTTATTCATCTATTGGTTTGGCTGCAAAATACATCAAATCAGTGCTGCGTGGCTAGCCAATGGATGTTACAAAATGTAAGATCTTTTGAAAAAATACAGATTAACATAGTTTTTATACGTTTATGCAACTTTCATTTACTCATATCCAAACCATGCACTGTACACTGGCCGTGTAAGACATGGCCAAACTTTACTGATCATCACATACTCTCCAGGCTTTGCTGAAAACTTAATTCACATTCAGTACGTTCTCTATGAGTCACATTTCATGTGTATAGCATCTACCCATGTATATCATGTAATTACAAAAAAACGTTTTCAACATGATCTTGATGTAACATAACATTGCAGTTATATGTATGAAGACACATGATGATACATTCTCGTCGCTTTTGCTACCTTTCTAATTCTTGACAAAGTCAGTTTGACCAAGTGTACATGAAGTAATTAAATGATCTTTGGCTACCCCCGTACACGTTTACAAAGGTCGTCAAACCATAGTCTTATTTAAACGACCCGCACCAACTCTAACATGAATTGATGATTTACAATATAGCTATCTTGAACAAATACAAAGGTTGTGAACCTAATGCATAGTCTTATTTGCACTTTCCTCGTGCAACCTATTGTAGGCTAAACATACGTGTACCTTGGTCAGAAGCACCCATTTTAGGACACAATAGTTTAGGTGGATCATGAAAAAGATTTAATTCGCAAATAGCTAGGGTATCGCTTATGATTATTTCAAATTGTGGACAATTGTGTTACTCACGGAATCCAGTGGTTTTGATTGGTTTTCAGTCCCGTAACATTTTAGCGATCTGGAGTGTTGACACATTTTGGCGATAAAAATTTGGAGCAATTAAATATAGCCAAATAACTTCCATTCGTATGGCGGTACAGTTCATATTGATACGTATTTCCAATGAGCTGCGCTACTTTTTTTCAGTATTGTGGGACAATTCACTGCCATACTTTATACACCCTATTGTGGAGGGAAGAACTTGCCATGAAAACCAAACGGAATGTAAGTAGGCATGTAGGCGGTGTTGATTTTCTTCATAGTTTTAGCGTCGAGGATGAGAAGATAGTTCTTTTCAAGGATGGCATCGAACACAGACGACAGAATCACACCGTCGTCTTCGGCCGTACCGTCAGGATTGGGAACAAAAGTAGGTTCACTGGCGTAGTGATTCGGGTGGTACCAAATTTGATCTTTCCCAGGGGTGCAAAGGTTCTTTTTAACCAGAGCTAGCGACCCATTGACCGGGTTGGACGGAGAAAAGTCAAGGACGACCCCATACACGTAACAATAGTGTCGGGCTCGGTAGTTTTCGTTGATGATCGGGACTTCGATTTGGTGCATGAAATCCTGCATGGGGTCTTTGCTGCGAAATGTTTCAGTCTCTACGGACTTATTCGCCAGGTCAATGGTGTGGCGATAAAATCTACTCTTAGTAACACTCTGGTGGAGACCGGATAGATTTCGTAACATGTGGATTTTGTATTGTGTAAGAACAGAAAGGCCCGTCTCAGACGCACACATGTCGACAATAATCTTCCCGTCGTCCGTTTCGTAAGCGTTTGCATGATGGGTAACAAAAATGGCGTCATGTTGAAGATATTCTACCTTCCCAGTTTTAATGTTGGCTACTACTATTGTTGTTTTTTCATCAGGAAACCACTGCATAGCTTCGGCCACCTCGGCTGTGGTAACCAATTTCTCAACGTTAATAATTGCAGGATGGGTAAAAAATATTACATAATTCTTAGTTAGACCAAAACTATGCATATAGATTGACTTATCTGTCTGAAAGTTGGCTATGATTTCAAAAGAAGTAAGATCCTTAATTCTAACCACATAGTACTGTTGTTTCTGACCCGGGAGCAAGCCCGGCTGCAATACATAGTTAATGCTGTTATTCGTACCGGGCTCTAAAACAGGATGGGCACAGGATTGGACAAAATGTATGTAAAAAGTTACCCCGTTAATGGGAGGGATGGAAACTCCTGTGGTGGCAAGAGTATCCAGGTCAAACTTAGCGTACACCCAATCATCGGTCAGCCCGGCGTAGACGCTGTTTTCCCCGTGACCGAACTTCCACACGTTGACATCGGTGTTGTCGAAGGGGTGCAGAAGGGCTTCCACCTTTTCCAGTTCGCTGAACGCCGGGTCAACACCCAGGAAAGTGAGCGACGGGGCGTAACGACCGGCCTGTTTAGACCTGTCAGAGAGGAGAGAGGTGGTGTAATGTTTGTCAACAACATTGCGCAAATAATATTGGCAGGAATACACATTTTGATATTTGATATTATTTGTACAACTCCATTATAACTCCGTCCCATCGCTGTCGTTTTCCCAAAGCTCTGAATGACGCCATTGTTTATAACTATGATGCCTGTACTTGAAGGACAGGTATCATAGTTTTTTTTAGATATTATGAGTAAATTTCGCACACCCCAATCCCATGACAACTTACCTGGTGTAGGTACTGGATTCTAGGAAGGCGGATGAGAAGTTCAAGCCTTGCTGTCCGATGGCTATACTGTGCATCTTGGCAAAACCATCGAAAACATGGAGGGCCGAACGACCACCAAGTTCGAACATAGCAGGAGCGTTCCGAACCTGGAGTACAGGGAAATTAAGAAGAATTTCTCGGCTGTCCTCAAGCCACAATGGCAACAGCAAGAGCCTAACCCTAACCCTTTATGCAGTAACAATTACTTGATTCACAATTGTACCTCTACCTCTATAAAGACACCGTAAAGAATTGGAAATTGCGGATTTAGAAATTGACGAATTACTTATTAGTTCCGTCAAAATCTCACAGTTGTTTAGGAGGCATCTAAACTTTTGACATACTCCAAGATGATACGAAGTAATTAAAATTATAAAAAAAAGTTATCAAAATTGTCTTTCCAAATTCCAGACTATTTTAGTTATTTATTTATTTATCTTCTTATTTATCTATTCATCTATTCGTTTTGGCTGAAGATGCCAGATTAGTAATTTTACTAACCAGGGTTCCTTCCAGCCATTTTGGCACGGTGTTGTTGGAGTCGTACTTCATCGGGACGTGTCGTAGTTCCTTGGCATTTGTCCGAAAAAGGTTCAGCACTCCGTCGGGAGCCGACGCGACTCCAACCGACAACGTCACGACAAGAAGCAGAAACACACGGGCCGTGTAAAACTCCATGACTGAAGTCTTCTAAAATCCAGAGCAAAGTGACCGCAGGAGTTATCTAATGAACTTTTGAACCCACATCGTAAGGTCTCATGATCTCTTTAGATTTGATTGGTCATTTCAATCGGTCATTCACCTATGGCGAAGGCATTACGACCTACATTACGTTTGCACTACTTAAATCAATGCAACCTTTGATCATCGCGTTCCATTTTTGTATTTCCCTCCATACGTTAGGTATGGATGAAATATATCGTTTTTCCTGATGTTTATTCTCCTCCTCCTTCTGCCACTTCTTGAAATGGATTAAATGTCTTAGTTTTTGGGCCAAAGGACCTGAAACTTAGTATGGAGGTAGAGTGGGTAAATACTCCCGGACATTTTTTTCATACAGGCTTTTGAAATTGTTTTCTTTCATTTTGGCCACTATCAGAGATAAAATGTACATTTTGGGCTCTGGAGCCCTGGCATTAAACCTAAATTTGGTATGGGGATACCTTGGACACATGGCCACAGAAAGTCATTCACGCGTTTGGCATAAACCACTTCAACATTGTGTTAAAAGGGCCTTTTTGCTATTGTGCCCTTGCATTATAACCGAATGGCCTACAATTTGGAACAATGGTACCTTGGAGATATGCCCAATAAACTGCACTAAATCTTTTGTCATACTCTACTTCATAATTATATATAACTTGGGACTTTTTTGCTATTTTTAGATAACAATGTACATTTTGGGCCCCTGTGCCCTGGTCATTAATTAAATGCAAATGACTTGGTAAATTAGTATAGGGGCATATGCCCACAGATATCCATTAACACATTTGGTATGCACAACTTCAAACTGATGTATTTTGGGACCTTTTGGCTATTTTTAGACTAGAAATGTATTTGCCTCATATTCGCTGGTATTGACTTGAAATTTGACATGAATGTGCCTATGCCACATGCCCACAGGGCCTTATTCATATTCTTACCATACAGCATTTTATCATTATTCATTTTAGGATTTTTTGCTATTTTTAGACCAAAAAAGTATATTTTAGGTTCCTGCATCATAACATGAATGCAAATGACTAGGAACTTGATAAACCCATGTGCTTTCTCGATTTATCTCTTTGCCTTGTATATATTTTTAAAACATCAAAAGCTATATGCTCGAGCCACATTAAGCAGATAACTCGCTATTTGTCCGATATATATGTTTCATTGTATTTTAAAAAGTTCTAAACATAGCAATATGATTCATGTTTTAAATCCTCTAATAAGAGCTTTTTTTTTAAATATTGTGATTGATTTTAAATATGTAAATTAGCACAATACTTCAGACTCTACTGTGTAAGTCTGCCTTTTTGCTAATAAAGTCATTGATTGATTGATTGATTGATTGATTGATTGATATGGTGGTAGCTTTCGGACTAAAGATCGCGTAAGGGTCCATTAAGGAGTCCTCTTTACACGGGGGGGGGGGGTCAAAATAAGAAAAATGCATTTCGGAGTGGGGTGAATATCGAATGAGGTGATATTGCTAGTTGATGTAATGTTAGGATGGTTCATTTCTGCTTAAGGTTGATATGGAACAGTCCATTTTGGGAAGGAGAGAGATGGAGTAAAATATGATCACGAGCAAATGTCTAAATAGGTTTTGCCCTCACTTTTATTTGATTGGTCATCGCCTAGCTTTTCTCAAATTGTTCTAAAAACGTATAACTGAACATTTTGTGTCAAAGGTTTTTTTTACATTCCTAAAACAGTAACCCAAAGTCTTCTTATTTACCAACAGGAGGGAAGTTCAAGATACAGATACTTCTCCCGTATCCTTTTTTATTTCATCTTCGCCAAATGAGGCCAATCTGTAATTACTGATGATTTAAAATTGTAATACATTAGTAAATACATGTACAATACGGTATAGAAATATTAACCTTGTCCTGCTGCTCCCATGGGCCCAACACATGCTTGGAAGCAGATTGACGTCCCCAGTGGGATGATGGGAAGGCTCGATATTTAACATTGTAGACTAGTAAAATAAAAGCAGTACTCCCTATTCTGACATCCCCAGCAGAGGAAGCATATAATGCACATGCACAGAATTGCCAACAGGACAAGTGTTAATGTTGTGATTTACTACTGATAGATCATATGTAAGTCGATGCAATGTGCCACTGCTATTAAGTTATATCGTTTTATTGTCGAAACTTGATATGTATACGTGATTGTAAATTTAACTCTGCATTGACAATGTTAACGAGGTAAGGAATTTCAATGACCTGGCAATCAAATTTTGATACTGTCTAGTCACTGGTATATAGCATCAAGGTTACAAGAAGAATCTTAATGATTGAGTCCACGTGGGGTGTTTTTTTCGCCATAATCTGTGATGCATGTGTGGAATAGACTCTACTGTATATAGTACTTTTTTTTTTATTCCTTGACTGTTCTTGTAGCGAAAACTACCCGCTCGGGCCTCCTATTGTAAGTGCTTTAATCATTTTATCTCTATATAATTATATTATTATTGAATCACAAACCAAAACAGTCGACCATATGTTTGCCTTAATTCAACTAAACTCCAGCGTTCAATAGTCTCTATATGTGATGAAGACAAAGACAACAGTTCATTTTTACTAACTTCCATTTTCTTGGGCTTCTTTTTCAAGACTGTGGAAAATTTCTTTCATAACAATCGGAAAATTATAGCTTCGTAAGTAAAGTGTAGTGTGTTGTTATCCCTCTATACGCTAGGTGCGCTTTATGACGCCGATCTACCACCTGAACGTCAGTCAGAGTAGCGGCCAGGTGTGTCTCCGCTTCCTGGCTGAAGATGAGTGGGTAGCAGGAGGAACCGTTGAACAGGTAAGGAATCATCATGATGGATTGATTATAACTAAAAACTAATTAATGTTTTTGGTGATTAATGTTTCCTACGTTTTAAGGAGGAGGAGATTGTACAAGCCTTGGCTTCTTTCCTCCTCATGCACACTGTATTTATTGATTAATGTTTATCTTTTTATTGGTGCAAATAAATAAATGAAAAAAAGGAATGTTTCTGCAAAACTATGTATAATTCCCAAGTAAAGATGACCTGGACTAGTAATGGATATGAGTAAACGATAACGGTTTTTAGCTGTTTGCTTTGGTTTTCTTATATGTTTTCATAAAACAAATGTGTCTGTTTATGAATAATGAAGAAACAATTAACTACACACACAACAATTTGTACACATTTCTAAAAATTGAACTGTTAGTCAGATTTTTTAAGATATCTTTTAAGATATCTTAAGATACTTTGTATAATGGTGTTATCTACGCTGAACAGTCTGTTCATTAATGAGTAACAAAAGTACATGTTCATGAATTTTTTCCACATGTAGCTTGTTTTCGGGCTATTTCAAACGCTAAAAGTATAAAATGATGACGACAATGTGCTAAGAAATGGCAGTAAACATCAGACAGATTTTGTCATCTAGAATATTTACCTTCGCCAAGACGGTTATCTTGTCAGAGGCGTTCGTGTGTGTGTGTGTTTGTGTGTGTGTGTGTGTATGTGTGTGTCTGTAAACACGATAACTTCAGAAGGCTTTAATGGATTGTCTTGATATTTGGTAGGTGGGTAGGTCTGAGACCTCGAAATGATTAGATTTTGGGCCCCCTGGCGGCTTGTCATGGTACTGTAGCAGAACTTCCGGTTTTGATATCTCATGATCTAGACATGCTAGGGTCACGAAATTTGGCTGGTAGGTAGCTCTTGTGCCGTGGAAGGGGTGATGTGAGTTTGGGGCCCCTATGGCTAGCGGCTTCCCCTGGAACTGCAGTGGCGTTCGTTGAAAAATTTTCAAAGGAGGATAACTCAAGAACCGGTTGACGTATACCGTATGCCGTATGCCTTTGTTGCGCATGCGTCGCTCCCGCACGCTTCTCCTTGTCTCTCCCTCTTTCCTCCTTCTTTTTCCCCTATTAACGTACAATATAAGCCCCATCCCACCTACGTACAAGCTTCTAAATGTTCTAAAGACGTCCAGAAGTGTGCCGGACCAAAAATTTTGGGGTGACAGCTGACGAAAACGTATTAAACTTGCTACCCGATTCCAAGGGTGGGAGGGCGAGCTCAAACACGCACGTCTCCGGCACCCGCTCGCCGCCTCAGTGCCGGGGGCGCCCTTTCACGTGAGTTTCCATCCTCCAGCCTATAGTGCTCTTGCCGTCATGTCGCTGATGATTTCCAGGTCAGTGGTCTTTCTTTTATTATTCCTCAATACGATTCAGGCCACTACTGTCGGTTTTGGCCCAGGTAAAGTATGTAGGACGAAGCCGCCATACTTCCCGTTTACCGGTGGTAGCGCTCAACCCCGAACGCTGTCACCTTCCTGGTACCCCGTTCTCAGTTTAAACATCAATGAATTAGCTTCATGGCAGAACTTAAATTTTGCCTCCACAGGTCTCCTCATGAGACAGGCCAGGTACTTGAGAACATCAGATAGGCTTTGTCTGCTCTACATTTGCTCCGTTCTTATGGCACAAGCCGTGGACCCGGGGGGGAAACAAACCCTGGTCCTCGGCCCCCAAAGTACCCATGTGGATCCTGTGGGAAAGCCGTAACCTTCAAGCACAAAGCAGTTTGTTGTGATAAATGCGATTTTTGGTTTCACCACGACTGTCAGGGCCTTAGCTCATTTATGTACCCCTATCTGGGCAACTCTAACGTATCTTGGATTTGCCTAAACTGCGGTTTGCCAAATTTTTCCACAACATTCCTTTCTAATTCTAATGACTTGTCGTCTCCTAATCCATTTAGCCCACTAAGTGATGCTAGCCCAGGAATTCCATTGGCTGCGTCATCACCTAAATCACCTGTACAAAACAAGCGAAGGTCTTATGCTAGACCTCTACGCCTTATCAATGCCAACTTTCAGTCACTTAAAAACAAGAAAGTAGAACTGGAAACACTAGTAGATCAAACAAAACCCGACATTCTAGTTATTACTGAGACTTGGTTAGACAGCACATGCAATATTTCTGAATTTTTTCCCAGTCACCTCAACATGCAGGTGTTTTTCAGGAATAGACCAGATGATAGTCATGGTGGTGTCTTAATAGCAGTCTCCAACGAATTTATATGCACACAAGAACCTCACCTCGAGACTGATTGTGAAATGGTATGGGTTAAGATAGAGCTTGTAGGGTCCAAGAGTCTTAATATATGTGCCTATTACAGACCACAAGTAGGGGACAATGTTAGTCTTGACCGCCTAGAGCAATCTATGGAGCGAATATGTAACAAGCGAAATAACCATATATGGATTGTCGGTGATTTCAACTTGCCAGGCTGGGACTGGGCAGACCCCCAACAGCCGGTACTTAAACCAGGTAGTTCCTATCCAGGTCTGCACCGCCGGTTTCTGGAACTGCTCAGTGACCACAATATGTCCCAAGTCGTGGACAAGCCCACCAGGTATGACAACACATTAGACCTAGTGCTCATGTCTAATGACAACTGTGTTAACTGTGTACGCACTTTACCCCCCATTGGCGACCACGATTTAGTCTTTGTTGAGGCAGATCTACGTCCTCAAAAACAAAAAGCGAAACCTCGCAAAGTCTTCCTGTACAAACGTACAAATTGGGACAAATTTCGTGATGAAATGGAAGATTTCAAAACAGAATTCCTAGAGCTGTAACAAATCAAAGACACTGCAATTGTCTAGATTGTTAAATCGTGCAGCCAGGATTATCACAGGGCGAACACTCAAAGATCGTGTTCCTACAAAAACCCTGCTAGCTGAGGCTGGTTTGGTACCACTGGCTGATAGGGTAAAAGTGAGTACGCTAGTAGCTGTACAGAAGGCAGTTCGCCACAAAGCTCCTGCCTACATGACAAATATGTTTAAATGGCTATCACCCCCAGTGTTCAGAGTTCGCACACGCACTGCCATGAAACAGCTCCTCAGTTTCGACCCTTACATGCTGGACACTCCAAAGGCAAACCTGGAAACATTCAAAGGGAGTTTGCAATATCAAGGGCCACTAGTCAGGAACAGACTAGCTGTTGACAAACGGCAAATAACATCAACGTCTGTGTTCAAAACCAGACTGTGAAGGGACCGGTTTACTGAATGTGACTGTAACTGTAGCAGTGCACACTGTGATTTATATGTAATTGATTGTGATGTAATGTAACGTCATTGTGATTTTTCCTCTGTGATATACTGTATTTTTAAATGTACCTTGGCTTGAGTTCCCAGGAATAACTGAAAAGCAGATCGGTAGATCTGAGTTATATCCTGGTTAAATAAATAAACTTGAAACTTGAAACTTGAAGCTAATGGAAGGTGATGCCCAGGTTGATGAAATGTACAATAAATTTACATCTAAATTATCCAGCTGTGTTGATAAGTACGTACCTACCAAGATGTCTAATAACAAAAAACACCTTCCGTACATAACCCCTCAACTTAAAAGACTGATGAGGAAAAGAGACCGCTACTACAAGAAGAGTATAGGTGAAAACACAACTGAGAGAAAAGAAAAGCTTAACCAGTTTAAAAAGGAAATAAACAAGAAGATGAAAGAGTGCTACTGGAAATACATTGAAGAAGTGGTACTCGATATAGACCCAACTGATTCTGGACAAAGTAATCCTACTCCATCATGTAAACAAGGCACTAAAAAATTTTGGAGCTACCTTAAAAGTCTGAAATCCGAGAGAGCCGGGGTACCCCACCTCAGGAACGAAGGAAGGCTTGTCTCGGACAGTAAGGCTAAAGCAGACATATTAAACCAACAATTTCAGTCAGTATTCACAACTGAACCCCCAGGTGACCCTCTGCCCGACATGGGGCCCAGCCCTCACCCATCAATGCAGGAAATAAACATAAATACTAATGGTATCCAAACCTTACTGGAAAACTTAAACCCACACAAAGCATGCGGCCCGGACCACGTCCACGCATGCGTCCTTAAAGAACTTAGCTCTACATTGAGTCCCTTCCTCCAAATGATCTTCCAAAAAAGTCTCGACACTGGTACTGTACCAGAAGCCTGGAAGGAAGCAAACATAGCTCCGATATACAAAAAAGGTAACCGTCTCGATCCGGCTAACTACCGACCCATCTCCTTGACATGTATTTGCTCGAAAATCATGGAACACATCATAGCCAGCACTATGATGTCCCACTTTGACACAAACAACATCTTGTATGACCTCCAGCATGGGTTTAGACATGGTAGGTCATGTGAAACACAACTTCTATCTCTTACTGATGACTTGGCCCATAACAGGGATAACGGGATTCAGACTGACCTCATAATTATGGACTTTGCCAAAGCTTTTGACAAAGTTCCACATCTCAGACTGATACACAAACTACAGTTTTATGGTATCACTGGTAAACCTCTTGTATGGATTCAGAACTTCCTGCAGGGCCGTTCACAAACTGTAGTGCTAGATGGGGAGTGCTCGGACCCAGTGCCTGTAACATCGGGCGTACCTCAGGGTACAGTTCTGGGCCCGATTCTCTTTCTAGCATACATTAATGACCTTCCTAAATACGCTGCGCATGCAAAAGTAAGGCTGTTCGCCGACGATTGCATTTTGCAAATGAGTATTAAGGAAGGAGACGATTGCAAAAAACTACAACATGACATTAATAGTATCTGTGGCTGGGAGGAGAAATGGTTGATGGCTTTCAATCCCTCAAAGTGTGAGGTGATGACAGTCCCTTCTTCTAGAAACCCAATAACGTTTTCTTATACCCTCCATGGCCACATTCTGACTAAGGTAAGTACCACCAAATACCTTGGTGTCTCCATTTCCTCAAACTTAACCTGGGGCAAACATGTCGAATTAATAACATCAAAGGCAAACAGAACCTTAGGAATGCTGAGACGCTGCCTGCGAATCTCAAGCACTGCGGCAAAGGAGAGAGCCTACACGGCTCTGGTAAGACCATCCTTAGAGTACGGCTGTAGTGTCTGGGACCCTCACACCAGGGATCAGGTGAGTAGGGTGGAGATGGTCCAGCGTAGAGCAGCCCGTTTTGTTTACAGTGACTATAGACGTACAAGTTCTGTCACCTCTATGCTGCAAAACCTGGGCTGGCAGTCTTTGGAAGTACGCCGGAAGATCGCCCGTCAGGTCATGCTCTACAAGATCTTACATAATTCTGTTTCTGTCCCACACTCAACCAGGATTGTCCCGGTGGCTCGATGCTCCCGTCGCATCAATCACACTCAAACATTGCAGGCCATAGCGAGCAAAAACAACTTCTACAGGCTCTCGTTCTTCCCCCGCTCCATCAGGGAATGGAACGAACTTGATCCTGGTGCGGCGGAGGCGGGGTCTCTCGCCCAGTTCAAATCAGAACTGGGGAGGTCCCTGCTGCATTGAGCCTCCCCAACACGTCTTGTATATATGTAAATATTATTAATGCACTAACTCACTTGTCTCGTCTTTTGCACACCCAAATCAGTTGTTTATATGTTTCCTTCTTTATTATCCGTTTCTTTCCTTATGTTTTTTGCACTAGAGCACCTGTATATAATTTATTGCGCAACCTGCCGATAATCCCAGAAATGGGGCTTGGCAGTAACGAAGATGATGATGATGATGACGGATCATCGTGATTTTTGGTATGTAGGTAGCTTAAGTGATGCTTGACATTATTATATGACAAATATGCAAATCTGGATATAATTTGCATAATTAATGAGGAAATGCTATGAATCAGTTGCATTCCTTGATAGGAATATTCAAGCTTGCGACATATGTAATTGAGAACGAGAGAAACATAGGCAGATATTGATTATGTAAATTAGGACCTAATTTGCATAGTTAGGAAAATGTTATAATTCCAAAGTGGTGACAGCCTGGAATTTTATAATGGCATTTGAAAGTTAAGTAAAGGTGAGCATCATTAAACATAACTTATCCAAAGAAGGACCTCATTTGCATAATTTACGAGAGATGCTAGATTGGCATGGTTTGTTAAGATAAGACTGTCTTTGGGTGGAGAATATGATCAACTGATATAATTGATGCAAACGAGGATCCTATTTCCATAATCAGTGAGAATAATCTATAATTCGTGTCATAAAGGTTAACATCATTTGGCGAAGGTCTGAGGTCGTGGAACTCTTCCTTTGTTTTGCCGCCCTGAAATTGCATTCGATACCTTTAAAATAGCGTGTCCAATCCATAAAAGTGTGAATCAAGAAAACCAACAGGGCCGCCCGCCTTCTCTATCGATGCTATGTAAAAACGCTATATTTGGGCTAAACGTGGAGATAATTCACTACCCGATTTAAATTCTATCCTTGTTTGTTACAGGTGCTGAACGCATTATTCTCTCTCCTTATCAAGCCAGAAGAGGACAACGCCTTTGACCATGACGTTCTTAACAATTATCACCACTTTAAGACGTCGTACAGTTGTAATGCTCGTGAAAGTGCTGAAAAGGCCAAATAGATAATATTCATAATCTCCAAGCAGATCCTTTGGTGTCTGCAAAGACAGTATTAAATTGGCAAAGCTAAGCTGTTATGATAATACATTTGCCAGACAGTATCCAATACACACCCAAGGCCACCTGGCAAATAGATACAGCCTGGCCAATTTGATACTGTCTTGAAAGTTTGCAGCCACCAAAAGATCTGTTTGGAGATTAAAGATTCAGTCCATCTCAAATGGCGTTTAGCGGGGCTTGCAGATCACTGAGGAGAAACTGGCTCCCAAGCCATTTTGTGGTAATGTAATGTAATTTTTTGGTCTGAAAATAGCAAAAAAGTACCATTTTATACAATTTTGAAATGGTGTATGCCAAACTTTTGAACAATGTTCTGTGGGCATGTGTCCAAGGTACCCACATAGCAAATCCCAAGTTATTTGGTTTTAATATGAGGGCACATGAGCCAAAAATGTACGTTTTTTGGCCAAAAATAGCAAAAACGCCCTATTTTACACAAATTTAAAGTGCTGTATGTCAAAAGTGTGAATGATGTTCTTTGGGCATATGTCCAATACCACATTTCTGGTCATTCGGATGTAATACCAGGGCACAGGAGCCAAAAATATACATTTTTTTGTCTGAAAATAGCAAGAAAGTCCCATTTTACACAATTTTAAGTGGTACATGCCAACAGTGTCCATACTATTCTTTGTGAATGTGTCCAATGATCCCCTATACCAAATTCCAGGTCATTTGGTTTTAATATCAGGACACAGGAGCCAGAAATGTACATTTTTTGTCTGAAAATAGCAAAAAAGTCCCATTTTCACAATTCTAAAGTAGCATATGATAAAAGTGTGATTTATGATCTGTGAGCATGTGCCCAAGGCACCTCCATACCAAATTTCAGATCATTTGGTTTTAATATAAGGGCACAGGAGCCAAAAATGTACATTTTTTGTCTGAAGATAGCCAAAAAAGCCCTATTTTACACAATTCTAAAGTGATGTATGTCAAAAGCGTGAATGAGTTTCTGTGGGCATGTGTGCAAAGTATCCCCATACCAAATTTCGGGTGATTCGGATTTAATACCAGCCCTCCATGTCCCAAAAGGTGCATTTATTTCCTGAAAATGACAACAAAAAAAACCAAGTAAAACATTCACTGTGGTCTGTTGATACGGTATTCTTTCCCATTGCTAGGCGCGTTCGAAAAAGTATCGGGTTACAAGACGCAATTGTGGTCTAACCGTAAAACATTTGAAATTAAACAAGTAGTATCGAAGGGTAAATTTAGTCAAAATAAAATGAACTTATCGTGTTTACATACTTTTAATGTTAGATGTTTACGTTAAATCACTGGTTTGTAAAACTTTCGCTCCGAAAGACGTTTATTTTCGGGTTTCGGAGCGCCAGCCAGAGTCAGTCAGAGTCATTTTTTTAGGCTAACATCGTTAAAGATTGGTTACGTGTATTTCCCAAATCCCTGATTCCTATATTTTTCGACGACTGGGAATAAGATCAAAAACCGTGTTTTAGGAATTTTTTAATTTCTGATTTTAGGTATAGTTTTTGGCGACATATTGGTGAAAAAACGGCATTTTTTTTACATTTTTCGCACTAAATTACCCATTTTTCAAAAATCCCTAAAACACGATTCTGGGGACAGTCATTTTGAGCCGTCAATGAGATGTTGGACTCTTCATGCTTCCTATCTTTAACGAGTTTATGATATCATGTCATGTCGCCCGAAAGTGGGGAGTGTATTATTGATACTGGCGTTACTCCGGTCATTTACAACAAACCCGCAAAAACAGGCCCCTCCGTGCCTCGCAACAAATAAAAACAACACTTTTCTACAGATACAAACCGTTTTCTGGACAGTACATGTACGCTATCATTTTGTTGTAGACATGTAATTTACTAAATTAAGAATCATTACAATATTCAAGGTCACCAACGAATACGACAATAGCTTTTCTACATGTTACATGTCTACAGTTACAAGTCACCGCTCCGGTACGGTACTTTGTTTACTAGTACGTGCGCCATCATTACCTCGTACATTATGTCGTGCTCTCCGCTAGACGGGCAATCTTAAAATATCTTTAGACTAAGTTTGTTCTGTAACCCGAATCATGTTACACCATGTTCGATCTGACGAAATTCGAACAAAACGCGTTCCATATGAAGTCCCCGGTGACGAATAATGATCGCCCGGTCATTATGGCGAAATAAATAATAGGAAATGTGGGCCTCTGATTGGTCAACGCCACCTGGCTATATAGCTATAGAATAATGCTTAATTGATAACCATCCGCGTTTTCTCAAGTTATGTTGCGAACAAACAAAACGCAAAAATTCACGACTCCCGCAGCAGCGCAGAAACATGAACGGAAAACCATTTTTGACATTAAACTTCGTTTTCATAACCGCTACACACCTACCAAATTTAATGAGGATACATTTACAAATTTTCGAGTTATCCTCCATACGTTCAATCGACAAATGCACAAACATTCCGCTAAAAACGATTAAAAAACCCAGATGCACCATTTTTCAACTTGAGCTACATTTTAACAACAGCCACCCATATGCCAAAAATGAAAAAAAAATCCGCGTCCACCAATCATCGACCATGTCTTTCTGACGAAAGCAAATATAGGGTTTTTTTATTTTTTATTTTATTTCTGTATTCTTTTACCAGGGTAGCACCTCTCAGTGACTTGGCACTGCTCTTCCGAGTGGCCCTGGGTACACATAGACAAACACATGTAACAATATGTACAAGACAAAGACAGGATCAAAAACATCAAATCAAAATCATAATCCAAATTCGTAATCGAGGCCATGCCGGGTCGTAAGGGTGGAGAGTCAGAGGTCACGTAACTGTGCATACAGTGATGTGAAGGACTGTATAGACGATGCAGTTCTAACAACGGGTGGGAGTTTATTCCAACCCACTGCACCTCTATAAGCAAACGTTTTCTTACCGCATTCTAACCTGGCTTTGGGGAGTCGCAAGGACTGATTCAGACTGTGTCGGGTGGAGTAAGTATGGGTTTCTAAGGTTAAGTTGAAGATGTTTAGGTACTCGGGTAACTGGTTTTGAATTGACTTTCGTACAGTTTGTAGAAGATGTATATGACGTCGTGAAGATAGGTCTTTCCAGCCAAGGCTCGATAGATGCTCAGAGCTGACATGCGATCTGTATGGCAAACCTAGGATCATTCTTACTGCTCGGTTTTGGAACTTTTGTAGCTTGTCTGATAACCCTTTCCCACAATTTCCCCTAGAGTTAGAGGTTAGAGGTGAGTTCCGCACTGACGTATAACTATAACTCAAGTCGGACCGTGGACTAGTCTTCTTCACTTCTAGCCACCTGTCGACTATCCAGAACAACTTGAACTTTTCCGCCAAGATGTGGACAACAGTCTTCCTTGTCTTTGCCTTTTGGGCAGGTAGGGAATTCCAGTAACAAATTTCATTTATTGGGTCTTCAAGGGTTTTTAAATGCTTGTCCTAATTTTCGACATTCATGTTGGTGGAAAATGTGACTAATAGCTAAAAGGCGAATATTTGTTAAACAATTCTACAGAATTAGATGTTACAATCTTATTATTAAGCATGTTGAGCAAGAAAGAATGGGTACGTAAGTTGACTGTGTGTTGATCTTTAAAGATGGCAGATGGATCATCGCTAGGTTAGTGTTGGTCGTCTGATATAAGACAGCGTTTGGACTAAATAGATGTTTTCATTGTATCATTATAACCAAACTGTCGTTTCTAATTTCCACATCTGCTTGTGTCACCATTTGGTCCAAAAATAAGAAATGAGAACGTGAGCTCTAAGAACGAATGAAATCTTAACTTGCAAACCAAAAAGAGCCGCGGAGTATTTTAGAATAGCTTTCTTTGAGGGCGCATATGTTTTATTTCTCTGGATACAATGTAGACGGATCCGTTGTTTCACACTTGTGATATAAATTGTATCATATCCGGCCGGCTTTCGTCCACATTATTTGTTCAAACATCACATGATTTATCTAACTACCAACAGGCAAATACATACTATTTTGGGCAAGACGTTGCATGATATTATATACCCAGAATATATATAACATCTAGTCTCGAATTTCGAATTCAGACTTTTGTTTCATTTTTCGTTTGCCAAAAACGACCCAACCAAAGAAAAATGTATCAGTTTATTTTCATTAGTGGATCACTGATTCTATTACATTATGGCTCAGATGCCCCTGGGCTTCTGCTGTCGTAAATATGTATGGACGTACGAAAAACCACGTCTTTATCGATCTATAGTTCAGCTGTTGTCGCATGTAGGTTTCTCACGGGCTTTTCCCGAGAACCGGATCGTCGGCGGCCATGAGGCTTCCCTCGGCCAATTCCCCTGGCAGGCTCGGCTGGACGGTAAGGACGTAGGTTACGGTACCAGGATATAGTGAACCAAGCAGATGCAGGAGTAGGGCAAACCCACTAGAAAGACGTACAGAATACTCCCAAAACACGTATGAAACAAGCCACACCATACATCTGCTTGGAGACGCATGCAAACCTATTCAGAAAATGCACTTATGACTTATAATTACGTGAACGATACATCTTGTTTCTTTAGAAGGATAGGCAACAATATTCGGGGGATGCACACACTGTTTGCCAGAAATCTTGAAACTATGTGATAGGAATATGGGCCCCCTGGCGGCTCGTTATGGTACTGCAGCGGTACTTCCGGTTTTGAAATATGGTGATCTGGAGGAGCTAGGGTCATGATTTTTGGATGGTAGATAGGTCTTGTGCTCGGGAAGAAGTGACATAAGTTTGGGCCCCCTAGCGGCTTGCTCTGGAACTGCAGGAGCATTTGTATGAAAATGTTTAAAGTAGGATAACTCAATAACCGGTCGACGGATCATCCTGATATTTGGGGCATAGGTAGGGTAAGTGATGCTTGACATAATTAGATGACCAGTATGCAAATGATGATGTAATTTGCATAATTAATGAAGCAATTATATAATTCAGTTTCCTTCCATGATAGGGCTATTCTAGTTTGTGACATGTGTACATAAGAATGAGAGGTACACTGTTAATCTTAATTATGTCAATGAAGACATTATTTGCACAATAATGAGAAAGTTCTATAATTTGATAGTGGTTGATGCTAGCAATTTCATACTTGTGCATGTCGAAGTTGACTGGAGGAGAACATCATGCACTATAACTTCCCGATCTGAATAGTTTATGAAAAATACAACAGTGCAGATCAAAAGCACAAAAGTTTTGTGTAGAAAACGCAGGTAATTGTAGGTTGAACCTAGATTCTGTATTGTTCAGGTGGTAATGGATACCGTACATTTTAGTTTGTTCTGAAGGGAGAAAGTGATTTATCATATTGGCAGATTGGGTTGTTGCTGTGACACGTGTGAGTGACTCCCTATATATACCAGCCTCTTGATAGCTGGTTGTTTAGGGAGGGAGTGATTAATCATACTGGCAGATTGGGTTGTTGGTGAAACGTGTTTGCCTCCCTAGAGGATCCCCTTGACAGCTGGTGGGTTTGGTTGCATGAACAGAAGAACTGTTTTGTCTTGCCAGATGTGAGGATGGAGGCTGTGGAACAGTCACATTTGGTATCTGTAGCTAACAGAAATCATATTTCCATGAGATAATTTCAACCTGTCCTAAACCCTGTGACTTGTAATCATGATGGTGAAGAGGATTCTTCTGATGAGGCTGACTGGTGAGTGTCACATGAATGTATCTTGTACCTTTCAATCCCTCAGAACTGTTAGAGCTTGATTGTGTTAGACTGGATAAGGACCAGTGGGAATGTTACCCATTGATTCAAAGTAATCTGGAGGAAAATATGTACAGTATCCATATTTAACCCCCTGGCACTTTCATAGAGAACTGCAACGTAACATCCTGTTTCAACGTCTCGTGATCTTCACATACAAGTTTTGATCCTTAACTGTTAAATATCCATTGTGATCAGGAAATTGTGACATTAATTAGCGCCCCCTATCACCTTGCTTTAGAAAAACAGCATCAATCTTTTCAATATGTTTACATCACATATAACTCTATTACCTATCAACAGATCGTCTAAATAGTTGGTTAGTAAGATGCAAACCTAATCCTCCACATATGATTTGACGAAGGCATGAGATCGATGACCTCTAGTTTGTTTTTATTTTTGTTTTGTGTGTGTGTGTGTGTGTGTGTGTGTGTGTGTGTGTGTGTGTGTGTGTGTGTGTGTGTGTGTGGCCAAGATAGTAAGCATAAAGCAGTACCATTAGATATCGGAAGTTATCTAAATGCGTTTTGCTAAAGGATTGCTACCCTATCTCCTGACCACGTAACAGACCTGTCCTTGGTGCTGAACACGCTTCACAGTCACAGACATGACACTTTTCCACTTCATAGATTTCATGCGTGTTTATTTATTTATTTTTATTTCTTATGTTTGATGGTGACAGAAAGGACACAAACCCAAGTAAATGGACGATCAGGCTGGGTGAGATCTACCTGAACTCCATCGAGTCCACGGAACAGGCCATTAAGGCGGCCAACATCACCGTGCACTCCGGCTATAACGATCAGACCCTTGACAACGATATCGGTAAGGACACTGCCATGCACGCTTACTATCAATTACAGGTTTCCGACAGCAAAACCTATACATGTATTGCTTTCGTCGGTGTCCATGGGCGCTGCCATCTTGGATTTTGACATTATGCTGGTGCCATTTTGTTTCCGAGCTGTTGGATACTAGTAGCAACACGCAAACCTGTCTGCTATATGCTTCTGCAGGTAATGCACTCCAGTTATACGATGATGATAAGTCATGACAGAGTTTTAAACGTTTGTTCCAACACCAAGTCAGTAACTTACCACTGCCACCCAGCTTCTTGGATTTAGATTCAACGTTATTATCTATTAAAAACGTTTGCATATTGCAGTTTAAAAAAACAAACATGCAACACAATTTGTGCAAATACATGTGCTTAATATGCAGCAAGAAGTTCTGATGAAAATCTTAAATTGATACGGCCATTACTCGAGTTCCGTTGTCACACCAGTCAAGCGTGCATACTTCACTTGTCATAATTTTCAATGACAAAAGTGAATACTTTAATCATACATAGTACAAAAATATGTAGCATGTTCTGACATGTTTTTGCCGTTGCCCATCCCAGCCGTTATCCGACTTGAGCATAACGCGACCATTAACAACTACGTCAGCCCCATCAGTCTGTCCCTCTGTCCGGGGCAGTGCTCAGTGGACGTTTGGGCGTGTGTGGTCAGTGGTTTCGGGGCCCTCACTTGTCAGTTCATCTTTTTTCTGTCAAACTTCTAGTCCGTTGGCCTGATTCCGTACTTGGCAATGATGGCATTTTCACGCTAGAGAAGGGAAGACGTTAGACACTTGGAATGTTCAATAAATCGTTATTACTATATTAATCCATATCTCTATCTCTAGATATGTTACGATTAACACAACAACATACAACAAATATGTATATAAGACAACATAGCAACCTTGACATCATTGAAAAATGCTTTAAATGGCCTGGTAGTTACGTAAATGGCAGCATTGCGGACATGGCTCACGTTTTCTGCTGAATCAACTAGAAATCTTTGATTATTACACAATATATTTGCAATGAAACCTTTGACAAAACAAAAGCGGTTCCACTATTAGAAAGCCTTTTCATCTTTACGCACGGTTTCAGATATATATATAGATATCGTATATCCCTGGATCAGAATGCCGATCATGAAGATCACCAGTGTTGTGCTCTCAGGAGACGGGGTCCGTGCTAGCCAGCTGATGTACACGTCGGTGAGCGGGATCGACAGGAAAACCTGTAGGAAAGCCTACAGGGGCTACACCATTACCAGCCGCATGCTCTGTGCTGCCAATAACGGCAACGGGACAGCTGCCAGGTAAGTTTTACCTGATGCTTAGGTTACAATGGGAAAAGGCTCTGACCTGGGTGCCATCCTCCGTAGTCCATGGTAGCTAGCGACAATAAGCAGCCGGCGGTAACTACGGAGGATGGCACCCAGGCTACCGAGGCTCCACGGAATTTCAGACCTCAGTACAGTTCCGACTCATAAATGCCACAAAAGGCCAGCTTGTCGTAAAAGTCGCTATGTACCACCACAAATTCACAATACCAACTTTGTATTCCTGTATTCCTTGTATTTTGGCTAGAGTTTTTTATTCGCCCGCGCGCACTACTTTGGGGGTCTCCAGAGGATGTCATCCATAAAATTAACACAGTGTTGCCTAACTGGCAGTTAAAATCAACCCGGGTCCCGGTGACTCATACAGGGCAGCGGGAAGGAAAATTTTAAACATTGCCGGGTTGTTTAATCTTGTTATATCTACCAAACAATCAGCAAGCAAAGCAATGCTCTAATAACGACCGTTACGTTTCATCTGTAGGGTGACAGTGGAGGCCCGTTGGTGTGCGAGGATGGCACCGCCTGGAAGTTGTGGGGCGTGGTCAGCTGGGGCATAGGCTGCGCTCATCCGGACTTCCAGGGCGTCTACACCCGCGTCAACAAGTTCAGAAGCTGGTTGTCACAGCAGACGGACAACGCCATATAATTAAACGGTAGCAACAATTATCTATCGACTGCCCTTAGTTCTGTTGTAGTCAACCAAGCTTGAGAAGTTTTCTTGTTGCTTGGGAAGGAGAGGGCACGTTGAAAGAACTAAGATCTTTTAGTGTATGAAACGTTGGGCAACGCAGTCTGCTTCGATGTTTTGTACAACACCATACAAAATAAAGTGTCAAATGACTAACGTTAGTGTGTGAGCTGTTTTGCTTCGGTGTAAATCCCATTTTCCTGTTTCTGATCTTTTGATCTATTGTCATCCTGCCTGTGCCTGTCAATCTTCCCTCATCCTATACCTTCTGTGTCCAGGCAAGCATGCACACAGACCTACAGACAAACCCACTACAAAGCTATCTATACTCTTAGCTTCTTCGTCAGTGATAAAAATTAGATACAATGTACAACAGAAAATGACTTCAGACAATCAGAATTGCACAATATCAATATTTTATATAGCTGTAGATCTAGTGCAATTCTCATTTATTTATTGAAGGTAAAAGTAAGAAATATTTGTCCAGACTCTATGTTTATCACAACAATTAACATTACAAGTGAATTGTGATTTAATTAACAGAGCACAAAAGATACATTTTAAGTTACGTTTATGAAGATTAGACATCCAGGTAGATAATGATAGTAGAAACAAATAAATCCATACTACTGGACAATTTTTGAAGTGTATTCAGACGTTTCAAAGGCCATCCAGCCTTCTTCATCAGTGCATAGCGAATGAAAGTTTACATACAGTATATGGAATAAAGAATAATAACGAAAGTGTTCTGTTTACATTCTAAAATCGATCATAACAAACAAAAAAGTAACTGCAATACATTCTATAAACATTCTAAATAAACAAGAAAATAACTGCCAAAACATTCTAATCATGTTCTAAAATTCTCGAAAAGGAAATGTAAAATGTTGTGCAATAGTATGCAAATAGAAAAGCAAGTTTTTTTAACATTGTTCAATAATACATATTTACAATATATTAGAAATTTGCCAAGCGTGTATCACATGCCGGAAAAGTACTAAAGGAGACACTAAGTTCCAAAAATTGACAATCTGGAATAATGTACAATAGTATACAATAGAAAGGCAAGTTTTTAACATTATACAATAAGGATTATGTATATATAATATATCAAGAAATCTGTAAGGTGTTGTCCCACGTTCCGGAAAGTTCAAATCTGAGACCTTTCTTCCTGTTTAATGAAGGATGATGAATTCTTTCGTAAATAGCCTCTTTAACCCCCCGTTCGTGCCAGCGTGATTCACAATCTAATATATCTGTGGACCCTAGATTAAAAGAATGTCCATCATGATTGATAAGATGAAGCCATATGGCAGAGGAAAACTCGCTGCTGTTGTTAGCCGGCGCCCGGCAGTGTTGTTTGTAACGTTCCTTAAGTGGTTGGCTGGTTTCTCCAATATATGTGTCCTTGCATTGTGGGTCATCACATTTAAGTCTGTAAATAACATCCGATTTGATTTCAGTCCTGATTTTGTCCTTGGGGTGCACTAGTTTCTGTCGGAGAGTTGAATATGGTTTGAAGCTAGTTGCGATGTTGTGATTGTGGAAAATCCTTCTTAATTTTTCCGAAATCCCTTGGATATAAGGAAGAGTGATGTTCACCATCTTGGTCCTATCAAATTGCGAGTTCCTAGATGTTTTCTTGGATTCATGAGAGGGTTTTAAGGCTTTGTTGAAAACCCAAGGTTTGTATCCACAATTGGATAAAGCACTTCTGAGGTGGACTTGTTCCTTAGATTTACCTTCATCAGATGTCACAATGGTATCCGCTCGGTTATAAAGAGTTCTGATAACGCCGAGTTTCTGTTCCAAGGGGTGATGAGAATTGAACATGAGATATTGATCAGTGTGTGTAGGTTTACGATAAACCTCAACATCAATATGACCGTCGTTCTTCACAAGTACTTTTGCATCTAGAAAAGGCAGAGAGTTGTTTTGACTCAGCTCTTGTGTGAATTTGATATGTTCATCCACCTGATTGATGTGTTTGAAAAATTTATCAGCGACACCCTTCTTGAGTCTGCACCACGTGTCATCGACATACCTAAACCAGTTGGTAGGAGGAGTGTCGGGAAATGTACTGATGGCATTCCTTTCAAAGTTCTCCATGTATAGGTTGGCAACAATAGGAGACACTGGCGAACCCATGGCGCAACCGTGTAGTTGTTTGTAGAACTTCCCGTCATACGTGAAATAAGTGCATTCCAGACAAAGTTCCAACAAATCACAGATCTGATCAACAGACAACTTAGATCTTTCTCCAAGAGAGTCATCACCTTCTAGGAAACCCCTTACAACTTGAACAGCTCCTTTAATTTTTGGAACTTAGTGTCTCCTTTAGTACTTTTCCGGCATGTGATACACGCTTGGCAAATTTCTAATATATTGTAAATATGTATTATTGAACAATGTTAAAAAAACTTGCTTTTCTATTTGCATACTATTGCACAACATTTTACATTTCCTTTTCGAGAATTTTAGAACATGATTAGAATGTTTTGGCAGTTATTTTCTTGTTTATTTAGAATGTTTATAGAATGTATTGCAGTTACTTTTTTGTTTGTTATGATCGATTTTAGAATGTAAACAGAACACTTTCGTTATTATTCTTTATTCCATATACTGTATGTAAACTTTCATTCGCTATGCACTGATGAAGAAGGCTGGATGGCCTTTGAAACGTCTGAATACACTTCAAAAATTGTCCAGTAGTATGGATTTATTTGTTTCTACTACATTTTAAGTTGTTTGTCCTCTTATTCTAGCTATCACTTCCTCTCCAAAACGAACCTAGTTATTGTTATCATTATTTTAACCAAGGAGGTTCAATATGGTTACGTTGTTCATAAAATAATCTTCTTTTTGCGCTCAAATTTCATAAATTATACTTTTGCAAGTTTTCTTCCTTAGTTATGTTATTCCAGTAAAGATGTGCCTCACACTACGAGAACAACGAGATATTCAATCGTGAAGTTGTTCTATCTGGTCGCCTCACTGATCTGCGCGTTCGCCAGCACCACCTGGCGGTTTGAATGGGAATGGCACGATCTCCAGAAAGTCGACCGTCGACTCAGAGGCGTCTTGTGCACGGCGCATTATCGGGTACTCGAGTCGATACAGCTGCGATTCGATCTCTGTTCCAGTTCGAATTCCTATATATAAAAAAAAGAAGCGGGGGGATTGCTGCCTTTTTAAGTATACGGAAAAGGTTGGTCCTGCCTAGGCCTGCTTTTTAAAGATTCCGTGGCATCAAAATCGTACGACTACCTACGACGAATATGACCGTAACTTTAATCAAGACAACATGTTTAAACTCACTGGCACCTTGGTCCTCAAGTTCAGCGTAAGCTTCAGTGTTCTGAAACAGGGTGATCACGTGACTGGAGTCGCCTCGCGAGGCCAACACGAGATCCCGCGAACCATCCTGACTCGGTTTCATCAGGAACACTCGTCGGTCGGCAGTTGTCCTAATGTCTTCGGCATCCTCCGGGTCCCAGCCTTCTTTCTGTCAGACAAAAAAGTACAAGAAATCAGAGATTTCGTCCTTTCGTAAAATATTTCGTGAGGATTATTTCACTCATTATTGTGAATTTCTCTTTTTTCGTCTATTCATGTTCCGACTGGCACCCGGTCAACAGACTCCCAGCTAACTTTCTGTTGGCTACGGGCCAACTTTTTGGACCTTGGCACGTCACATATACATGAAAAAAAAAACATACCCGACATAATACCTCCGTTCACAGAGGTTACAAACATGTGACGTGTGAAGGGCCCTTTTCCCACATTTAGTTATTTTTTTTTTACTTGAAACTCCCCACAAAGCGTGCATTGCTTTGAGATCACCATTGACAGATTTGATTTCTTTTAATCAATCAATCAATCAATCAATCAATCAATCAATCAGTAAATAAATAAAGCAAAAATGGTTTCTTTCTCGACAGATCATACTAGTTTATCTGTTGAAACTCACCTTCAGAATAAGTTTGCTTGGTTCATCTTTGCGGGCGGCGAAATACTTTTCGGACTGGTTAAACTGCAGTACAACGTAGGTGCCGTGTACATTTGATGTACATTTGTAGGTGTACACTAGTACAATCACTGGAAGGAGACGTGAAATACAACAGCAAAATTAGTTCAAAAGTTGTAATTGTATGCTGTGAGTTGATATTGTTTAATAAGTGAAAAGTAGGTATTTCTATGCACAGTTATAAAACATTACGACTGTCTACCCCAACATCTGCTTGAAGATTAGTAGTTGGGGGAAAGGAAGTTCAAAGTTCGTCGAGTGAAACTCGCTGCCACCAAGTACAGTAGGGGCATTGTCACTAGATAGTTGTACACATTGTTTAGAGTTAGACGTTCAAAGGTTAGGTGTGACATGTCGTTCGGTGTAATGTAGGCTGCTGCCGCCGCGCCGCGTGCCTGCTAACCTGGTGTGTTACGCCAAAGGCCGTTGTACCGGCTATACAGATACAGTTGTGAGACTGTGTCTTACCTTGGTGTTTGTTTCCCGTCGTGATATTTACAGTCCGGACCACCTTTCCTGTGCCTTGTCCGTTTGGCCTTAATTTTTCTATGAGGAAGCCTCTGTACCCTGGAAACGGGTTCTTTATCACTCGTGTTTCTACAGTGTCAAACTCAATCGTCTGAAAAAAGGGTTAAATCGTCAGGACTCAAACGCTCCCTGATAAAGGCTATGATTGAAATGCTGTACAGAAATTTCCATTACTTAAACAGAGGACGAAGGTGCTTAAAAATAAGACAGCCGTGTACAGCAAATTAAAGATCCAGGCTTTTGGAAATGACAAAACTGAAATCGGCCATGTGTTCAATAGCGGCGTGCAATATAACTTCAATATAAATTAGAAAGGTCGACCCCAAACATCAGAAAGGAAATGTAAGAAAGATACAACACCGTGTCTGGTAGACAGTAGCACTACGCCCCGTTGCATTTTACGCACGTACAAACATACATACACACACACAGACCAGACACGCACACAAACACACTCACTCACTCACACACACACACACACACACACACACACACACACACACACACACACACACACACACACACACTCACACACACACACACACACACACACTCAAATACACACACACGAACACACTCAAACACACACACACACACACACACACTCAAACACACACACATACACACACACACTCACATGTACACACACACACACACACACTCAAACACACACACACACCGTGACACACTCAAACACACACACACACACACATACACTCACACACACACACATACACACACACACACACTCAAACACACAGATACACTCAAACACACACACACTCACACACACTACACACACACACACACACACTTAAACACACACATACACACACACACACTCAAACACACACACACACACACTCACACAAACACACACACACACACATACACACACACACACACACACACACACACACACACACACACCTTCTATATTTTTAACAAGCGGCACGTCACTTACTTGTGATGTTGACTCTCGGTCTTCTTCCGCCACGTTGTTCACGGCGTGAGAATGTTTGTTCCCCATGTTACAAGACTGTGCTTCATATAGCAGCACGGAAATGTGGGACTCTCCGCACCTTTATATACCTCAAGCAGCAGGATATCTTAAAATAGCGACAGGGAATGGAGCCATTCAAGCATTCAAGGAGGAAACATAGAAGAAAGTTATCAGAAACGGTACCTCTTCCTGGCTCTGTTTGTAGGCATTTGAGACATTACTAAGGAACGCCCCACTAGGTCCACACTTCAGGGTCATGTAACCCGGTCAGCATTCAATATATCAATGTATACCCATAAATATTTCAAAAGATCTATGCTCGTTGGAGGAGCTCAAGTAAATTTGTTGACATTTGTCATCCCAACATGACTCTACAGAAGTCAGTTGTGGCATTTTGAAACAATACAAGAAGCTACGTACATTTATTACTCTTTGGATCTTTCGTAGTACTGCACTAGTCTCCAAGCAGATCATACGATGGCAAGGCAGTATCCAAGTGGCCAGAGGAGTGTCTTTTAGGCCACCGAAGATCTGCCAGCACTCAAACAGGGAGGAGCACTTTCTTATCCTTTAACCGTAGTTTTTGAAATGTACAGACTGTAGATTTAGCACATGAGTCATGATTTCCTTTCTGTAATCGTTGTGGCACGTGCCGTAAATTAACGCAGGCGGCGGCACGAAATTCCAATGGGGGGGGGGGGGGGGTAGGGGGAATCCCCTGTACCTGTACCCCTACGGTACGGTACACCCCGTACGGTATACCCAAATACCCCATTGTCGCCCCCAACAATCCAACATGCACCGTGGAATCGCGCCTCCTAGCGAAGTACGCTGGAACACCAGATAAATGAGCACACAAGCTTTCGGTCGGAAGTTCGCCGGCGAAAAGCGAGGTTCAGTCATGTCAGTCAGACTAAAATACTACGTTTCACAAACACAACTTCAAGTACTTGTTTTATTGATCATTGATGGTGTGTTGATGCCCACTGCACCACAGCGTAGCCAGGGCCCCCGCTGCCCATTCATTAGTTATTCATCAGGGATATCTGGGATATCTGATTGAATATTTTTCTGATTGGTCAGGTATCACGTGATCATTTTCTTCGGATTCCGAAATGTCGAGCGCGGACGGGAAGCTTCGGAAAAGTTCGAGCTAACTTCTGCCGCTATGAAACCGGGATGCTGGTGCGGCGATGTCCAAGGAACTCTTCAGTCGAGCGCGAACGGGAAGCTTCGGAAAAGTTCTGCCGCTATGAAACCGGGATGCCGGGCGCGAACCTTGCGCTGATGTCCTGAGAAGAAACTGTACGTCGATCGCGAATTGTCTCTAACCGAAAAAAGGAAAAATAAAAGAGCTTGGCTGGCCCAAAAAGCTGACTGTACGAGATGAGCTGACCAAAAGGACACGACTGCGTTCGCAAGTGAAAACGGACAGTGAATGATACTGTCTTCTGACGCCTCGGAGATTCAGCAGTAATCACGTGACTGTCGTAAATCACTAATCTCCAAGCAGATTCGGGCTGTGTGAGGAGGGAACTTTCATTTACCGTCTGCATCCAATTCGCCGCCAGTATCCATTGGCCAGCCCACGTGGGTGTCGTGTAGCCTACACCAGGCACCAGGCCTTTCTACGGGAATGTGGATTGCAGAATTCGACACAAAAGCGAGTCAAATTGGCCAAGGGAGTCCGGCCGCGGGGAGGAGTTTCTTTCCCTCCTAACTGCGCGGCCGGTTAAACCTCATGAAGGCGGCCAAACTCCCATATGGCCTAGCAAATATTCTCCAGCGTAGTTAGTCATTTTGTCGATGTCGTAAGGGGTCTAACACGTACAATTTCCTTGTGGGCATGTTGGCGGCAAGTACATGTAAGATGTCACACATAAATCGTTAGATGTATATCAATGAGGTAATCAGAGCTTTCTTATTCAAACCGCATTGGTCATACACTTTGTATAAGTAGGGTAGTATGTATATGTAGGTACCTAGGTACAAAGCGTGGTTGGTTGGTTTGTGGGTAGGTTCACCACATGGAGACAGCTCTATCACCAAACACACCTGTAAAAACATCCTCTGTCCATCGGTGAAAACTGTCTCCGAGTCAGCAAATTATCTGGTTTGTGTACTTTGATGAATGAACCTCATAGATCACAATAAACCTATCAACGCTGCGGGAAGTGCGAGTGTCTTATCGTGAGAAGAAGAGAAGCAGTCATGGAACTAATTAGAAGACCGTTACAACACGATAATCTAATTCCAGACAGATTTTGTCGGGACAAGAGAAACATCCTGGCCTGTATCGCCCCGTCGCAACCTCGCACTTCTTTACTAATTGTAAAATTTGATTTCAATAGTTTGAAGCCCGTGGCGGATAAAGCCCACCCTCTAACGCTGGTCCTTTGCCGTCAAAAGCTGTTTTGCTATGCGGAAACTGTGTCAATCGGTCTAGTACACACCTCGAGAATTGGTGCATAGATGAGGATAGATGTCATACCCTGTTGACAACGGCAAACTTTAATGACACACTTCAATTTCAAGAACTACTAGTATACTGCCGAATAGGGTATACGTGTATAAACACATTAAGTTTCGAAGTAGGTCTACACTTTTCTGCTACCGTCACCCTATGTAGCAAATGGGGGAGATACTAGCCTGACTAAATCTAGCTTTTCGCCGGCCGCCCTACATGCACTACAGTCCCCCACCCTCTGCGGGGAGGGGTCATTAGCCCCGGAGTTTGGGTTACACAGACTAGGGGAGATACATATTCGTTGCTCTCACAAAATAGAGCCGAAATAGAGTACTCCGCTTCCTGTGGTTTATAGTAAATGTTTTGTTTTTGCAAGTTTAATCAAAATATACAAGAGCCGGTTCCTCCGTGACGTCCCACGCAACGAAATACTGCCTTGCTCCCGATAAGATCTGCATCTGATGTCCATTAAATAACCACATGGACAACTAACCCATATAGCGATATAGCCTTGACTAACAATGTACGATCTACTTGAAGGTCAGCGGAAGCCAACTCCATCGGCATGTTGTTATCTCTCTATTTGGCCGATTTCAACTACTAGTATTTCCAGCCCCCTCCCAAAGCCTGGAGTGGTAACGTTAGAGGTCTTAGAGACCTTAGAGGCTAACGTTCTCGTGCTCCTTGGCGGACCCAGACGGACCAGCCTGGAAGCGGGGCGGTACACCTCCTTGACCCATAAATCTTCCGTGAACCTTGCTCAAAGCTTGGCTTCCACCATACTCGCCTGTGTAAACACAAGCTCTGCGGGCGGGCGGCTACTTAATCTCCAAGCAGATGATTTGGGTGGCATCGGAGATAGTATCAAACGCGCGGCTAATCAGGCTACCACCTGAAAGATCGCTAAGTGGATAATAGTGTGAACTAAATATTGGCCAATACTGGGTCTGCGGAGTTACATTGCGTGTTCTCTACGTGCAGCGTACACTCCCCGTCAGTTTGTCAAATTCTCATGGGTAGATTTACTCTTGCACCGCCCGCCCTCAACCATCCTGCCACGCCCTACCGCTTTCATGTTGCGAGAACTTGCGAGATCCACACCCACCGTACCTTTTTTTGCCGACTGTTGTCTCTCCGTTAGATATGATCAACCTCTTTGACATGATCTACTAGTTATGTAAAATTTACACTGATTTCCTGGATGTCTTTGTGAAATTCTAAGCTCATTCTTTAACATATTGGATCATATTTACATGCTGTACATTGTGCCGGTTTGCCCCCCTCTGGATCCGCGGATGATATGAATGTAAACATCACGATTGGGCCACACATGGATTGTAGTCACAGCATATGTTCTCATTTATCTGGTGTTCCAGCGTACTTCGCTAGGAGGCGCGATTCCACGGTGCATGTTGGATTGTTGGGGGCGACAATGGGTATTTGGGTATACCGTACGGGGTGTACCGTACCGTACGGGTACAGGTACAGGGGATTCCCCCTACCCATGGGGGGGGGGGCAAGATCTTCATTGAACAATATTTCCCCTAGCGAGCGCCGAAGGCGCGACGTACCTAAATTTATTCTCTCTATTAGAGTACATTTCGTTCTCGAACTTCTCCGGAGGGCATGCTCCCCCAGGGAAAATTTGAAATTTTAACCCTCTGAAACGCCATTATGTCCTGCATTTTGAGGGGCAAATTTTGCTGGTACACAAAGCTAAGTTTATACTCTCTATTAGAGAACATTTCGTTCTCGAACTTCTTCCGCATGCTATTTATCTCAATCACGGAAACAAGGCTGCTTTCAAACTACTTAAGAAGGGTATTCTGAGATCAGACAAATAAACATTGAGTCAGTCCCGTAGTTTAATCAAAATACCTGGTATGATGCGTCCACATCCGCACCGAGAAATTCGAAAAGGGCGGCCGGGCCAGGGCAGCGGAATTTTTATCGATATCGTTACGAAGGGCGCTACAAAACGAGATCTATCTTGTTCAGAATTAACGCACATCCTCTCAACTGCGTGAAAACTCGCGCACGACTGATAAACCAATCAGACCGCAGGTTATCTGAGGTGAACCAATCAGATGCGGTCTTGCATGCGGTCATGTGTGTATGTAGAAGATGGCGCCCGTGTGATTTGAAATGGTAGTGCGCGCGCAGCGCGGAAAATCCGTTTTACAAGCGGTTTTACAAGTAGAAATCCAGCTGTTTGATGGCTGGTCATTACATCTACGAAAAATTCACTAGGATTTTAGCATGTCCCCCTGCCCCCCCCCCCCCCCGTGCCACTGCCACTGGAATACACTACTGTATTTTAAAGGCTATCCTCGTTCTGCTCTGTAGCTCATGGTTGGCACGTAGGACCCGGCGTCCTCCCACGGAAATCCACGTGGCTTTAATGTTTTTGCGCTAGATAGTGTTTTCTTATTTTTACCGTAGTTTTTGAAATGGACCCCTGAGACTTTCATTTATCAAACCGTGCATCCCCTGCAGCTCTCCATGACTCACTGTTTTATACGCTGTCTAACTTGACGGGGTGGTCTGGCGTCATCTGTTATACGGGTCTTAACTAGGGATGCGTACCTAAACAAAAGTTTAGGTTCAGGTCCGGACTTGAATCCAGAGGTTTAGGTTCAGGTCCGGACCTAATGAGTCCGGACCTAAACCCATGGCATATTTGAAGGCTGTTATAACAGCATAACGCGAGCAATTTGGCTAAATTAAGTTGAAGACTCTTTAACGAAGACTTCTATTGAAGACCAAAAGGGTGAAAAAACTCAAACTCGTCTGGTTTATTCCCTGTGACACACCAGTGCAAGTGATCCCGGCACTGTATTTGCAAGGTATACTAGTCTTTGTACTGGTCTAGAACGAAAATAATTTTGTGAGTGCTAGATTTTTTATTACGAGTCCGGACTTGAATCACTGGGTTTAGGTTTTTTTGGACCTGAACCTAAACGTTTTTACAAGTCCGGTTTAGGTACGGCATTTAGGTACGCATCCCTAGTCTTAACCTTTATGTCCATCTTTCTTAGCACCAATTGCCTGCTCCAGTTCTACTTTCTCCTGTTGTAGATTCTTTTCTTTTCGGAGTGTCCTCTTTCATACACTTAGAACATGGCCACTACCCCTCAGTCAACTTACTGTAGGTTACCTACTGCCATCTTTGGAAAACCCTAAACAAGCCTCGAGGCTTTCGATATCCCACCGAATAGCCCACTCCAGACAGAATGTATCGATTCGCCGCCATAAAGTAGTGCGAGGCAAACAAGACACGCCTGTTGGAACGATTTTCAGAATTTGCTGTCAACTTGGAAGCTCACATATACTGGTACAAAAATATATACGTCGTAGCGGTGTATGCTTTACATTTGCCCTTTATTTAGAGGTTTGTGACCCTCCAGATGTCCGAGCGGATGGATATAATTAGAATGCTGCGGTCGTCTGCAGATTATAGCGTCAGTGCAGGGCGGCCATTGTGAGGTAAAGGTCGGCATCCGCTTGTCTTAAGTATTTTTCCTCGAAACCATGTGCAATTGTCGCATAGAATAACTGCTTTGCAGTGTATCTGGCTTGTTACTGGCGAGGGACCTTCCTTTTTTGTAAGAGTCACTCACGGGGCTTAGAAAATGAGATTTTTTTTTTGTGTCGTCGGATTTACATGTACCTAAAACGATAGTTCCGAACGAAATTCTCCCTAATGCTTGAAAAGTAGCCTTTGTTTTTTTTGTGTGCTTGGCAATGTGGGTGTGAAGTGCAATTTTTTGGGTTATTTTAATGTATGAACAGGCCAGTTTCTGTTGCATGCGGGTTATTTGTGTTGAATGAATAAAAAATTTGCAGTGAGCACAAACAACTCATACGGCCCGGTCATTTATCCTTCGTGCCAGGATAACTAGTGAGCTATGGGTCTGGCATCCAGGCTAGGCAATTTACTATTATTAATGTCCTTGGGTGCACGAATAACTACAAGTAGTACACATAAAATAGTGGAACTGTTTATTGGGTTACGTTCACGTCCTCAGCCCGGTGCTTATATCGTCGTCATCATGAGAATCGAGAACAAAATTGAACGGACACATGCTGTCTGGTATCTTTATACCTTTACCCATGGTTGGCCTATCTGCTGCATTTTGTCAAAATATCGTAGCAAGACGACGAGGGGCCGATAGGAATTTTGCATAATTTTACAACTTCCCACTTCAACAGTGTGGAGATTTTAGATACAACAGTTGAATAGATTTGCATCATCATCATGAGCATGTGCACTTGGCTAACCCCACCCATGTTAGAATACAGCTGTGTCTTCTTTGAGATGTTGAAATAACTCTGAAATAAATACGTGTTTGTTTATGAAGATGTTTCTTTTGTACAGGTCAACCCAGAAGTGTGATAAGACGGTGGTGTTCGCCTGGCACATGGGACTGGTGATCTCTGAAGTCTTCATTAGAATATAAGAGCATAGCATTCATGCCAGAAACACTGGAAAAACACAACCAGCACTTGATATTAGCAAAATTATCTGTTGGATAACTACTTGATGCTCATCTACGTGACAACATAGCAAAGCCTGTTTCGAAACGAACTTCCAGCTTACTCAGGGCGTGTTAGTCAGGCATACTTTAGAAGCTGTCTAGCCTCTTGGAAACCCAGACCTCGGGGACTGTGCTTCTGGCTCAGTGGGGGCTTGTTCAGCTTAGTTATATGGGTTTGTTGGATGGTTATGTCAGAAATCAATTTGTTTGCTCTTGTCCCCAATTTTTTCTATTATAATATATATATGAAAGGTACACTGTTATTTTTTAAGCAATAATTTATACATGGTGATGTTTCAGAATTTCTGCACATCTGATTCGGTGGTCTCTTTCGGAGATACAGAAACAAATGATATATTTAGCAATAAGAGACTATTTGCAACATGATACTAACTCACTAATTAGAACCCGGCCATCCTTCCTCAGCCAATCAGGAGCGGGCCTGTCTGTGGTGATGGTGGAGGACCGGTCCTTGCTTGGTTTGGGGGCCTGCAGGGTGTTGCTCACGTCCTTTAGAAGGGTTGTTGAAGGGCGCTTGTAAGCTCGGACAGCGGTGCTTCGATGGCCGGCCGGGCCATGATGGACTGTTCATCAAAGCCCGCCGCCCAGAGCTGTGTGGCACAGGTGACTTTGCCATTGTGATTCGTGATATTTCGTCCTTCTGTAGATATACCAGCCACACACATGCTCTTCATGTAGGTCGCCAGTGTGTGTTTTCCCACAACTTGGAGGGAAAACTTTGGGAGACTTGACTTAGCGAGGGGCCTTCTGTCAAAGCTACCCTTTTTGTCAGGCAGAGAGTTGATGTAGGTTTCGAAAAGGTTTACGACCCAGCGTGGGTTCTGATTGTCAGCATGCTGACGGATTTTTTTGACCTCCACTTGCCGGTGATTAAGGCCACCCTGGACGTTCTTGCAAACACGGCCTGTATAGTCCATGTATGCTCCCATGTTGTCAGTTCTGGCTGGGAAGGGGGCTGGTCAGGGGAAGAACTTTGAGGCTTGATATCCACTGCAACTTCGAATGGGTCAGGTTGGGACAAAAACTTCTGGGACGAAATGCCGACGTGCTGGAATAAGTCATCGTTAAAGGTGGATGGCTCTACTGGCTCCAGATGCACGTCACACAAAAAACTGGAAACACTGGTTGGGAATCTCTTTTGTTTATGTACTGCTTGCCTTATTAGAGAACACTTGTCGATAATCAAGCAGAGAGGCAGAGGCTTCTGTCGACCCCGAGACGGGGTATTATGGCTTGGGATATGTGTAATAGTACACACTCCAAATGGTCATTCGCTTCAGACTTTCATTGCCAGAGTCTTGCACATATTCCAGGGGAGTTACGGCAGGTTGTATGAAGTAGTGGTGCATGTACATTTGTAGTTGCTAGTGTTAGGAGAGGTTTAAGTATGGACCAAACGTGTCGTTAAATTCTGTCAAGTTGCAATTGAACCGCTCCTGGCCCTCTTCGAGAATGTTCACGCTTTCCTGGAATTTCCTGAAAACTGTTCCCTCTGTTCTTAATGTACTGTTCAGCAGTAATATCAGCGATGTTACAGACAAGGGCGGCCGTCCTTCGGTCAACACTCTTATCCTTCTCAAGTTTAAATGACTCAAAAGCAGAAGGAAATGTCAAGTCGACCTTGTTTGACTTTTACGTCCTTGAGCACGTGGTGCTCAGTCAATGAAAACCATGGCCGGTGCAATTCTGGCGGTTGGGGCTGCTGAAAGCAGTCAAGTGCCCCAATGATGGACACAAAGCCCTCTACAACCGACCCGCACTTAGCCAAGAGCAGAATCCAAAATAATAAGGGAAAATACATTTTATTCCTTTTTTTGACTAGCCCCAAAAGCAGTTTAACGCTAAGCGAGTCCCAGTCAAGTAGGTCAAAGAAAAAACAGATGAAATGGTGGATGCAAATGAAATATCGTTTCCGGTGTCGTTTTTAGGTGTTGAGCAACGATTATATGTGATAGTGTGTGACTTGACAGGGGTGGAATGTAGTGTAGATGTTTTAGAGGTCTTCGTTTGTGCGGATTGTGCCTTTTCAGTAGTCGTCACATGATCTGGTGCCTTTTCAGTAGGAGTTACATGATCTGGTGCCTTAGTAGTCATAGGCTCAGTTTGTGTTCCAACATCTTATTTTTTGTGTTAGGTGCTGTTTGAACTGCAGAATTCTCATCGACCCCACTGTCCTCAGTGTTTGGTGCTGTTTGAACTGCAGAATTCTCATCGACCCCACTGTCCTCAGTGTTCGGTGCTGTTTGAACGGCAGAATTCTCATCGACCACACTGTCCTCAGTGTCCATGCTGTCTTGCTGCTGGGTCCTTTGCAGAGCCTCTTCTAGTAGCTATAAGAACAATGACAATAACATGAAAATATATTCACATGATGTCAGATGGATTAAATAGTGTGTTTCTTCTGCTTTCATTTCACCATTCCATCATTTTCAGTTGTGAATATGTGCAAAGGAGTTATCGTTAGTATAAATGCACATCTCACTCTCTCATGCTACACCAATCCCACCCAAAATTTATTAACTCAAGAAGCAAGTATTGATACCGGTTTACAACAACAACAACAACAACAATAGAGTTTTACAGGTTACTGAGATGGATAGAAGAAAGCAGACCCTCTAACATGTTTGCACTCACCAAAGAGTGACCAGTAATTGAAATACGAGTGGGCGAAGAGTCCATACTATGAACAAAAGCTGAACTCACCCCTAAAAGTTCGTACAGATGTCAGTCCTGGTGAACGTGGCAGAGATAAGGGTACGGCGATTTGTTCGGCTCCTAGGAGTTCGTGAGGATGTCAGCCCTGGTGAAACGGTGTGGGGATGATTCTACGTGGCGGAGGGGATGTGCACGGCGTTTGGTTCGGTCCTACAGGTTCGTAGGGGTGACGACCCCGGTGAGCGGCGGGGAGAGGACTCAACGTGGCGCGGCGAGCGCACGGCGTGTCAGTCGATTTACGGCGAGCGAAAGGTTCGGCACGAAACTAGTGACAAAGTCACGGCGGCCCGACGTGTCAGGAAAGCAAACAGATCCTCGCAGCGAGTATCCAATGAGAAGAAATCAATTTTTGAGAAGAAATATCCAGAAAGAGATCAGACGAGCGCTAGCTTTCATGCGCTCTGGATGGAGTGAAGGTTTTCCCACCACTTAAAATATGTTTGTTTGTGAGTTTTCAATGTAACGAAATTGCAGTCATTTTGGCTAGTTATTGAGGAATCCAAGAAACATATCTAGATATTCAAGACATTGCGTCAAATTCCTCATACAGAGTTTTGATTATTCAGCCATGTAGGGTGGATTTCTGGAATTGGAAGGCAACCATACATGGACTTTGAGTCATTCGACATTTCGAGTCGTATCTGCGTATACCTTGTGTTGGAAGGAAGTTAATCATTGTACTACGCTAAATCTCACAGGCTTTTTCTGCCTTCACCCACTCCCCGGGCGGCAAAGTCATGTTGTCCATGAAGTTGACAGTTGTGACTATGTCCCTGAAGGGACGGCTTCTCTCGCCCAGAGGTTTCCCATTTTCCCGACTCCCTTTATACGTATATTCCAGTTTTGGCGTCTGGAACAGACCAGACCAGATGCAGGGTCTGCCGGATTGGGTTGACGGTGACGACCCGCCCAAACCACGGCTCCCTGTCGTCGCCGTTTCACAATACGTTTGATCAGATAAGTGTCTACGCATCACATTGTACAGTAGATTTCAAGGAAAACCCTCCATCCCATCTTTTGTATTACGAGCTTGACTAGATGATGACTCCACCGATTGCTGATGTACATGTGATGCCCATCACGGCACCACGGTCTGGAAGCCCTCTATAATCAGCACGTTGTTGGAGCTGCCCCTCATACTCCACACTGAAATTTCTGTGGCCTTGATGTCACGCATGGGTCACAGAAACAACTGGGGCACTCAGTGTCTGAACGGCTGGTGGATGTTGCTGGCTGGGGGAAGTTGTTGACTGGTGGAAGTTGTTGGTTGGTGGATGTAGTTGGCTGGTCTATGTTGTTGGCTGGTGGATGTTGTTGGTTGGCGGATGTTGTTGGCTGGTCTATGTTGTTGGCTGGTGGATGTTGTTGGTTGGTGGATGTTGCTGGCTGTGACAGAAAGATTAGAATTGTCATTGATAATGCATGGATCATATCTTTGTACATACCCAAGGCACTTATTAGTTCAACAAAGATATGAAGTTCATCACAGATACCTCAAAAACTGAAATCGAAGACAGACACACAGTGTCTAGATACAAAGTGACAATGAAGACTAATCTTTACCTCAGGCTGACTCAGTGATGCTGCATGCATCTGGCCTTTAGTTGACTTCGCATCCACTTCAGTGTTTTCTGCATCCAACCCAATTTCCTATAACACAAGGCATGTGAAATTAGGGGTTTACATCATTTTTACAGAGTAACACATGGCAAGGAATTTACACAAGACCTAGGAACAAATCTGTCAATGTTTTAAATAAGTTCAAAGTTTTCAAAGTACACAAATATAGAAATATTAGACAACATCTGTTATAGTTCTTGAAGAACGTCTACTAACCTGGCTATCTTCGGCACCATGCTCTGGCACTTTCCTCTGCGATCGACGTGATTTTTTCCGGGCTGACTGCCGGTTCTCTGTTGACTCTGCTGGATGTTCTACCAAATTCCACCCGTAGTGTTCAAATAGCGCTTGAAATGTCATTTTCTGCTCTTCTGTCACTTCAATGCACCAAAGACTTGTGCCACCTGTCTAGTAGGTCTCTGGCTTGGACTGGGATTAACCATTACACCCCTGTCAGTTAACTGCCGGCGGCCATATTGTCTCCGGATGAGCGCCTTATGCGGCTTTAAATAAGAAAGGTTGTCGGCCTGAATAAACATGCGTGAGAGCAGTGGACTGGTTAAATAAGAAATGGCGTTGGGTTCAGCTTGCTAGGGTGAGAGCAAGGATGATAAAATCAAGATTGGTGCAAATTAAAGCAAATGATGCTGATATATTTATTAAATTCTTCAGATTATGTTCATGTTTAACTTACAACATGCACCAAATACCTCAATTTCACAGGTGATCCCGTCTTTTTGCCAGCCTCTCTTTTTGGCTCAGCATCCACGCAGTCAGCTTTCTTCCATCAGGTATTGTGCCTTGACAGTGGGTATATAGGAAAGGTGGGATAGCAACGCCCTGGGATGATTTTGAAAGGGTCTTTCCTTCTTCAGCTCTTCCATCAGTTGTTGAACTTCACCTTTGAGGTCAGGAACTGGTGTTTCCCTCTTGCTGTGTACAGGGAGATGTCCCTGTCAAATTTGCTGAGTATTTCATCCAGCACTTCTAGGCTGTTTCCCCTCTCGTGTAATAGTTGCACTTGTCATGTTGGAACCGCCATAGGAATTAAGTATGGTTCGCCACACTAGGCAACTCGCCTGGTGGTTCCCATGGGAATCGATATACACGATTTCTGAGAGGATTTTTAGCGTAAAAGTAACATGTCAATCCTACAGATTTTCATACATTATAATATTTTTATTCTACTGTCCATCAATAATTTTTTCCACAACCAAAGAGAGCTGTCGCGATAAACCTAGAACAGGAAAGAAAGCCGCCAAACGAGCCCGCTTAGGCGATAAGGAATACGGAAAATAAAAAGGGAAAAATTTTACTCATATATGAAATTGGTTTCTATATTCCGGCCAAGGGGGAGATGAGTTAGGGGGTAATTTTGCCTCTCGCTCTACGTCCAAGCGAGATATGTACGTTTAGCTGCTACCCTAATGCTCTTGTAGTACAGCAGGTTGCCGTATGAGGACAAGTGTAGTCCATCGTCCGCGAAGAACTCAGGACAATGTTTGCGCACTAATCGTACATGCGCCCAGGTTGACATGTGAGGGGTGTCATGAACCTCCTCCCTCAGAGCTGCTAAATACTCTGTTAAGCTTCGGTTGTAGGGAATTTCTGGTGGATCAAATACCCTAGCCAGTGGCTCGCCGAGAGTAATGTGTTGGGCAGAAGCCCGATTCCTAATCAAACTGGCCATACTGACAACGCGCATAGCGACCAGGTCTGGCTCTCAGTACGCATCACAGAGGTCGTTGTGGCCCAGCTCGAGATATACGAGGTCGGCAAAGGGGATAGCATCCGACAGGGGCCCCAAGTTAGACACCTTTCCGCCCGGCCTCGACAGCCACTTAACTATAGTATTCTCGAGCCAGAAATGTTTGCTAACAACTCGCCCCCCGGCCTTACTGGCTCGGCTTTCCACGAAAGAATCGAGACGGAATATAAAGGAGTGGCCGATGACCAGCATCCGTCTGGTAACAGAGCTAGAGGGACACCCCCCTTCCGCCATGTTTGTTGGCTAAACAAGGAAATAACTCCTGGGACAACCAACCAAAACAAGTCAGACCAACGACTTACTTTTTTTTTATTTATTTATTTATTTATTTCAACATGCAAAAAATATACAATACGTAGTGGTGACGCACTCAAGCAACATGCTTATATTCACGTCACCACTAGACATGAAATAAAAATTACATCACAAAACATGGGCATCGTCCAGTAACAAGGGAACACAGATTAACTATAAGATATTGTACATGTAAATGAATACAGAAGTATAAATCAGTTGTTAAATCGCTTAGTTTCGGAGAGATATAGCTGTGTAATAATGAGTATTTGAGAGTTGAGTTTAAATGAAAGTAAAGGTGAACCATTAAGTAACAGATATACAATAGCACTATCAGATAGGTTGTTAATGTCTAAGAATGGAATGTTTAATTTTATAAGTCTGTCGAGGAGGCATGTACGATGATGGGAGTATATAGGGCAATGAAGTAAAAAATGAGGAATGCTTTCGCTTCGGAACCCGCAGCTGCAAGAGGGACTTAAAGCTAATTTACGGATAAACAGACTATAATTTAAGCTGCAGGTTCCGAGCCGAAGGCGCGTCAATAGAGCACAGGTGTATCTTGGTCCCGAACTAAAATATGTCTTAACAACAGGGCGAACAGATTTAACCAAATATGACTTAAACAAAGAGGCGCTCAACAAGCGAACACTAGAGTCGAGACTGTTCCATAACTGAATTGAATTTGGTATAAAAGATTTTTGGAAACAAGTGGTATTACAGAATAGAGCCTGGAAATTGCCTTTGTTGCGAAGGTTGTATGAATCAGAGACCTCGGGCGGGATTAAATCAGTTAAGTACTTACGAGCTTGGCCATGGACAATTTTATGAAATAATACAAGAGAGTGGACATAACGTCGATCAGTTAATTTTTCCCACCCAAGCTCATGTAAAAGAGAAAAATACGATGAACCCCTGACGGCGCCAGACACCGTAAGGGAGCATTCGTACTGAACCCGCTCGATAAGTTTGGAATCTGAGACAGAACAACTATGCCACACAACATCTGCATATTCCAAAGACGGTCGAATAAAAGATTTGTAAATTACTTGCAGAATTTTGCGGGGCAATTTGAATTTCAAACTATTAAAAATAGACACTTTTTTAGAAACCTTAGCAATAATCTGAGTAATATGAAAGGTCCATGACATGGTGGACGCTAAAGTAACCCCAATATGCTTGTGATGTTTTACAGATTGAATACTAGAATTCCCAAGGAAAAGAGGTGGGTGAATAGGGGGTACGTTTTCTTGAAAAGCAGAGTTCTTTAGATTTGGATGGATTAAGCTCCATTAACCATTTGTTTGCCCATGATAAGATTTTATGGAGATCAGAATTTAGCCTAAAAGATGTGAGAATGTGGTTATCAACAACGTCAAGTAGCGAACTGTCGTCCGCAAAAAGAAAAGGTTGGGTTGACAAGTCATCCACCATATCATTGATATAAATAAGGAAAAGTAAAGGACCTAGAACAGAACCTTGAGGTACACCTGCGCTAACATCAAGCCAGTCAGAGCATTGTCCATCAATAACAACACGTTGCACCCTGCCATGTAAATAGCTATGAAACCAATTCAGAAGTGGGCCATCCACCCCGTTTCTCTGGAGTTTAAATAGAAGGCCTGAATGCCATACTTTATCAAACGCGCGGGAAAAATCTAGATACACAGCACGAACCTCTTTGTTTGCATCCAAAGCTTCAAGTATTTTGTGAGTTATACAAACAAGTTGACAAACAGTAGAGTCGCCACGTATAAAACCCGACTGGTAAGAAAATAACAAGTTTTGAGATAGTAAATGGTTATAAAGGTGCTTGTATACAATTTTTTCCAATATTTTTGAGAGTGATGGAAGTAGAGAAACGGGGCGGTAATTGGAAACCTCTTGAGGGTCATCCTTTTTAAATATAGGGACAACGTTAGCACATTTCCATGATTGAGGAAAAATGCCATGGCAGAGTGATAGATTAAAAACAGGCAATTTTGTCAGATATGAGGGGGCCAATCAATTTTAGAAACCTATTATCTACGTTATCAAACCCATGGGCTTTAGAAATATTAATGTCAGATAAATACAGTTCTACTTCTTGGGCAGAAGTTGAACATTCAGACAGCCGAGTGTCAGTTAAAAAATCAAGTTCAGGGAGGACAGCATTAGAGTCATCTAACGAGGATTGGGCACAAAAAAATTGGTTAAATAAAGACGCCTTTTCCCTAGAGTCACGCAAGTATATTTTCCGGCCATTTCTTTACATAGTAAGCTGACTTTACACTTAAGTATTCCAAAACAATATTCAGGGAGAGAATATGCAACATCGTTGCTTCATAGAAATGTTTTTGAAAACTGTGAAAGATCTTCCATTCAAACCTCTGGCCACACACACATTGGCTGTGCTAGGCCTTGTGTCAATTACCACCCCAGTGGGGTGCCAACTGGTAGCTCACCATTTTCTGTAAGACCTCATCGTTACCAGACTTTTTCTTCAAATCTAAAGCGATAATGACCTGAGTTTGTTGATGCTGAACAGAATAGACTAAGTTCATAATGATATCCTGCCTCATTTGAAAGATATGAGTGTTTCCAAGAAGCTGATCATTATAACATGTGCCCTTGTCTAGTCAGCCTGCCCTATACATGGGGCGTACCCAACTAATTATCCCCCCTAGGGGGTCTTCCACTGTATGTTGTTTGTTGTGGTCCACTACCAAACCGGTGTCACCTCGAACTGAACAAGGACTGTTTTTGTGCACAAAACATAGGTCAGAAATGTGAAATAATGACGAAAAAGTGTTGAAAAGTGATAGAAAGTGTTGATAACACAGAGATTTGGTATATTTAGAATATTTCAATTTTTTGCGCAAAATCTTACATAATGCCCCTTTAAGTGGAGGAATTGTAGAAGTGGTTTTGGATCTATAGAAATGTTTGATAATGTGCCACCATTTCTTGCTGGCTAAATTAGAGTCAGACAAAGATTGAACAAGGCGTTCCTGATATTTGGATTTGGCAAGAGAAATTTCACTTACAAGTTTGTTTCTAACTTTACGATATACGACTTACTTAAATGTAGGAAGTGTCCAGAACTTGATCAGCGACTTACGTCAATGTAGTGGGCATGCAATTTAGCTGTCACATGCTGCAGTCCTTTCAAGGCGGTCGACTGGAGTGTCAGCATTTGCCCTTGCTTCTTGGGCCCTCAATCCCCCTCATGCACAAGAGCTTCCATTGGTACCTTCTGCCCGCGTGGAACATACTGATGGTACTGCTCATATCTTCAAGCTTGGCCTCGTTCTTTTGTATGATGCCCAGTGGTACAATTTGAGACTTCTGTCAAGCTTCTTTTGAGAAAGGATGAGGAATCTGTGCTCCCACACATTCTTTAAAGTACTTATTAAAGAAAAGCACATGCTCCACTACTGTTCTGCTGGCAAGCACAACCATGTCATGGTGGAGTTCTGTTGAATCCCTGATAGTAAATGCCATGGTCATCTGATGGCTCATTGACCATAATGCCCAGGGCTCTAAAAACGGGGTCTTTTGCCTTCCATTTGCTGTCATCTTTTCTGTCACCTGTCTTCCTCAAAATGTCTTTTACTTGTTGCTGGCCTCTTGGGAGCCTGCACAGAGTGCTGACATCTGAGACCCCCCACAGCCTGTGTAACATAAATATTACTAATTTTTGCATGACCAGCAAGAGGGCTGTCTGCCTTCTGATTGCGAATCATTTGTAGGGTGCTTGGGTTCCGTCTTACATAAGGTGGAGCATTTCCTTTGGCATTGCCATGTGGCATTCTCACAACTGGCACAGGTTGGCCATCCAAACGATATTGTACGAAAACATAAGGCAACATTTCACCTGTGACCTTGAATTTGGCCTTAGCCACGACTTTTTTCAGTCTCTTTTCAGACTTACAGTAGTAAGATGTTCGCCTTACTTGTAGGAATCTCATTGTTGTGCACGTGCTTGCCAACAGTACTGAATGTCCAACTCCAGCTCTGGAAGCTTTTTCATGTCTTGGACAGGGGCCCCGATGCACCACATATTAGGCATAGGACAATTAAGTGGAGACACAAACCCACACCCTAAGCGATATATTAAAGTGATATTATGTAAGATTTTCACTATTTTAAACATCGTTGTTTTGACACAGCTGCTCTATGATGTTTCACACAACCTAAACAGTGTCTCCCTTTGGTCAGTCGGCAGCATTCTTCTCATCGCAAATTTTGCGATATCACCAGTGAAGAGCTGTAAAACAACAAAGTATCAGGACTATGAATTTGATGCAAAGCCATCATCACATCCGTGATATCCACACAAAAACGTCAATGGATACCCATAGGATATATTACATACTACAGTTCAGTTCAACATTCAAGGATGGAACATGAGAACTTCATGAACAAATGGCATCGGCAACAAGTGAGGTAGGCAAGATGTCGGGAGATACTGTGGTGTGTGTCCCGCCCTCTAGGACTTCAGGACTCAGGTCACATTTTATCGTAACAGGGGTCTCTAGCGTCGAGTACCAGCCCTGCAGAGTGGTTATCAGATCCTTCAGCACACTATTATGGAGCCAAGTGTATCTGTCCGTCAGTGCCACTAGACAGGCATTCGGGACATGCCGGAGTGACAGGTGGCCTTGACACAATGGGCATTTGGTTGAAAGAACCTTTCCCCAGCGAACTAAGTTTTCCCGTGTTGGTAACCAGTTCGTCATCCCGTTCACGGCAAACTCAAAGACACCTCGCGGAGCGTTGCGCAGGGAGCTTCTCCATCTTAAGTCGGTTCTTTCTGTTTCCAGTAGTTCTGTCCACTTTCCTTGTACTAGAAGAGTGCTACAGTGTCCCTCAAGTTTGGTGCCATTGGCCTTTTGCAACTGATCTTTGATTGTCTGGCACAACCTCTTCTTTGTTTGCTGAGGGGTTACTTGGTTGTTTTGGGAGTCGTCGTTGGACAATCTTTCTAAGCTTTGTTTAACGATCTTGTGACATTCCAGTGTTCCCGTTGACTTCCGTGTTAGGGCTGATTCTCTTTCTACTTTCGCCTGAAGCGCATTCTTGACGCTGTCATCACCTCTGGTCAGGACAGTTGCAATTACATTGGCATGTTGTTGCATGTACAGCTGTTCAACTGATGTGAGTCCTAGTCCTTGACTATGGTAGAGTATACCCGGGTCAGATAACTTCTTCATGTTGGTCAATTTCTTAAGGTATTGAGTAACACCATGGCTGAGTTCCTGCAGGTGAGGTCTCGTGACGTCATGAACAGTCAGGAGGTACCTAATGGCACTCTGGACGTTCTCTCCATTATACATTATAAAGACTAAAAGGGGCTCTTGCTCTGCCGAAACATGTCATTGTCATACTAGTGTATTTTACATCCATAGTTACCTTTATAACCTCTATCGTACTACACTTATTGGAGAGTCTCCGCGAGACCCAAACGAAAGCTGGCCTGATAATTCTTTGTGCAAGTGACAACTGCTTTCTCCGGTCTGGCCAAAGTTGGTCATGTTTACTTTAGGTTAGCCCGTGGAATGGGGATTGTGATCATCTGATTAACAGTCGTGTTTTGATGGCCTGGATGCAGTCCTAATGATGTTTTAATGGTCTGGAAACTTGAAGCCATTTTACACAGCTCTAGGGAACACTAAGCTGAACAGAATGTCACTATTAAAATAAAGGGTGATTTAGATTTGTAAGAAGACCGAGACGCACACAAGAGCATATCAAATTCAGTTACCTTTACTGTATGTAAAATTTGGAAAAAAAAGAGAAACGATATATGTCCATTTGTATAGTACCCCATCTAGATTAAAACTTTTGTGTCATTACTAGCGGTCATTCAAAACAAAGTACTAGTACATAGAAATTGTTTTCATTTCACAAGATTGAATCTTTCATTATTTTGTAACAAACAATAGCACTAGACCTAAAACATTCATTTATAGGATAGGGTCGGCGTTTTTTTTTCAATATAGGGTCGGTGAAAATTGCGAGTACATTTGTAAAAACCAAAACAGAGGAAAACAACATTATACAAACATATCTTCGGTGATTTTGTAAACAAAAAGCAATGAAGAAAACGGAAATTGAATTTGCAAATATCTGTGAAATGTCGAATTCCTTTACTGATAGAAGATGCTGAATTATCATTTACTGTAAATATTTCGCATACTGGATACTTAGCAGTAGGGTATGAATCAGACCTTAAAATGTTCACATCTACGTGCAATGACCAGACCTGTATTTTATGCTTATCAATGAAATGACCCATGCCTGTACCATCAATTTGCAGTACTTCATGACCAAAGAGGTTAAACAATTTAACAGCTACAAAGTCAGTACAAACTGCCAGAATCCCCGCCCCACCATTGAGGTATTGAAGGGAAACAACATATGATCTATGAAGACCAACTCTTTTTTTTGCTTCATAGGTACCAGCTTTTTTACTTTTATCTTCATTACATTGTGCGATGTAATGAAGGAGTGCCTCAACCCTGTGATATTCGTGTCTTAAGGCTGAGTTTTTAATAGAGGGGTCTGCCATAATTGGGACATCCTTCAAATATGGGTAATTTTGTTCATTTTCTATGGTTTTATCATGTCGACATTCTGAATATCTAAGATTTTCTCTTCCACTAATGTATGAGGCAGGATTCCTAGTAAAAGACTCAACATTGTTTCTAAGATACTTCTGAGCCGGTTTTATAACTGATGGTGTTTTAGTTTTGATTAGATTATGATCATCTGCTCCTAGAGATGACAAGTCACATTGTAATCCCTTTTTAGATCTATTCCGTTGTGGCAGTGCTCCATAGAGATGTTTATGCCTTCCATTAGCACTTGTTATAGTCTCTTCAAATGTTATCTTTTGAGTTTCATTTCCCTCTCTGGCAACGCCACATGATACCCATTTCTTTTTTACAGAGCATCCGGCATTTGTATTCCCACATTTCCACCGAATGCTAACTCCTTTACCATGTAGCATTATCTTGTTTATACATGTTCTAAAGTCTACTCCATTGGAATGCCAAAGCACAGTTGAATCATTCAAATGAAACATAGAAAAGTAGGATGTCCAATTAGACTTGAAACTCAGCTTGTCTCCATCAGTGTCAAGTGCACCCAAAAATGTACTCCAACTTATGTCAAATTGTCTACCTTCACTAGGTATGGGATCATCACAGTCTAAACAGAAGTCTCCACTAGGAATTTGGTGGTCTAGTGCACAGGCCCAAAATTCTTCTGATAATCCAGTTTCTCGGCTAGAAATGCGAAGAGGGTCGTTCAGCCATGCGCAACCTATACGGCCGGCCAACTTGCTTCTTTGCGAAATCAAAACCCTCTACTGAGGTGCAAGGCCTGTATCTAAAGTTAGTGGCTGTCGGAACATAGCGATTTCAGAAAATCATGTAAAAGCTATTTCAGACTGCATGTGTTACTCCGATCCCCTGCAACCATGGAAAGCTAGTAAGAGGACAGCAGAATTATAAAGACATCTCTAGGTTATAAGAAGTTAATTAAATGACTTACAACATCTTCCTCTCCCCAGTCTGAGCTGTATCCTTCATCATCACTGAAATCCATTGTTCACGAAGTTCACGAAGAAAGAAGTACCCTCGTGTCCCGCTAGCTGAGGACCTTTCTAGCAACTGAATATTATACCGGAACCATGGGCTGGGAGATTGGGTCACTAATGACTTTATTATATTTTTCCAGCGGTGGAGGTCACATGTTACTTGTTACTAAACTTTATCAGCGGCTGGCATGGCCAGTTTTACATTGTTGGTCATTGTTGAACAGCATTCGTTCGATCACCATTAGTAGTACTCACGTGCACATTACAAAAGAAGTTAACTTTCAGCACTCGTGATCTAAGATCTGCTGGTGGGTTCTCTATGGTTAAACGTGCGGGTAATCGTTGTGGACAGGGCGTTGTAGACTCATGCTGTGCTATTACTGGAAATCTGGCATGCTAACCAATTCAAGATGTATCATAAGGTAGCAGAGCACAGTTATTGCCCACGTTAAAGGCCACAGCAAGTAAAGTTTATGGATGACATCCCCGCAGACTCTAATCTAATGCGAGTGGACGAAAAAAGGCGGGCCGAAAAAACAAGGTTCCTACATTTTAAAAGTTTGAATCAATCATATGAATATCACATATAACAATATATCTATGTTGAGCTTGCATAAGTTTCTCTACATCTTTGGTCTCTTTGTAGGTGGCGCACACTCTAAAAATTCTGAACACTCTGGCGCACACTCCGATCCCAACTGCTTGTATCCAAGTTGCTGCCATTAAACGGGGGGTCTGCGAGTACCGGCTTCGATCCCAACTGCTTGGATCTAACTTGCCGCCATTAAACTGGGCAAAAGTCCATATGTTAATCATGAGATGCTACTGCAGGCACTTATAAAAAATTATATGATTAAATGGGAGATATCAACGTTACATTTCTATCAACCAACAGCCACTAGCTTTTTATGTAATTCAGAATACTATTTGACAAGAATGCCATGATGAGTATTGATTGACACCTTAAATTTTGTGGGGCGGATCCTTTAACTTTTCCACGTGAGCTTGTAGAAGCCTAGCCACCTCGGGAATGCCGTGTAGCGTCTTTAATGTGGGAACCAGGGGCAAGTACCATAGATATATTATTTTCTAGGCTTCCCCCTGTCGTCGTAGCGTGGCTCTTTGCATTCCGGACATTGTTGCGCGTCTACGAATTTCCGTGGTACAGCACACAGTCTTCGGGACAGGCATGGTATGTCTCGGAGCGGGGTAAAAAGTCTTTCACCACTGACACCACCTGCCTGTATGTGGCAAAGCGTTGGGTATCTGGTAGTCATCCCACACCTTCTTGAATAACGAAAGTACATCGGTGATGACTTTCCGTGGGACACTCAGTCTGAGAGCAGCTGCACAAAACTCAGCCTGGTTCCACTTTGTCGTCAAAATAATGGGGTCATGTCGGATGTCGGTCTTGTCCTCGAGGGAGGCGGCCTGTCTCTAGCCTCTCCGCTGCTCATCATGTTTTCAAGCTCTTCTTCCATGTGTCTACTATGAGTCCTGCAAGAAACGCGTCGACCTGCATTACCGCACCGCTTGCTGCAGTAGCAAATGATGTTTTCCTCCATGATAGAGTCAGTGCGTTCACAGTGGATACATGATGAACAGCGAAGGCCAGGGTGAAGGCGACGGGGGAAAGTGACTGCCCATAGATTTCTCCAGCTTAGAGAATGCAGTTTCTATCATTGACTTCTTGTTTCTTGGTTTCTTCCGATACCCTTATTAACAATCACTCACTCACTCACTTTCCAGGATTTGATTATACTGCTGCTGTTGTCCCTGCCACAGGGGTCGGCAGCAGTCGGCTAGTAGTACTGGTCTTCACACTGCTCCTCCAGGCAGCCCTATCCAGTGGGTTGACACCGGCAAGGCCGCGCTCTCTAATGTCTTTCTTTACACACTCTGACCAGGTCTTTTTCAGTCTTCCTCGACCTCTGCTGCTAGGCAGCTTCAGTTCAGTAAAGCTATTGATACAGCCACTGGCACGCTTAACGTGGCCGTACCAACGTAGTCGGCGGGACTGCACAACAGACTTGATGTCTTCAAGGCCGAGCTTAGCAAGCAAGGTTGCAGAAGATGTCATGTCCTTAGGTTTAACACCACAGATCCATCTGACCATGGATCTGTCCTTGCGTTGCAACCGTTGGAGTTCTGGAGCGGTAGGGGCCCAAGTCTCACTCCCATGCAGCATAGCCGATCGTACACAGGAGCTGAACACCTTGCCTCGGGTATTGAGGGATAGGTGCCTCAAGGTACAATGTACAAGGTTATATGTAACACAATGTACAATGTACAAGGTTATATGTAACACATAGTTATTAACAATGTACAAGGTTATATGTTTTTCAATAGGACCACCATCTGGTCAGTTAACAATAGCTGATTCCCATTTAAAGCCTTTGCACAGAAATTTCAGTTGATTACACGATTAAAAGAAGTATATTTTGTTTATAATCAAACATTTTAATGGATCTGGACAAAGTATATTTTCATGAAAAAAACTACTAGTATTTGTATGTAAATGACCTGTTTTTTTCTTCGTGTTTTTGTTGTTCTCTGGTCTTCCCTTCTTCACTTCTCCTTTTGCCTTTCTCTTCTCTATTGTGAAAAGAGGAGAACAACAATATTACAACATGTAACAATACTGCAAGAATAATCGTAATAAAGTTAAAAACAGATTTACAATTGGTTATTGCAAATTTATAACTTAACTGTACCTGGTTGAGTCTTCTTGGCAGAGTTGTCAAGGGATAATCCAGACCTACCATATACAAAAATGGGAAGCAGTTAGAAGCAGCAACAGGTATCCTAACACCGGGTAAGTCAAACAATGACAATGTGCTTTCCTGTCCAAATATTTAAAAAACAGGAACAGGCAAGGAACAGACTTGCCTGATGAAGATGAGTCCATTGACACATTGATGTTGTCTTCTGTGACATCTGGTAGAGGTGGTGTCGGCCCACGTGAAGACTCCTGAGACTCATCCCCAGCATCATTGTTCTTCCTCCTCCTCCTCACTGTCCTCAGTCTCGGGAGATGATTCTTGAAAACATGAAGTAAAGGTAGGTTTGGCTTGTCAAAGTGAAAATTTTGGCCTGTATAATTTGACAACATCAAGAGTGCAGCTAAAAACATACATGGAAGTTTGTAAAATATTCAGCCTTCCTTGTTGATTTTTAAAAAATTATTAACATTTCCTCTACTCATTCAAAAGGATTCCCAAACACTTCATTGCAAATTTTCTGGCATAAAACCGTTAAAGGTTTCTGCACCGGCTAGCCAGGCTTCTCAAAATCCTTTTAAAAAACCTTTTTGTATTGAGACGTTTGTATGTGAAATATATTTTTTTTTACCTTTGCATCTCTCTATAGCTAACTTTCCGCATCAAATATTTATGAAAAGGCGAAAATGTTTATTCCCTGTCCATTTCGGGGGGGGGGGGGGGGTTGTGTCCGCTCGCGGAGACAGACGTAATCCCTGATAAACAATCAGGGCCAGTCGGCACATGCGCACTGTTCACCTTTCGCTGATCACAAAAAAAAACATGGCGGACGTGTTTTCAGTCATGGTGTGTGCCGGCGACAAAAATTGTGACAGATACTTTCATTTTGGCGCAGTTGTAGTTAAGTAGGCTTTGGTATCGTGGTCGCGTGTGCGTGCAGCTAAATGGCCCATCCTTAACGATATTGTACTCTATTGTTCGCGGATTTTGGTTAGTTGTGGAAAGGCCACTGAAAAAATTCTCTACGTCAGCGCGGTCGTCCGCTTGGCCGTATACATGTACATACGCGGCGATGAGAAGTGGACGTAGAAACTCGTTCTGTATTACCAAAAAGGCTAGATAGATCGAAGTACAAGTACTACACACTATCGTAGTCTGGCGCGTGCTGGTCCCAGTTTGTACGCGGGCTCCCGGCCTGCCGATCGCAGCAGGCCCGGAGCCCGCGTACGGCTCACTGGAAGCGGTTCTAAAATAAACGCTGCAGACGTGACCTACATTCTACTGATTTACAAGCAGACGTTGGAAGGAATATGGAAATATTTCCTGATACCCCGTTTGTAGGACAAATTGTCAGGACAGACACTTGGATTACGATTGTATTAGGCATTGAATTCTTTAATTATTTTCTTATCCTGTATGTTTTATGTATTTTCAAGAGGTGTTCAAAAGTTTTGGTTTTGTTTGTTGGTTTTCGTAGGGAAATGTTGCAACAAAATGCATGTATTTACTGGGTTCATATTGCCAAATTTCTCCAAGAGTTCCAAGACATAACTCAGAAGCCCAGTGACATTTTAAAGACTAAGAGGAGCTCTTACTCTGCCGAAAAATTGTCATACTAGTGTATTTTACATCCATAGTTACCTTTATAACTGATAATTCTTTGTGCAAGTGACAACTTCTTTCTCCGGTCTGGCCAAAGTTGTTCTTGTTTACTTTAGGTTAGCCCATGGAATAGAGATTGTGATCATCTGATTAACAGTCGTGTTTTGATAGTCCGGATGCAGTCCTAATGATGTTTTAATGTTCCGGAAACTTGAAGCCATTTTGCACAGCTCCAGGGAACACTTAGCTGAACAGAATGTCACTAAGGGTGACTTTAGATTTGTAAGAAGACCGAGACGCACACAAGAGCATATCAAATTCAGTTACCTTTACTGTCACTGCAAAGTTGTATGTACATTTGGAGAAAAAAAAGAGAGACGATATATGTCCATTTGTATACTAGTAGTACCGCATTTAGATTAAAACTTTTGTGTCATTACTAAAATTCAAAACAAAGTACTAGTTCATAGAAATTGCTTTCATTTCACAAGATTGAATCTTTCATTATACCAAAACAGAGGAAAGCAACATTATACAAATATATCTTCGGTGATTTTGTAAACAAAAAAGCAATGAAGAAAACGGAAATTGAATTACATGTACATGTGTATCGCTTTTTGTTTGGAAAGTAAAGCCATGATAGGAAGACAGTGTATAAACAATGGCAGCCTGACCAAACCGCCATAACTGTCATCCTACCATGGCTTTACCATTCCATGTCCTACCTGGCCATAGAAGCTCTACTCTACTCTACTCTAAAAAGGCACTAAAACAGTTTTAGGGGAGGCTATAGTAGGGAGGCTACTGGCCACGCTTGTGGGGGTAGGGTGTGGCGCGGGAGGTCCGGCGTCCGCGGCGGGCAGGCCCCCCGGAAGTTCCCGTGTCGCTCCCGCAGCGGCAGGACGGCCAGGTGGCCGTGGCCAGATCCACAACGTCAACGAAGTAAACCTGCACAGAAATGGAAAAAAAAGACATGTTGGTACAATTCAGTAACTTACTAACTTGCACATATTACTAGTACTAAATTCAGTAATACAGGCATATGACAAAACCCGTTCAAAATGTTCGTAAATGCACTATATATTTCTGTCGCATAACTTTCTTCCCTTATATACTCTCACCTAACTGTTATGTGTATAAGTTATACATGCAGGTTCAATGTCTAAGTATGAGCTGTTTATGTAGGAAATTCCATCCAGGAATAACTGGTCTACAGATTCAAATGCCATCACAACGTTCTGTATTACTACAAATGTATATCAAAGGCATAGAGACAAATGTATCGTATATCAAATGCATTAAGACAAATGTATAGTATATATCAAATGCAGTAAGACAGATGTATAGTATACCAAATGCATAAAGACAAATGTATAGTATATATCAAATGCAGTTAGACAGATGTATAATATATCAAATGCAGTTAGACACAACTTCTAGAAAGTTTGGTTTCAGATCGAGACGATGCCTTCCCAGCCAGGAGTGGAGTCACAAGTTAACTTCAGGTACCTGTTCGATTGACCGTCACAAGGTTAGACACAACTTTTTGAAAGTTTATATATACGTACTGCCCGCTGCTCCTCCACGTGTCCGTCGTAGAGACGCGGGTCGTCAGGGAAGCGGGCCCGCATGACCCACCTTACTTCCTCCGGGTACATATAAGTGGGAGTCTCTCTCCCCGAGGCCCGGGAGTCCGCCCCTACCAAAATTCCATTACAGTCTTTCGTTCGGCACTTAAAGTTACAGTTGATGTTGTCGACAAAAGTTTGAAGTTGGTATACCTGGCCCACATAGTATCCGTCTTCTACAACAATGGGTTCCCTCTTCTGTACATTGTTCTCTGCAATTGAAAAGTCGAGCTTTCGACTTGACTGGACATTTTCGCCGTCTGTGCGTGAACGCGAAGTCCATTCCCTTGGCTGCCAGTTTCTTTCTCATCGTAAAGGTTCTGTACTTTGATCCTCCGGGACTCATCCAAATGGGTCTTGCCGATGGTCGTGACGTGTGGGAGTAATCTTCCAGTTCCTCTCGAAAACCAGCGGGCACCACTTCCAGTGTGCGGGAAGACCTGCTCAGGCGACCGGTGCCCCGGGTGGCAGCTCCCTTTTTCCCGCGCGTACTCGGAGCTCTGCGCAGTCTAGCCTTCTTCGATAGACGTTTACGAACCAAGCCCAATTATTTTGGCGTATCCTTGTCCTCCTCCTCAATGGCCGGAGGGTTTTCGAACGCCGGGCTCAGCTCAGGGAGTTCAGTGTGGTGAAGATCTTCTGGGGATAGCCTTGCCTCCACAGTTGCACGCTCATAGCAGCCTGTATGAACTTGAGCCGTCTGTTGTACAGTGCCATGGACAGCATCATCCCCGTCCTGCTGCTCACTGTGGCTTGATCGTGGGAGCTAGGTGTTATATTAGAAAAATATGATCACTACAATGACTGAAGTTTGTCAGTAAGTGATGCATTTTTTTCCTGGAACTGGACACCCTTTAAGAAAACAGTGTGGCTTTAGACGGATATAAAAGTATAATCATTGTAATTATTATAAAGGAGACAACTGCCTAATGGATCATACTTACTTTGGAAATAGTGCCTTCAACATCCCCACCGACATTGGAGCTAAGTCCTCTGCCCCTCTGCCACGGTGTCATCCCAGGAGAATGTTTGCAGATTCTCCATTGTGACATCTCTCTTAAGTGGGCTGTTGGTGTCCCTTTGGAGTTTTTTTCCTCTGCAATGAAATATATTTCACCATATTAAAGTTGGTGTACTTAAATCCGTATGTAATTTAATTTAGCACTTTTAAAAACGTGTATTGAACAGGCTCTTATCAATATCGGTAATCCTACAGATGTTATGTACACTGCAGATGACATTGATAAAAATGAATACAGTGACACTGAGGGTTAGAAGATACGATTGTCATCCCTTGTCATGACAGATGCGAAAGTCTCATGGTAGTATGATGATGCATAAGAAAGACTAACACCATTATACTTTATCCCATTTTTCTGGATTCCAATAAATAATTCATTTAGTACCAAGCTTACCTCTTCCATCACAACCTCCCTGCATGCTTGTAGAAGCTGTTCCTTCGCAACACGGGCAAAACTCGAAATGCCTTCAAAACATTTTTCTTTTGAAGCCATTGTATGGCACTTGCAGTGATACCCCTTGATGCTGGAGCGCTCTTGCTCTTCTTGCGGGGACCAGGGCTTTTAGATGAAATGTCCTCTTGCCTGATGTTTTTTTCACTGTTTTGGCCCAGAGCTTTTTCTGGCATTGCTCACACAGAAAAGAGCTAAGATTTGGTGAGGCAGAATCAAAGACAGATTTGTAAGTATCCGGAGATGTGATTGTTGCAATTCTTTTCCTGTTGTAACCCTTAGAAGTTTTAGAAAACTGTGACCCACACTGGTGGCAATGGTTTTCCATTGTGACATACAATCAAACATGAGACAGCTGTATAAGATGACAGAGTAAATGTAATTCCACATTTCACATCAGCCACTGCCTCCATCCAATTTTCCCTGATATCAGTTAGTTGTTCCTTCAAGGCTTCCAGGAATGTCTCGTCTTGTAAATGATACGTCAGATCCGTCACCTCCTTCAGAAGACTTGCACACTCTGTTCTTAGTCGGGTCTTTCTCTGCTTCTTTCTTGGAGGGAGGTCAGCACATGGTGGCAAGGCTTCATCATCTACCTCAGCAGGCTCGACAGCATTTCCGATGTCAAGGATGTCGCTGCTAGTGCTACTGTCCTCATCATCTACTTTAGTGCGCCCCAGGCAGCGGCTGTCCAGGGTTGTTGTCCCTGTAGGTAGATGGCAGTTTCTCCCATCTCATCGATGAGGATGAACACTGCACTAAAGTGTTTACATGGCAGCTTGTGTTTAGCCCAATCCTCACAACTGCACGACGGCATGGAACTGCCACTTGTTTGAAATTTGACAACATTTTGAGCTTTGCTCTGACCCTTTACATAGAAGGTAGTGTCGTCCACTTTCTCCACATCGTTTTGGGCATACTCCTGAGCTGCTGTCATCCTTGATGTCACGTGGTGAACGAACGACCTTGGTCGGTTGCGTAGGAACGGTGGAATGTCGTTTGTGTACTGTCTGTATGATGACGAGTACACAACATTCTGCTCGATGTACCTAAGGGAGAGAAGAGATGGATGTTACTGTACATTTTTCAGACCTGATGGTTACAGTTTAATTACCTAATAGAGGTGTTTGGATGGACAGGGTTGACTGTATTTGTTGGATTACTAAATGTTGATGGAAATCTAGCAAGAATCACTACCTATTAAACGGGACAAATTTTTTGCAGGACTGAAACAGGAAACACGTTTTTTTTTCAAGATCAGTACTGAGAATACATGTGGATCTATAAACTTTTGCAAGTGAGACCATCATGCTCATTACAATTCAACTTACTTCTGATAGGACCTTGGTAAGAATTCTGACACCACCACCGTCAGCATGTCACTTAGGCTACAATTTTTGTAGCCGTGTAGGAACTTCTTGAATGTCTTATTCTGGCTTTCAACTCCGTTGTTGGTGTTGATAGGATCGTTCAGCTGCTCGTTGCGAAACACTCTCACCCATCGCTACGGAAGTCATGTAGAAATATTCTCGTCACAGCTCTTAGATACTATTAGATAATTTTTGTATCCATTAAATTGTGTCATTTTACCTTATGATGAATGAAAGCATATTAAAGAGGAGGAAAGACTGACAGGAACACCAAAAATGGAAATGGTGAAGTTGAAAATGTTTCAGATTGGCATAAATATTTTTAGCATGTGCTGACCTTGGCCTCTGGAATCCATTTGCCGCCAAACCATACCCTCAGTCTCTCATTTGCCTTCCAGACATCAGACTGCTGGAGACTGTTGAGGTGTGCAGCATACTCCTCACGAGTGGATGCATTTGCGATGTTCCTTAGGAGCTTAAGTAGGCTGTCCCGTACATCGCGCACCCCGTGTTCTCCCTTCCAGCACCATTCTCTCCAGGCCTTTTCACGATGGAAGTCACAGAGATGTACGCTCACGTCTGAAGAAAACATTGGGAATATACAAGTGCCGTGTTGTCAGTCATATCTTGTGGTATTGGGGTACAATTGCCTAGTAAAACAGTGACATGGCTAAAATTCTATGACTGCAATATGAGAAGACTGAAGCATATGATATATGGAAATGGCAATCAAAGGAGTAACCTATAATTACAATAATAAAGTGAAAACATGTCAAAACTAAGTTTGTGCTGTTTTACCTGGGAACTCTTCCTCCAGGGCACCTATTTCCACCTGAGAGAAGTCCACCATGAAGTTGTCTGGATTCCATGCTGGGGTCCAGCCCTTGAAGATGCTGAGGGCTTCTTGGACTGCTTCTGTGCTCTCTGACACACTGACAACAACGTAGCATACATTCGTACGGACACAAAAATAACGGGACTGAGTAACGGCATGTCTGATACGTGGCATCAAGCAAGCAGATGTGTTTGTTGGCCATACTTGTCCAGGATCCTCTGCTGCCAGGCAGATTGGTAGCAAAACAGAAGTTCTGTCTTGGTACCATCCTCCTGCTCCCGACTGGGTCTGTAGTGGATCTTGCAGTCGTGCCCTTCTTCCCATCTTGAGGTCAGTGTCTGTGAAGATAAGTGAAGTTGGTATTCATTATGGGGACTCGTCAGTGTACACTTTTTGTACATTTCTGTTATACTCATAGGGACATACAAGACTTAGTGTACTGGTCTCTCAAGTAACTACTAAAATTTGTCTCTCAAAATGCCCACACATGCTGGTGTTCTCAGATGTTGCAGAAGTATGTAGCATATTTAGCACAGCATGTTTGCTAGGCTAAACCTGTGTTTCTGACATAACCTGCAGATTGACCTGGTCATCTTTAGAACCTCTTGTGCCATCCCTTGTTCGTTTCATGAGATTTCGTATGTCTTTGTCCGTAGGGCTGAACCTGTGTCGAGTCTGTGGAGGCGGCTTCTCCCCTCGGAAGAGTTCATCGGCGACAAATGTTGCCAGGTGCCGTCTGACCTCATCAACCCTTCTGACCCCTGCCAAGGTTAGCTTGACAATCTGATCCTTGACACGAGGATCAATGGGTTCTCGTAGTTCAGCTGTCTGTAAAAAAATCATGTATTGTATCATGTGCAGTTATTCTAGTCCTAAAGGCTGGAAACAGGTGTATGATACCTGTCCAGAAGTTGGGTGATACTGATGCTCCGTTATGTCAGGAAACCTTGCATGGTATTATACAACTGCTTCTACCCTGGAGGCATCAGTTTCTATGGCCTTCTTCAGTGCTGCTGAAGCTGCCGTCCTGTTTGACTCCTTGTCCTCTTCAATCTGGGGGGGGGGGGTATGACAGGTATATAAACAAAACGTGTTTGTTTTTAATTTGATTGTGCAAGAAAGCAATGCTTGATTAAGTGGAGTCCACTGTACTTCACATATTTTTGTCCCTAAAACAAAAGTACTTGAGGGGGGGGAGTACAACAATCAGCTTGCTTGCTGATTTGCCAAGAAGAAAATTCCACTTTTAGTGACCAATATTAGCAACTGCAATAATGTGTTAATCATGTACTCAATACGAGAATTGATGTGCAGAATTAGAACATGCCTATCAGAACATAGCACTATTTAGAAATGGGACAAACCTAAGCGTCAATGATTTGTCACATGACCTAACACCCTATATTGATGCAAACAAAACACTTGCACTAACACTGATTATCTTTCACAGCGAAACAACTAGAGCGTGTGTTCGAGAAGCTCGACTTTAATGCTGTGCTTACAGACAGGTGTGGCCCTGCTGGGCTATCAGTTGCCAGCCTGACTGTAGCACAGCTTAAGGTCGAGCTTCAGAAACGTGGCCTTGAGACTGCAGGGAGAAAGGATGCCTTGGTGAAAAGGCTTGCTGAATTCTTACATAGTGAACAGGTATGTATTGTTCAATCCTGTGATTAGTATTTTTGTTTCAACTGTTGATTTTTACATCATTGAATGGTATGTTATGAACAAACATGATTAGATTTAGAATAAATTTATATGGACTATATGTATATGTATATTCAATTGCATTTTTCACAGCTTCCTCTACCTGAAGAGGACCAGGGTAACCGCCCTATCCTTATCGTGGACAACATCATTAAATTGTGGAAGGTAAATTGTTTGATTCGCTTTTATATCTTTGATGTTGATAATCTGTTTTTTACTTGGCACCTGGCATAGCGCATGTCTACACTGCAATCCATAATTCATGAATTTACCTTTACAGGACTTTGAGGAGCTTGCCGTTGGTATGAAGGCAGAGCCAGGTGCAGCTGGCCACCTGACCCCTTCAATGTTTGCACAGAAAGCAAGAGAATGGGGGGAGCTTTTCAGAAGAGTTACGTTTGACGAGGTTAGTCCTACTGCTAATCAAGTGGTTGAAAAACTTTATATGAAAAGATTATAACTGTGTTACAATAATGTCGACACGCTTTCTTACTGTTCTTCACTTATTTTCATTTGTTTCCTTTGTTTTCAGCATGTCACTCCATACATTCATGCAATGGTTTACCATTTGCCACAATTCCTGCGCAAGTACAAGTTCCTAAATGACTTTTCCTGTGCAAGTGTCGAGCAGGTATGCATAGTATATTACATTGAGCGTAGAAAAATACAGATGTAACTTGTTGCATACCCATATTACATAGAATTATACATGCTAACAATGTGCTTTTACCATTGTCAGCAGCTTTGAAAAAAGTGTAATATATGACTTTATGTAATAACACACTGAGGTAAAATATCAATAAATGCTATTTTTGTCTTAGAAAAACCACACACAGAACAGGCGGTTCCATCATGGCAGCCAGAAGAGCGGTAGAGGCAGCAAGTGGACAGTGCAGGTATGCTGATGTCTGCGTTGCATTTTCTTTCATCACCTTCCACTGAACATGAAACATAAACAAACACACACCATAATATATCTCAATCTGAACCTGTACAGGTCATGGAATATGAAAACAGGGATCTGTTTGCTGTCCTGAACAACTTGGACAGGAAGAAGGCCATAATGGGACCAAACTCAGCACAAAGAAGAGCCAATTTGCAAGGTTTGTCAGATATCGTATACAATTGAAACTGTACCAAAGCTCATATGATTGTAATATAGCAGCCACACTTTGTTTCAGCCTTCCATCTATTCTACTTCTGTTCCATCAAACCTTGTCTACTTTACCCATCTACTGGCAAATGGCCTCTAGCTCTGTGCTGTCAATTTCACTGAGAAATCCCTATGAAGTGAGATTGTAAGGCCACACAAATTTAATTTGTTGCTTCTCGGATTCGCCTCTTCATTTTTTTCTGATTTGCAAAAAAAAAAAAAAATTCTGGTTCTGAATCAACTAAAAAATGCTCATATTTTACCCCCAACAGTTGAAGAAAGTCCTTTTCTTCCTAGTTGTTACAGTTATTACATCTACAAATGCAGTGGTTTGATTAAAAGTTCAAAATTCATTGTTTAAATTTTAACCCAGTCTTTTGTGTTGACTTTATGGCACCTATTCTAGCATTTGGGGCCTTAATTGGATGTCTAGGCCTGTTTTTATTGTTTTTATTTTTTCGCCCTGTCGCTTCATATTTTTTCTGAAAAAATCCGAGAAGCAACAAATAAAATTGGTGTGGCCTAATACTCTATACGAAGTAAAAAAAACAACTAAATTTCAACTTTTTTGACAGATGATCAGCAGACAGAGGAGGAGGAAATTGTACAGGAGAGCGAGGATGGATATGAAGATGAGGAAATTTTTGAGGAGGATGATGACGAGGATGCATACTGCTGCTATATTGTCTATATTGTAAAAAAGAGCCTGATGTTGTGCTCTCTCTCTCTATATGTGTGTGTGTGATATATGTGTATTTTCAATGTTTTACTCTAGTATTCATTTATGACTTTGTGATCTTCTCTCCTCTAAACTGTTGTGCTTGTACTTGTACATGGAGACATAGCTCGTACCTTTTTGAGTGGATTGTATTTACAACTTCCCTTCTCAGAGAAAGTGTTAGCCATCCTTGGTCCAGATGCTGTGTCTCCTGTAAATATCAGCAGAAGTGCATAGTATGATGGATTGACTTGCAATTTAGTGTTCGTGCATTTGTGCAACAAAGCAACAGTGCTAGCTTTACAATAGATATTTTCTTCTAGTATTGTTTCTGTTGTAAATAGCAAGGTATACCTTTGGGGAGCACTGTGGCCGACGTCTCTCTGCACGCTTGTGTGTGCACCTGGGGCATTCAGAATGGTCATATCTGACCACAGGCCTATAGCCCCAGGTGACACGGACCTCCGTCACCAAGACGAGAGAGGATGACCGTAGCGGTTTCCGGTGCCATCCTCTGCCAAGCACAGCGATGAGCTCAGTTGGGTGGCAAGAGGGACCTGCCACCCAATCAATAATGTTTAGTGAACGAAAGTGCTGAAAAAATGCAATTTTACGAGAATTGTAGTAGTGTAACATTCTTGTTATGTTAAATAATATTTCAATAATATCAGTGATGTAAACATGTGTACTTAGTATGTACCTTGTCGAACTCGGTATGTGGGAAGGGGATAGTCAGGCTGGCCCTGGTGTTATATTGGCCAGCCCTGTGAGTGCCCTCCCCTAGGGCAGTGAGGATGGCAGTTTTCAAGTACTGGATCGTACTTGAGTCCCCACATTATGCCCCCAAACAACTAAATTAGAATCAAAAACATACCACTATACTATAGTGTAGTTTATCACTCCCTCAGTATATGAGGTTTGTATTTTTCAAGATGTTTTCAGAGATTCTTGTATCAAAAATACTCCAATTAGTAAACAACATAGAGTGAAACCAAGTTGATAGAAGCTCCTTGGTTAAACCTACCCAAGTTTCGCCTCTTCGGTTCTCCTCGGCAACTACATCTTCCACATTGTATAGTTTGGGCGACTTTCTCGGAGCTCGCCTTAAAATCTTTTTCCAACAAAAAGTCTTACCCCAAATGGAAACGTTGCCGTTACTACTAAAATTTCCCTGTGTAGAGAGGTCAACTTGAGTTCGTCTCGTCTCTCAAGTAACGGGATATATCGGATACACGTGCGCGCAGGGTGACAGGGGTGACTCTGGAGGACACAGGTTGTCAGTCACCATGGTCCCTGAAGCCAGCTTAGGCCAAACCTTCATTACCGTATATGGTATTCCCGGGCAAGGACGTCATGTATGAAATTAGCTTCCTTGAGCCGGCGGTACTGGGGTTACTGGGCCGGGGGATTTTGTAGAAAGTTTATGTATCATGAGGCCGAAACAAAGAAATGAACGGTTACACCGTAATTTTAATCAAAATTATTAAAGTATTAGAATAACAGAATACTATCCTTATTGGTTTTGAAAACAGAAAAATGAAATAAACACAAGTATCACAGTCTGGAGTTTATTCACAAAATAATGTACTGTACAGTATTGGAGAAACGTTGGCATAGGCATTTAATGTAAAGATACGAGGTTTAAAAAGTCCAAGATGTGATTACACTGGCTGTTTCCAGGTTGTTGTGGAGGATGGAGGACGGTGCTTGTTATCTATCGCTGCAGGTGTTCTGCCTCAAATAACATCTTCCTGTAGCAGCCCCTCCACCGTCATTAGAATCTCTAGCTCTCTCAAGTGCAGTCTCTCCAGAGATTGTAGCATGTTGGCCAGCATGGCCTTGTACTCTGGGAGTGAAAAGGAAAACGATCTTGATATTTGGAAACAACACTTTGCAACGAATAAGGGAATTGATACCGTTAGAAACATATGCAAGATTGCCCCCAAGCCACTCACACAATCTCAAAGCAGATGTATGGTGGAAATACTATACCTGATCTTCTCATATACAAATCAGGGCAACCAGACAACTACATGATATGACCCCGTGTGGTTCTCTGCTCTTTCGTACATTTTAAGCCGTATCCGTTATAAGTTTGAAGCATTTTTAATAAGAGAATGACACATTGTCGCATTATATTAGTTTTCATTGAAGTTACAGTAAAAAAACCATCAAAGTAACGACAAAAACCAGTATCCGTGAATGATAAATCCCTACCTTGGACTTCGGTTCAATCAGCTTTCTCGATGCTGCGTCGCATTTCGCCTCTTCCCCCATCTCAACACAGGATAGAATGGCTTCTAAAAGGTCGAAATGGACTCGGACACAATGCTGCCTCGATGCAATTCTCAGCCATGGACACCAAGGTGAGTTTGTCCGATCTTTGATCTCGCGCAGTCTGTGTTGGACAACTATCAACTCCAACATCACGCCATCATCCATACTTGTGAATGATTTAAAACTTTTTTCCTTCTTGGACTGGATGCAAAACAAAACAAAACGGAAGTCACCACAGTGGGTAGTCGCTTGAAAGGGGCCCGCATGGGGGGTCCCGACAACGCTCTACGCTAAATTCTGAGAGCCGGCTACGTATTACGCTGAATTCAGGAAGCCTCTCTACGCTCTACGCTAAATTCGAAAGATTCCCAACGCACTAGGCAGAACTCAATCACCTAGCGACTGAACGTTTGCTTTAAAGCTGGTGATTTATTATATGTAGAGGTGACAAAATATAAAAGTAGTAATGGCAACCGGCGGCCATCTCCTTATATATATACAACACGGGGTAATCTGTATTACCCAGCCCGACCGCGAGTCGGATCGCCCGACGGACGAAAGGCGATCCGACTCGCGCAGTCCAACTGAAATAAAAGTGTGATCATTTGTTACCTTCAATAAAGGTAGAAAAGGCCATAAACCACACAGCGCAATTTGTCAAAAAGACCCAGCTGCCGATTATTAAGGTTTAGTCGTATGTGGCAGTGCAGAAAACGCATTGAGTAGGCAGCAGGTCTTTTTGATATTAACCTGTCCTACAGTCTATGATAAACACGGTTCGAAACGGTCGATTGGAAACGCAGCGGAAGCCTCGCGCGGGAAACTCATGCTCAGGGGCTGGCACACGCCATTTTCATTCGCAGCAATAAAATAGCTTATTTCAGTGGGTAGCACCTATGTGCAAACCCACAAGTAAACATAACTAGAGTTATACAAGTTGTCCTGGATGTCAAGTTAGAAGAACAATGTGGAGATTCATAATGTGTTCACGCACTTACTTCTTGTCTTGCAAATTGCAGCACTTGTATACGACAGTAGTCCGCCTGAATCCCATATAACGCGGGGACGTCTTATAGAAGGTCCTTACTCCCGGTGAGCCAGGGGGGGACCAAAGACCAGACTCCAGTTGCTGTCGTCTTTTCTTGCCCCTCCAGGTGGGGAATGTCTACCCCAGCATGTAAAGACTAGAACTGGCGGAATGAGCGGAAGAGACCAGTGAAGGTCCAACGGTCCAGAAGGCAGGGATAGCACAGTGTTGTGGAACGCTGAGGGCACGGCAAGACATTACAGGCGTCGTGGCCATCCACTGCAGCCAAGGATGTCTCTGGTCGTGACGGCTTTTCTGTACCACCAGAAACAGACTTCCAAGGCCAAGAGAGTGGGACTGTCACAGTGCACCGGCTCTCCCACTATAATCAACTCCCGCACACGGGTCTCTACGTGCAACCCCCCAACTCAAAAAGTCCTGTGGCGACAGGAAAGAGGCGAAGCAACAGGTGGAGGTGACCACTGGCAGTTGTAGTCTCAACCCTGCACACAGGCGGCCTGATGACAATAGTCGCTCTCTTCCTGACACGGGGGCAACAGAAGAGTTCGGTGTTCTCTCAGGTGACTAAGCAGCCTATTTAGGACAGCACTGCTTACCCTCACAGAAGGGAAGAGACTGGAAAAGGTGTCTCAAAAATTGCTTGCCCTCTTCAACTGGCCAGCAAGCCGCGGCTGGCAGTTCAACCCAAGGAGCGGTCGAAACCAAAGAAAGAAAAACAAACCTTTGATCTTAGGAGCATGGAATGTTCGAACGATGATGGACCGACAGGATTCAAGTAGGCCTGAGAGAAGAACTGCTCTCATAGCTAGAGAGCTAGGAAAGTACAACATTGACATTGCTGCATTAAGTGAAACCAGGCTCGCGGAGGAGGGTTCTATAACCGAACCCAGGGGTGGCTACACCTTTTTCTGGAAGGGAAAGGCCCAAAACGAGGACAGAATACATGGAGTAGGACTGGCCATTAAGACAAAATTTCTTAACAGACTACCAAACGTCCCCGTCCCGAAAAACGAACGACTGATGAAACTCCGTTTCCCTCTCTCCCCCACACGGCATGTAACTGTAATCAGTGCCTATGCCCCCACACTTGTCAGTAACGAGGAAACTAAGGAAAAATTTTACGAGGATCTTGATGACCTTGTGAAAGAAACACCCACGGAAGACAAACTTATCCTGCTAGGCGATTTCAACGCCAGGGTTGGTACGGACTACAGTAACTGGAAGGGCATCCTAGGACCCCACGGGGTAGGGAAGATGAATGCCAATGGGCAACTACTCTTGACCCTGTGTGCCGAGAACAACTTAACAATTACGAACACCCTCTACAGGCAAGCTGATAAGTATAAAACCACCTGGATGCACCCCAGGTCAAAGCAGTGGCATATGCTTGACTATGTCATCTGCCGCAGGCGTGACATCAGTGACTTTAAAATCACTCGTGCCATGAGAGGAGCCGAGTGCTGGACAGACCATCGTTTGATTAGATCAACCCTTAAAATTCACATTGCCCCCACGCATCTAAAAAAGGCTGCACCTACAAGGTCATTTTACAATGTGGAACAGCTGAAATGTCCCCACATACGCGAGAAATTTGCAAACAGCCTCGATACTGAGTTAAACTCCCATGGACCACTATCTGGAAGCACCACGCAACAGTGGGACCAGTTTAAAAAAGTGGTGAAGGAGACAGCTCAGTGTACATTGGGTCCTAAAAGGAGGCCACATCAAGATTGGTTCGACGACAATGACGATGCCATCTTGGAACTCCTAGATGAAAAACGGAAGGCCTTTACGGCATGGCAAAATGACATGTCTTCCCCCACCAAAAGACATCGCTTCAAACAGCTCCAGAGACAAACCCAAGCTACACTCCGCCGCATGCAGGATGACTGGTGGGTGATGAAGGCTACAGAGGTCCAGCACTACTTTGACACCAAAAACAGTAAGAATTTCTTTGGTGCCTTGAAGACAGTATTTGGACCACCAAAGCCCAGCACTGTCCCACTTAGGTCAGCTGATGGCACACTGCTGAAGGAGAGAAACGCCATCAACAAGAGATGGCGGGAACACTTCAGTGCCCTACTCAACAGGCCATCTACAGTGAGCTCAGACGTACTGGACAAAATCCCCCAAAAACCTACCTTAGACAGTCTTGATCTTCCCCCCACGCTGCAGGAGGTCAAGGAGGCAATCAAACAGACAAGTGCTGGTAAAGCTCCGGGGAAAGACAGTATCCCTGCCGACATATTCAAAGCGATGGGCCCAGTAGCCCTGGATAGCTTTCACACTCTTCTCACCAACATATGGGAAGATGAAGACATGCCACAAGACTTTAGAGATGCTACAATCATCCCCCTTTATAAAAATAAAGGCAGCAAAGCAGAATGTGGAAACTACCGAGGCATTTCCCTTCTATCCATCGCTGGAAAGTTGCTGGCACGCATCATACTTAACCGGCTGATCACTACTGTTACAGAGAACAACCTTCCTGAGGCACAGTGTGGCTTTAGGCCAGGCCGCAGCACAGTAGATATGATATTCACAGTACGCCAGGTGCAAGAGAAGTGCAAGGAGCAAAATCTGGATTTATATGCAGTCTTCATCGATCTAACGAAGGCTTTTGATACAGTCAGTAGGGAGGCACTGTGGACAGTACTTGAAAAGTTTGGATGCCCTACAAAGTTTGTGAATCTGATTCGTCTATTCCACGATCAGATGACAGGCATGGTGCTCCATGGGGGAGAAGCATCTGAAACATTCGAAATCTCCAACGGTGTCAAGCAGGGGTGTGTATTGGCCCCAATCCTCTTCAATCTGTTCTTCACCTGTGTTCTTAACCAGGCCTTGAATAACGTAAGAGATGGAGTGCAACTGAAGTACAGAACAGATGGGTCTCTTTTTGACCTACGCCGGCTGAAAGCGAAGACAAAGACAGTGGTGACAACTATCTTAGAGGCCCTCTTTGCAGACGACTGTGCTCTGGTGGCCCACAAGGAGCCCGTTCTTCAGATGTTCGTCAGCAAATTTGCAGAGGCAACACAACTCTTTGGACTTACCATTAGTCTTGATAAAACTGAAGTTATGCTTCAACCAGCACCGCTTTCTGTAGCCCGCTGCCCATGTATCTCAATCGAGGGTACTGAACTGAAGACCGTGGATGGGTTCACCTACCTTGGTAGTGTTATCTCCAATGACGGCTCCCTCGACAAAGAGATCAACCGCAGGGTCTGTAAAGCCAGCCAAGCTTTCGGCAGATTGGGTTCCCGAGTCCTAAAGCAGCACAACATAAAGTTGTCCACAAAGCTGAAAGTCTACCAGGCAGTTGTCATCCCCAGCCTCCTGTATGGCTGCGAGACTTGGACTTTGTACAGAAGACACATCAAGCAGTTGGAGCGCTTCCACATGCGCAGCCTGCGCTCAATCCTTGGTGTTCGCTGGCAGGATAAGGTCCCCAACCTTGAGATTCTAGACAGAGCAAGCACCACAAGTATTGAAGCTTTCATACTAAAAGCCCAACTTCGGTGGACAGGGCACGTCATCCGTATGGACGACTCTAGAATCCCAAAACAGCTCCTGTACGGCGAGCTATGCGAGGGGAGAAGAAAGAGGGGTAGACCGCAGAAACGTTTTAAGGACAACATCAAAACAAACAGTAAGTATGCTGACATACCCCCAAACCAACTCGAGAAACAGGCACAAGACCGGGATGGCTGGCGCACACTAATCAAGCTTGCGCATGAAAACTTCGAAAAGACACGCCGTTGCAACATTGTAGCGGCTAGGCAGAGAAGGAAAGCAGCGGCAGCAGCAGCAGTGACCAGGGAGCAGAGTCAGTTCCAGTTCAGCTGCGAGCACTGCGGACGACCCTGCAGATCCAGAATTGGGCTCCTGAGTCACATGCGAGTGCACAACACATGAGAGGAGAGATGCACGTAGAAGTCTTCATCGATAGCGATGGACAACCAAGACTCCTTAGTTTAAATGGCACTTGACCAGTTCGAGGTTTGTCCACAAATGTCACAAATGGTTATTCCTTGTTTTTGCATTGGGACATGACATGTTTCCTGTTTAAAAGAAAAGGTATCCTTGGAGTCGACGATTTGCTGCCACCATTCGTCCAGACCTTGTTATATATATAAGTGATGTGGATCTCCATGCGTGGTTTTCTGAGTCCTCTTCTGTAACAACATCTCCGTCACTTTCGCTCTCAAATTCGTCCCCACTATCTGACGAGGAATCCGTAGAGTCTGTGTCCTCATCCCGTGCTTCAGGAGCGTTTATGTCCTCCTCTTGTGGCTGGGCGGGTACCGGTGGATCGGCCTCATCACTAGGTGGATTGACAATGTCATGAGTCAAAGGACAGGCATCCGGCATTTTCTGCCGGTAAAGAGTAAGAGGCAGCGTACCAGCCTTGTGCATAGTCGTTTCTTGCCGCACTGTCTTCTGTCGCACAGCTTTACCAAAGTCAGCAGCCCATTGTCTCAAAACGACCATATCGGCTGTCGTCATTTGTGTCGGCCTTCTGGATCGCATGAGTGGAAGGCCCGACAGGTGTATTCTTGTGGATGGAACTGGATAATAAGATTTTGGGTGAGTATGGTAGTACACGCTCCAGAAAGCTAGTCGCTTCACACTTTCCTTCATTGTCATTGCAAAATCTTGTACATATTCCAAACGAGTGGCTGTAGGATGTCTGAAATGATGGGTAGCATGGACGTTTTCTGTTGCCAACGTTAGCAGAGACTTCATGTCAGGGATATATGTGTTATTCAGCTCTGTTAAGTTGGAATCGAATTTTTCCAAGCCCTCTTCAAGTATTCCTACGCTGTCTTGTGTCTTGCTAGAGACCGTACCCTCTTTGCCATTTGTGGCGCCATCTTCGCCTCTTATTTCATTTACATCGTCTTTGCACGATCTTAGAAAGGTGTTCAAGTCTCTCACTGCTGCCAACGCCTGGTTTGGGGACGAGTTTCGGGCATTCTCTTTTGGGGCATATACACCGAAAGCTCTGTACAGCCCACCAACCTTCTCAAGGAACAGAGCCGCGGCCTTAACATTTGTGATCATACGGATAGCTCCTGTTGCTGAGTCTGCTACAAGGAGACAGTGGAGGTCTTTGCATATGCCACGTGGATGGTAGAATTCAGCAAACGCTAGCGTTCCATCCTGAAGGCCAGGTTGGCCGTTGCCAGCTAGTGTCCGTACCTCCCCGTTTTCCGTCACAGCTTTTACCTGATGGCTGGCGCTGTCCGTAAAGGCCAACATTGCTTCCCCGACGCCGTAACAAGAAACGCTGTGTGCCTCTGTGCAGGCGTCCGTCCGATTTAGCACAATTTCTTTCCATACCTGATTGTCGTATCTGTACAGTCCACCAGGCTCCCCGCGGAACGTGGCGTAGATGTGGTCGTCCTTGCCAATGCAAATAGACAGTATATTCCTGCAGGAATTTGGGTAAGCCGTTACAGTCTCCTTGTGGCCAATTAGACCGACGCCATCTTTCTCGACCCGAATACTCCAAACACTTCGACTTCTGTCTTCGCCAACCATCATCGTGTCATTTCCTACAGCGTCAATGCAGTGGGGAGACATAGGGGCGTTGATATTCAAACTTGACTTCTTGAGCGGTTTGTCAGGGCCATATCTTGTCGAGACAACATTCAGATGACGTTGCAGGCGATCCTTCAACTGTTTTATGTTGCCATTCGAACACAGACCCCGTTTCTCCAGTTCGTTTTTCATGTCAGCCACTCTCTTGAAGGACGACACGTTCACAGCAAACTTTCCATCGACTTCTACAACAGAGATGGTGGTACTTTCACATACAAACGCTATACCATCCATGTAGGTTAGTGAGTGTGCATTTTGTAAGTTCTCTTTAAGGACGAGCGTGTCTGCAGGGTTGTGGGTTCTGATCTTGATGAGGCGCGACTTTCCTTTCAAGGGATCAAAATCCAGTGCCAGGTAGAATCCGAATGGCCCTGGGGTGACAGCGACAATGTGGGGATACATGCCAGGTTTGTTGGTGTCGGGGTTCTTCAGCAGGTCGGGCACGATAGTGTAAACTACCGACCCTGTGGTGCGCAAAAGCTGAACAACAGCAGGTTGTGTCAGTCGGCTCACCGACTCCACCGACATACGGTCCCTATTCCTGACGTCGTCTTCACACAATAACTTCCTGAGCTGTCTCTTTATGACGGGATCCCCTCTCTTACGCAGCGTTGCCAAGATTGCCAGACAGGTACGCGAGCCTTGTACAATTAAAAACCAGTTAGCAAAGCCACCCTTCAGAGACTTGCCAACATGTTCAGCATCTGGGATGTGAACAAGAACTTGCAAATATGGGTCTACTAGGATGGAGTCTCTGTGTTGCACCATTGCTTTTTTGTTGCCCTCCTCGCAATCGGTACTGAGAACCATGACCAGTACCCTCTCACACTTTTGTGCTTTTTCAAGGCACTTGGTGCATGCCCAGGCAGCTGGCTGTACTGTTTCATGTCCGACTGCAGAACAGGCCTCACAGACAATTCCATTGCCAAGACATTCTTCACACTGGCTTATACACGCTGGAGCAACGTCAACAATAAGATCATCCACTTGTGCCGTTTGAAGGCAGCTTCTACAGATTTGAACAGTCTTTACTCTATTTCTAAACATCTGTTGCATTGTGTCTCCTGTCTTGCCCTTTTTGCCAGGTAGTCCATAGCTACTGGCATGGACAGGTTGCCATCCAGGCTGTGTAACAACATGACATGAGCTTCTGACACGATATTATCCTGCAGCACGTCAAGGTCAGGTTCTTGGTTTTCCTTGACGTACTGCAGGTCCACGGAGAATGTCAGTCCGACGTTGGTTTTGCTGAGCGGATCGAACTGGATGGCTGGCTTGATCGAAGTGCCGTCGCCTTGCATCACGGCAGGGATGACTTTGACAGTTGGGTTATCGATCAGGGGTATGACATCTGTGGGATCATCACAAGCTAACGCATGGAATGCGAGGATCAGATCATGAAGGACTCCGCTTCTGGTGGTGTACCCCGCATTTTTTTGGCAACCGTAAACCTTGAGGCTCCACCAAGGTTCATTTGAGCGCACTTAGGGTCTTTTATACCACCACGTCCTTGCCCAGGGTGTATTGGCCCTCTCAAAAAGTTGACTGTTCTTTACCCGCCGTGATACTTTACGGGACCTGTAAAACTCAACAACATCGTTATTCCATTCAAAATTTTGTTCATTGAGCAGCTGCAGGTAGTCCAAATTGCCCGACAGCCACTTATAAAATATTCTGTCCTCTGGGAGAAGTCCTGCCTGCCGGGCTTCGTGTAGCTTGCGTGCCAACGGATCTATGTTTTGTAGACAGACTGGTATATCTACGACACACTGCATTTGTGGCTCGTCTTCTTGTTCTTCTACACAACTGACATCGCTGTCAGACTCGCCATCCGTACCACTATCTGTTGCATCTCCTTCCGGTCTATTTTCACTTTCGTTTTCCACGATCGTCTCGAAGGAATGATGCGCTATGGAGATTTCTTCCTCAATGTCGGGGAAGGTATCGTGATCACGGTCAACAGCACTATGGAGAAATAACAGCAGAGACAAGACTTCAGTTGAAGCAGTTTTTAGTTTATTCATAAATCAAAATAACACCCTGTACAAATATCTATACGACATAGAAAGGGCTCCTCACTGACACCTTATACAGCTAATGAACAAACTTTCTTTGAAAGCATTCCATACAGTAAAAAAAACAAACATTTCGGTCTACTAAACAAAAGAAAGCAAGCTAAATTTTCACGAACTTTAAAAAGTACATAATATCTATGTACATAATAACTACCGCACTATCTATGTAACTACCGCACTATCTATGTAACTACCGCACTATATGATGTAACTACCGCACTATCTATGTAACTACCGCACTATCTATGTAACTACCGCACTATCTATGTAACTACCGCACTATGTGTAAACTTACATAGATTCAAGTTCCGAAATAGTGTCATCAACATCCGGCATGTTGTCATAGTGGTCCATCGCCGTGTCGGCTGATGTAGATGTGTCGGCTGATGTAGATGTGTCGGCTAATGTAGATGTAGAAGATTGTAGCCAGGATGCCATGGCGTTTCTGCAGTCGGTGATGAACTGCTGGCCCTTCTGTGCCAACTGAGTTCGTGGCTTGCACTTTTCATAGTGAACTGAATAAACAATATTGTTGACATTGTGTGTAGGAATCATAACAGTAATGACGTCTTGTTCATGTAATGATTACATACATCATTTGAGTTAAGATGATCCGGGCAAATATTTGTCCATACATTTTCCATTCATCTCTAGACCATGTAATGCAAATACTACTGCAGTCTCTATATGCTGACAAAATGTTTCAACTCACGCTTGAAAAACTTGACGCGGCCTTTCCAGGTCCGGTCAGCCGGTAGCTTCAGTTGGCTCTTGCATGACCCACATTTGGCCAGCAGCTCGTGGGTGGCAGTGCTGCTCATTTCTGCAAGTGCTGTTAAAAGCACAGTGGTGGAACATGTCATTCGATAACTGCAAAGCACAGGATATGACATGCTAATGCCATTGACTTAATATACTTCCTGTTATTCATGTAACTCATTAGTAATATGTAGCACTCTTAATATTCAAGATTCCTTTGCATTGTTAAAAACTTATGTTATTATGGTAATGTATAAATAAACTGTAAAATTCTTACTAACACGATTGACTTACCATCTTTCAGATTCTGCAAGTCTTGTTCCTGTCTTTCATTTCTGACAGGGGTGCGGCCGTTTCGGACGGCATCGAGGAGGCACTCGTCCTCCATGGCGTTCGCCGTCTTCTTTCGCCCTCGGCCTCCTTTCTTTGTTGAAAAAACTAAATACAGGATATAAGAAATGATTAATGTGCATTTAAGTCAACAACAGTGAAAAAAGCTGCCTCACACTATAATGCAACCCCTTGCAAGACCAAAGCAGACTGTGATAAGGCGATCAGTGCGTTCAAAACTTGACCGTCCTGTCGACATGTCCATGTAATCGATAACTATTTCTTTTCTTCCTGTCAGTTTTGCCTAGAGCTCTTGTACATGTGCCTGAAAACCGATAATGCCTGCAAGCTGGTTTCTTTATTACTGATAAGATTATTTGGACGTTGGTTTTCCATGCCCTTTAACTTGAGCAACGAACAACAGCCGGGAATGGCACTTACTCACGGCACTACAGAACATAAACAAAAGCACGCGGACCGAGTTCGCGGCGTGCACGCCACGCCCACTGATACATGTCAGTGTGTCACATGTCCTTTTTGTTTAATCTATACAGTAATGCAACATTTACACGACAACACAACACCCATTAATGGCTAAAATTCACCCTGCTGAGCTTTTTCGGAAACCTCTTTTACGCAGTATATGATAATCAGAGGGGCTGTGCATTGACATTTTGAGAAGCGGTAAACCCAGCCAGTAAGGTTTGTCCAGGAGGCAGTATATGACGGAAGGGTACGAAGGGATGAAAATATGATGGAAATATTGTGTACACATGTCACCGTCACCTAACAGAGCGTGTTGCGGTACTGTACGTGTGTATGGCCCACCCGTGACGCATGGGTAACATGATGCAGTTCTCAGACCCTGGGACTTATATTTAGCATTCATTACGTCATCCAACATAAAGTTTATCTGTATGTGTTAGACATACCTTGTCTTTGCTGGGGTTGTGTGCAGCAGTCAACAACTTTCACCACAATTTGACTGGAGGCAGCGGTAAGTAGAACCTTCCTCTCCTTCACCGTCACTGAGTAGAGGGAAAAGGCACCACGTTTGTAATGGGTCAAAAATTATGGCAAGGGCCTTTATTTCTAAAGTCAGAACGGGGAGTATTTGGGAAAATCTCAAGGAAGAACGCTCGAAAAAAAATTATACAATTCTTTGTGGAATTAGAAAAAGTTATTGAAGGACTTGTTTATGCAACGAAAACGTCTTGAAGCTAAAAGGTCTCCCAGATAGACCGCTACCATTGATTTACGACACGGAGGGGATGCCTGTCCCTGGCTGTCATCTCCGATGTCACTAGTTAGTTTATATCATGATTTCAGGAAATCATACACAGTAGAAGAAAAGCCCGAAGTGGTAAATAAACATGAAAACTGGTAACTTACCGAGAAGTTCACTTTTGGCGCTCTTCAGAATATCCAACTCCAAATCAAGCTGTGCCTGAGTATTGATCGCAAACGTTTTCTCATGCCTTTCCCCAAAACATCCAGGGTGATGTTGGAACGGTGTGAGGACAACACCGACGGGCCCGCGTTACCCATCACCCGCACAATGACGGGGACAATATTCTTCTCGCTCTCCGCGTCCTCCATCATCACTCAGATGATGTTCCCGCTAAGAAACGTCTTGAGAGCCCCCCTATTGGGCCTTACAAGTCATGTGGTTGTAACTCTTGCATCTTTGGCCATCTGTGGCGTTTGACCAATGATCTGCCGTCATCGATGGTAAGACAATCTCGGTCCATCTCGTGCCCATCGCACTGTGGGATCATTTCCGTGTGTTGCCTTGTTCTTGCATGTGATTCTGGGAACAAGACTAGTGGATTGTTCGATTGTATAGAAGGGGGTAGAGCAAAAAAGACCTCAAGTGCCGCGGCAACCCGGCACTTCAGAGGCCCCGATTACGCTCTACGCACAATTAATCGGTAACGTTTTACGTTAAATTCCGGGTAGCTACAACGCATTACGCAGAATTAAAACAGCAAATTACGCTCTACGCAAAATGCGCCAATTACGCTCTACGTTGAACTAGAGCGGTCCGTCTACGCTCTACGTAGAATTAAAACGGCCGATTACGCTCTACGGAAAAGGGCATGCGGGCCCCCTGAAATATGTGGTGCTTGCTCGCCAATGCTGTATAGAGCGATGTTTTGTAAAACCCTAGACCAGCCTCGCGAATATTTGCTATTCTCCACCGAACATCCCCCCCCCCCAGACAGAAAATATCAATTCGCCGCCATAAAGTAGTGCAGGGCAAACAGGACGCGTCTGCAGTAACAGTTTGCTGAATATATAGCTTGGTACTTATAACTGGTATAAAGCTCCAAGTCTTGGCGTTGTTGGCTGTAATTTTGACCTTTATTTAGGGTTTTGCGACCCTCCAGATGGATCTAAGCGGATGGATATATTTAGAATGCTGCAGTCGTCTGCCGACTGTGGCGTCAGTGCTGGGCGGCCATTGTGAGGTAAGGGTTTGTATTCGCTTGTCCAAGGAGATTTTAGAAGATTTTTCCTCTATAACAATCAATTGTCCCATTGAGTCGCTGTTTCGGAGTGTATGTGGTTGTGTAGTTGATAGTGTACGTTAGTGGTCACGGGTAGTGAGTGTAGTTGTTACTGGTGAGGGACCGACGTTTTCGTAAATTTCACTAGGCGTTCAGCCCATGCCCTTTGTCTGAAAATATCTAGTGGCATCGCTCAACTAGTGGCGTCGCTCATGCTATAAAGTAGCGTAAGTTGCTTTTGTTGGGCACTGGACAATACATGGCTTTGCATTACTATGTGTTCAAGGGTATTTTGTCGTTGGTTTAGTGCATATACACGCCAGTTTCTGTTGTTTGTGTTTCTTGAATGAATAAATTATTCGTGCGTGAGCACAAACAAGCCGTATAGCTTGGCCATTTAGGGGCACGATAACCACCCATAAACGGACATATACAGTCTGGTATCTCCTTGTCCCCACTTCAAATTTTGGAGATTTTAGATAAAACAGTTGAACAGATTTGCCTCACCATGTACTGCTGCACCTACATTAAAATACTGCTGTATAGATGTTTTCTTTTAGATGTTGTACTAACTGTTACATAAATTCATGTTTGTAAATGAAGATGTTTCTTTTGTACAGGTCAACCCAGGGAGGGCGTGTTCGCCTGGTACATGGGTCTGGTGATCTCTGAAGTCTTCATCAAGATAAACATCTCAGCATCCATACCAGAAATACTGGGAAAACACAATCAGTCCTTGATAATAGCAACCTTGAATCCAAACACATCTTGACAATTATTTAGGTGACAAAATTGCAAACACTGACTGGGAATGGCAGAACATCCAGCTTACTCAGTTTGTGATAGTCAGGTGTTCTTTAAAAGCTGTCAAGCCTCTTGGAAACCCAGACCTCGGGGACTGTGCCTCTGGCTCAGTGGGGGCTTGTTCAGCTGAGTTAGATGGGTTTGTTGGATGTTAATGCCTCAAATAAATTTTTTATGTTTCTCTTGTCCCTTATAAATATTTTGCTGATGTGTTTGGTAAAGGAACAAAAAAGGAACAATTTCTATCTGTCCTACGACATTTGACGCACGACACGTCAATCGCATAGGACAGGCGCACCGCCAAATGGCAGTGGCGCGCTGTGTCACATGTAGTGAACTCTACCGCACCGGTTGTTTGTGCCCTTGTTTTGTCAGTAGGAGTTCAAGATCCATGATGTTTTCTGGACTTGTTTTAAGTTTTTGTTTTACCCCTCCTGCAACATTTTGCAATCTGCTGCTTGGCTCCTCCTTTCTGTAAGTTTCCATCTTGCTCTGAATTCTATCGCAATACCAAAACCCAATCAAACATCGCGTTTCGGTGCTGGCCTGGACAGGGGGGTTGAGTGGCCTGGACAGGGGGGATGGGTCAAATATGTACATGGCCCCTCCCCTTTGTCTGCTATGAAGGCAAAATTTCGTTGCCCTGCATTGTTCAACATAGAATTATGGTCTGCAGTTTCACAGTGATGATACCGCCAAAGTCTTCGGATGCTCATGTCGAAGTGGTTGAAAGGTATGCAGCAGAAAAAACGCGAGTCTCAATACAACAGAAAACGTTGGTGCGACCTTATCAACAAATCGACATACCACGACGATGTAAAAAGGTATGGAGTAAACTAGTAACAGTCGACAACTATCAGCTCTCTGTTGACTTTTGCCCAAATAGCTCCTAGGCAAATGTTGTCACCTCATACAGTGTTGGTTCGTTGAAATGTTCGTTGACAGAAGTGTAACCTGAATTTCGGTACCCTTCGTACCCTAGAAGTCTTAACTGTTTGGGGGACATATTTTCTGACGTTCTTATGGGATGGTTGTAGTACCAAACTGTTGTAGAGCAGTGTTGATGATAGGAAAATATACAAAATGCAGAGCAAATACGTCTGTATCGGATAATGTGTCTACAATACCGTCTCTTTCAAATCTTTGAAACAGGGTCCTAAAGCGATACGTGCAATGTTGTCCCATTGTCCCCCAAAAGCGCTCAATAGGCACATTCCTGACAGACGTACCAGTGAAGTGTGCATTGTGGGCCCCCTAAGTTCTAAATAACATACAGTATTTAGCTAAAGTATTCACTTTGTTGACTGTTACATTGATTTCTAGGTTTTCATCAAGACCAAGAAATATCAGCAGAGGGGTAACTCTTACAGTAATACCTTTGTGATACAGTAGTGTTTCAATGTTTTCCCAAAACGTACCCAGTCTAATACAACTGAAAAACGTGTAATATATATGTCTCCACTATATTACAAAGTGTGCACTTTCGGCTATATATTTCACCCGCTAGGTTTTTGATTTGCCATTTATTCAGTTTAACTCTACTTACAAAACCTGGATAAAACACAAAGACAATGATCTGAGGTATAGAAACTTATGGAATAATTTCTGTTTTATGAAGAATGCACCATGGAGTATGTGTTAGCAATGTTGTGAATTAAGAACAAGATTATAGGACACTGATCACTGGGTACTGTGGATTCGTAGCACCCTTCTAGAACTGGGGTGGTTGTGTCGAAGCCACCTCTGGTTCTAAGTGCCTCAGCTGTTGTGTGTATGAATTGTGAACGACAAGTATATACTTTATCCATATATTACTAATGGAAACTTATTGCAACAACTAAGTTTTAATCGTTAAGTTAAAAGATGTGGAGAGAGAGAGAGTACTTTTTTTCTCCAAAGTTATTTACAGAACAGTGAAGATTGTGTTACGAAAATATCTATGTTTTTTGCCTTGTTCTTATGAAGGTGTGGTCACTTCTTTGTAACAATGAATGATAGTACAGTCAAACCTGGCCAAGTAGACCACCCAGGGGACCACTCAAATTTGGCCTACTTGAGCAGGTGGTCTATTTGAAGAAAATCAGACCGACGCAAGATCACAGAGATATGGCAGTTTACAAGTGTTTTAATAAACCATTATCACGATGCATGTATAGTTACATGTCATCATTCATGACATCATTTATTACATCATCATCAAAGTACATGTACAAAATGTATATATTTACATGTCAATCATTCATGACATCCATTATTTCAGCATCGAAGTACAAATGTACAATGTACATGAATACACTACATCATTATCACAGAAGCATAGTTTGTTTACATGTTGCAAGAATGATTACATGTGCAAACTCAAGATGCTTCTAGGAAGCTTTGAAAAAGTCCTCAATTCTAGTCTGCTTAGTGGAAACTTGACGTTTACTCCATATGGCACTCAAGATGTCGTCTGCAGTGTGGAATACATTCAGGGCCTCCCCATACCCTTCATTTGCACAGAAGGCCTGTGCCTGTATATCCCTTTGTTACTTAAGAAAGGAAGTTGTAGCAACATAAAAAAGAGAAGTTGTGTGCAGAAATGGCTATGTTAGTACATGTCATCAAAGCCTCTATTTACCTGATTGTTATGTATGCAGAACTATTGTATATACTTTGTTATGAAGAAATAAAGGATTGAAAAAAAAATACCCCTAAGTTCTATCATGAACCTTCCAATCTCAGAGTTCTCTCCACCGTCGTCCGTGCGAATTCTGCTTGGGAAACCGTATTCCCTACAGCCACGCAGGAAATGTCTCTTCATGAGGGCAGCCATCTTAAACCCCTCGGCGCTCAGGAACGTGCAGGTCTTAGAGTACACGTCGACGCCGTCTTGAATCGTGATCCCCCAGCAGACTGCAGCCCGGCTGTAAAAAGGGACGCAAAGTGAATAATCATCAAGACTGGAGGGCTGCTTCAATTTTCTCCAGATTGGTTCTAGTACGGAACAGTCATTGTCAAAATCTTTATGATGTCTTGCGAAATGTTTAAGATCTTCAACTATACTTAATGTGACAGATGATGGGATACCTTATTTTCTACATTGTCTTCTTACATCATCCCAGAGGTGGATTGAACAACGATATGCTTTTGTAGATGGAAATGTTTCACTCAGAGGGTCTATAACATTTTTTTCCAATCAGTTCCTAAGACTTGCAGTTTCTGTTTGAATTCAGGACTGCTTCCAACTATCTTTTGAAAAAGTGCTAAATAAGATAATTTGTTCTTGTCCTGGACAAGTGCATTGGCCCTATCAATGTCACTATTACTACAGCAATAGAGAGCTATTAGGATTGAAATCCGGCCCACGGATGCATCTAATTTAATCAAGAATAAGGCTTGACCGCTGAATCAAAAGCTTCTAAATTAATAAGTTTACGTTCACCGTATTCATACATGTTATACACAATTTTCCTTTTTTCCCGTTCTGGGCTACCTGACCACAGATATATAAAGACTTTTCTTTCATACATTTGGAAAAACACCTTATCAGGGAATCGTAGAGACATAAAAAGGTATGTACAACGAGAAACAATCAAAGTATTTATCAATGTCACTTTTCCAAACAAAGTTAGCGTCTTTCCCTTCCAAGGTTGCAATATCTTATCTACTTTCTGTAAGTACAGTGTCTTTAGTATTGCCTAAGAATTCGTATTAAAAATTGAGCTTCCTAATGGGAAGGTCTGCAATATCAATCACAGGGACATTCTTCTCTCTGTTTTTCAAGATCACCAACTTTCTCACCCAGAATTACACTTCTACTCATGGCTTGTTTATCGGCTATGATGCAGGTTGTTGTGCTATCAAAAAAAAACTTGCACCTGTCCACCCAATGTGATGACTTTCCTCTGAATGTTTCTTTTCTCATTTTTAAAGGATTCATACCATAGTCTGGGATGTAACATTTTTCTCCCTCCAGGGATGTAACTGTGTTTCGAGATGGAGCACGTTGAAAATGTCACGGGAATCATGGCTTTGCAAGACTAAAGTTGTGGCATGCAGTAACAGCGCCAATGACAGTCAGTGCGGCACAAGTCTCCCCCCCCCACATATGTTCATATGTCAGTCTGTTTCCAGCAAAACCTCTAGTCAGTAGTTCCTCCTCGCGTATCGTCAATTCCAATTCTTCACTGTTGAGCCTACTGAGAGCATGAACCATGTCTGCCAGCATGTCCTTGTACTCTGAAATAATAAAGGAAATACATGTAATTTCAATAAACGATGTCCCGCATCGGTAGTCGATCAAATTGTTATATAATTTATGCAAATTTTTGTGATGTCACGATGACGTCATCAAGAGTTATAGGCCACGCCCCTTTTTATAAAAACAAAAAACTACTACTGTAGTTTTGGGAGGAGATGGTATCTTTCAGGGTCCATCCTTTAGTCTAGACCTTGTCCTCAAACAGATCCTCCACCCCCACCTCCACGGTTGGCCTGTTCCCCTGGTTGGTGAGGAGCCAGGCCACATCGTCCCCAGACGGGCAGGTATCTCGCACCACCCCCGGGATGTCCTCCTTGAAGATGTAATAAGTCCCAGGAGGGGCACGCTTGAGACCCTGTATGGACACAAACATGTAGGCATATACAATTTGTTTCCTCACCAAAGTGTGAAAATAAAAGGGATAGAAGTTTCTTAGAACAAATGATATACAAAGGGATGAAAACAAAATGTACAGTCATAAACGAAAATGACAAGGGTAAAGAAATTAAAAGCACAGAAATGCACAAAAAGTAGCCACAGTAAATTATGAATTGTAGACTGCTGCACTTTCAGTTCTAGTCTATCCCAGAAATTGTTGCTCATTACGGACACCGTGCCAAGTTTGAAATGGATCCGTAGATTTTCTTTGAAAGAAATCAAAATATGCTCTTTGTAAGTAAAACATGATTGACTAGGGGAGCAAGTAGGGACGAACGATTAGATATGCCTATACTTGATAATACCGTTCATTTCAATGGCGGGATCTAAAAAAAATCCAACTTACGTAGGTCAACAGGCCATTCAGTCCCTGGTAAACCCGGTTCCGGCGCTCCATGTTTGAAAGGCTATGCCGGTACTGACTGAAGAAAGCTTTGACCTTGGATGACAGGCAGTGGTATCTGGCGAGAAAAAAAACAAGACAATAAATTCCAGATGGTGGGACATATAGCCTACTTGCTAAAATTCGCAGGGCAAAACTACATCCATAACAAAAGGATATGACAAAAGCGGTCCCTTTGACAAGCGCCGCTCCTGTGCCAGATGTTTTGCCACTGTTTCACAAATGAGGTATCAGACAAAAAACACCAAAAAAAACAACTTCGAGCACATTTGTCAGATTTTATCAGATAAATCACACATAACATTCAATGCTCTTGCCATAAAATGATGTGAAACTGTAACTCAGAATGGTTAGAATAGTCCAAATTACATGTTCAACATTTTTCTGAGATGTACTAGTACAGTGTATGTCAAAGATTGTTTTTCATGCTAAAATATAGATGTTTATTCAACCTGGTGTCTTATGCCATGAGGTGGCTTGCTCGATATGAATGCATAAAAACAAACAAACCTGTTCAACAATGAAACGGGTTCCATGCACCATCCTTTTTAGGTGTCTATTCATCGTTTCAAAGCCAAACACAAGGGACCGTACAGTGCGGTGTTGTGGGCCAGATGCCTCAGGAGGTGGATGTTCATCGTCTGTGCCGATTTACCTGTATTAAATGACAAATAGTTTACAGCAATGTTAAAGGCAATGTGAAATATCATTCAATGATTGAGAAGGCTAAATATTTCACTTAAGAAAATTGACTCCGGTCGCTACAAGTTTATGTTTTATTATTTTGTGTCATTTTGATAGGAGAAAGTGTTCATTGATATTTGGTTGCCCTCAGAGAGACAAGAGACTCCAAGTAGTTTATTATTACTCATTTTAGTAGATTTAAAACTTTCATACTTAAAGACCACATCTGAAATTCTAGATTCAATCACATAATATATGCATTCAAAAAGACCATATGAAATAAATGATGAGTAATCAAGCCTAACTAACCATATAATCCTTCGAAGGCCTTGCAGAACACATCAAGCCTTCCTCCTGCACTCCGCAGTTGATCAGCACTGATGTTGTCGCTGATCAGCGTGCTGACTCCAGACACCAACAATGCTAAATGCGCATAGTACTCTGTAGGAAGTACACCTCTCAGAACTGGCAGCAAGTAGAAGTGCTCGTACCTCGCTCGCTGTGTGAACAGCAAGAAAATTTTCACAAGTTGTGCTCATATAGTAACCTACGCCCTGAAATAGATTTTATTACTTACTAGCTAATATCACACAGCTCCAGAGAGTCACATGACACGTGCAGTGCATGGTGCAATTTTGAATATACAATTACCAAATACCATAGAATAGATCAGCTCAACAAGACCAGCTAACATATGGAATGGACAAAATAATACACGTACCTTCAAAGTGGTGCCTGTTTGCGAGACTTCTTGGGGTATGAGATATGGTGTCTGGCACTTGAATGATTCATGTTTTAAATCCTCAATTGATAGCTGTTTTTAATATTGTGATTGGTTTTAAAGATGTTAGATGTAAGTTAGCACTCAGACTCGAAACTTGAAACCCCACGATATTGTATAATTCTCGATAACATTTGTGTACCTGTATATATTGTACTTGCCCTGTGTTCTTCATTTTATGACATGTAAATTCAACGTAATTCAGGAGTGTTACATGTAAGCACTTCTGCCAAGTTGACTGATGTAAATAAAGTTCATAAAGTTGAATGTTGCGTAGCTGCTCGGTGATCCAAAGTATCTGTAAGAGCGATTTTTGGATCATCATTAGACATTATTGTAATATTATGTTCACATTTGTCTTCAGCAGGCTCGATTTGTGCTTTGAAAATAAAGATGACACATTTGAAGGAAATTATACATTAGTGCATATACAGTGCAATTTTATTACGTGTATACTATTACTAAATGGAAACACAAATATCACCTTGTCTCCGATCTAGAATGGTTTGTTTGAATTATTTTGAGAGCCATAGGTACAGCAGGTACTTCAAGGCCCCTAGCAGCACACCGTGCATCCCGTCGGAAGGGAATCCCTGCCCTATGTCAAATGGCACGCGGCTGTACAGGACACTAGCTCCCGTGACACCTTTGCACTAGAAAAACAGGCGATTACTCAGTTGGGTTAAGGCGTCCTACGGCATACTAAGAGTAGTATTTCATACATATGCCTATAACTTTCGATAGCTTGGTCGCACCGCAACTAAACTTCACACAGTTCTAGTAGTACTTGAAACACATTGAATAAAGGTTATTCTGTTTTACTAATTTGGATTTTTGGGTTAAAAATCAACATTTTGGTTAAAAAAAGGCTGTTTACTTCATGGGTTTACGCGCAAGCGGTAACAACACCTTTCATCATGATATTTTACAACTAGAAAGCCAACCCCTTATTTGATATTTTTGTCCGCGGCTATTTTGTTTTAAATGACCGTTACATTGTTTTTTTGGGCAAAAAACGATAGAAACAGCTATTTTCCTGTCATTTTTCGTTAAAAAATCGCCACAGTTAAAAAATATCGACTCATATGCAAAATAACCGCGGACAATTTTGATAAGAAAGCGGTAATAAGTAATAATTGGTTACACATACGATCAATTATGCAGTTTTGAGCTGCGCGTAATGCCGTAAAAATCGTAACACGACTTCGTTCCGCATCTGTTGTTGTTTTTTTGCACACGGCACTGACCGCGGCTCATGCCACATTCGTGGGAGGAGACAATTCCCAAACAATTTAATTGAAACGTTTAAAATGTAATACAATCCAAAATACGAAACATTATAACACTTTTGTACGTGTAACTACATCTGAAATATAGTAAAATCAGTGTTTAATGTGCCTTTGTGTGAAATACGATTAGGTATCTGTAATAGACATTGCGCCCCCTTGAACCGCTCAGTAGTGGAACAGTCCGAACTGCGTTCGAGTTCCATAGCGCTCCTGGCCAGCACGCGGTCGAACTAGAACGCGAATTTTCGAGTATAGGCTGCCTTAACCCAACCGTGTATCAAACATTTCTTAGTTTGATGTGATTCACTGTAAAGTTCATAACAGACTTTCTATATCCATTGTCCATTGGAAATTACCCATTCAAGAATGGACTCTTTCCTTTTTGGCATTCACAGTTTATATGAAAAGTATACGTATACATTTCTTACGTCTTTGTCAGTGTCCAGAGATGAGCCTCTTCATGGGTGCGCCTTGGGCCCTTTGGGTCATCACTTGATATGCCCATCGGTGTTTACATGCAGTGTGGGTACCTGGCTGCTTGCACTTAGGGCATCCAAATTTACCATTGTGCTGCTTCATGTTCATGACAAGGGCTTTCGCCTGCATGTCAGCGGTGCATGCAATCAGGAACACCTTGCTCATGAAGCTTTCTCCGTCCGGTGGATGGACCTCAATACCTAAAATGAAAAATGATTGTAGATTGCTGGAACTCTACAACACAGGATGTACAGTCAGGCATAAATATAATGTGTGAACTTTGCTCATTTTGAGACAGCAGAATTGAATACGAAGTGACTGAACCCTTTAACCTGCTTGGCCATTGATTAATATAGGCTATACCTAATTTATTTCTCAATGAACAGACTTTCCGAATGAAAAGTAAGTAAATGTAAACTGGAATGAGCTCCTCTGCTGGGTAGGAGACAACCTCAAACTAAGCCAGTCTACTATTACTTGACTATTAGAAATTCGCAGCAAAAATAGCATTTTTCCATACCTTGTTTGCAATTCATGCCACAGTGGCGTAGTTCCGGGCCGACCTTCCCTCGTTGTTCGGCATTACCTCCTCGAACTTTGCAACAATGTCCTCCATCTCCTCAAGGTAGCTTGCTGTTGGCACCAAGTTCCCCTCAGCATCAACATCAACTAGCTCCTTGTGCAGGGACATGATTTTCTCTATGCTCCTGCTGGCTGTCGTCTTTGCGTTCTTCAAGTCATACTTCACTTTCACTCCGTGTGGTATCATGTTGGTGGCCAGAGGATCGAATGGAACAACTACCACCCGCGGCTGAAGATTCTAGGAAGTAAAAAAAAAATCAAAAGTCATGTTAATACATTCTTCCTTTCTGAACTTTTGCCAGACCCCCGTCACTGAATGACATCCAGTAGATATCTTCCAAAAATCATGAAAATACGTTCTTCCTTCCTGGACTTATCTGCTCTGAAAGATTTCGCCAGACCCCCGTCACTGAATGACATCCAGTAGATTTCTAGCGCGACCGATTTATGAATAATTTATCAAGGCCCGCGAACCCGGTTCGTCGACGACTGACTGCTAAAGGCGGCCAAACATTTCAAAGAGAGTTTTCGTAGGGCTTCAATTACTGCAGCATGTGTTTTGAGAGTAGGCACAATCATATTGTTTAGTACACAAACTCCTTAAAAACTGAATCTCTTTTTCTATCCTTTTTTTCTGCCGTCTCAATTAAACTTTGAATGGCGTTTTACGTTGTCTTATAAATGTTACTTACCTAAAGATTGGAATAACATCTCGTGATCGCCCTTGTTTACAAAAGGTGATATATGGTCGTCATGTCCTTACTGGTGTTCACTTTGCCCTGCAGTCAGCAAACAAATAATAATCGTCATGGATTTTGTTTTCTTAGTCCCTCTCCACACTAGACGGTGATCAAAATCGTATTCCTGTAACCCTTGATTTCCTCTTTTGAATATTACGGAATATATATTAAGTATTATTTTGAAAACACCAAACACACGAAACGTAAAATAAAAAGTTATTTATAAACCAAATTTGAATTGTGAAGCAGTCTGTCTATTCTTTGCCGGATGTTCAATGGTCGCAGCCTCTAGGGAAAGGTAGTGTTCCTCTGAGCTTTACTTACTTATCCTCTTCATCCCTCCCCACCGCGTCAAGGTAGCAGTACAGGGGAAAGGTTCCTTTGAGCACGACATGCAAAAATTAATTTCTGGTTGCTGCATAACCCATTCAATCCATCAAATTCTAGCTAAGCTATGTATGATTCTAGATTCTAAGAAATTGACAGAGAGTAACAGTAAGTTTGGAATAATTCAAACCTTTCTCTGTTTCCAGAACCTTTTCGTCGCTGTGAGATATGAAAGGTGGTGTGAAGTCCTTCATACGTTTCTTCGTGTTGACATTGTGAAAGCAGCTTTTTATCGCTGCTTTAGCGAGGGCGACTCCTCAGTCTGTTTTTTTAATAGTGATGAGACTTCTACTGAATATACTTCACACTACAATCTTCTCTCAATCTTCAAATTCTCTAGAAGATTGTCAAAGTAAGACGATTTACAGTTGCATCTGTCCACAGTTCCCTTGTAGGCATACAAGGCTGCAAAGTTAAACAGTGGCAGCTGCCTCATATCGGTGCTCCATATCGAGGCCCTGGTCTTCAGCTCATCTGACATCACCCTCGGTAGGGGATACCGTTACAGTAGCAGCCCGAAATCCTGTCTGTAACTTAACTAACGTGATCATAGGCCCTCAGGGCTAAGGCTGCTTTGTTTCCGCTCACCCCAAGCTTATAGGATCTAAGGCATTTAATCTCCGCTACTTTCAAACTCTGTATATCCTGGAGTGACTGGGGTCTCGTGTCTCCAAAAACCAGACCTAAAAGATGAAATAAAGGTTGATTTGACATTACTTAGTGTATATGGTATGTAACTAAACATGCATATACAAGACATAAAAAATGATATTTTAATGGATAAGGTGGTTGTTGAAAAACAAATTACAGAAATATAATAGAAATACAATATAATGACTTACAAGGGGGGTCTAAAGCTGGTCCATGATCTGCCTGCATGTCCCTGGGAGAGATCTGTGTACAGTACGAGTATAAATATGAGTACAGTACTTAGAGAGAAAACATGCACTCCATTATTATAGGACAACATGAGCTACTAAACCCCAAAAATATTAGTCAATGTTTTACTCACACTTATCTCAACCCGAAATCCGCGTATCTGTGAAGTTTAATCCCCCTAAAGATACAGTATTTCCCGCGAAGTTACACGAAAATACTAGAAAGGCACGCACAACAACGTCCATCCCTCCCTCCCCATGATATGATGCACGTAGTACAAAACCACAATGTAAAATTATTTCCTGCTGCCATATTATGCAAATTGTTTTCCAAACAAGCTAGAAAAATAGATCGTTGTGTTAGCTAGCCTCAGTGGCATACATGGCGATAATAAAAAAAAAAAACATACAAAAATCTTACCATCCTTTAGTACGCCAAGTTCTGATTGCAGCTTCACCACTTTTACTGGGAGCATGTGACCATAGGACTGGGGATGTGTGAATGTTAAAATCTTTCTGATTGATATGTCTACCTCCACAACATCTTAACTTCACACTTATTATGCTTAAAATATTGCATGTTTAAGCAAACAGTAGGGAACAAAACAATGCTAATGACACGCAGTTCTAAGATTTACCTCTATTTTAATCAATTTAGCTGCAAATCCTACCATGACAACAAAGGTTTATCTGTTCCACTCTGGGGCAAAAAGTTTTAGACCTTGTCATCTTGGTATGAATGGTTATCTACATAAATTAGACAGTGTTCTCATGCTTGCAATTCTCTTGGCATTTCTGATGTTGGGTTTATTATTTTCCTCCCATGAACCAATTCATAAATTAAATACGTATATAGGGTTACACAGCAGATGTTCCATCTCTTCACAAACACTGTATGAAATAACATATTGAAGACTTAACATTTGTGAGACATTAGTAGTGAAGGTTGGTCGTCTGGATCAATTTATGCATTTATGCAGAGGTCAAGGTCAAGGTCAAAGTTAATCAGATGCAAATTTATGCAAATGTATACAGATCAAGTTTAGCGGTAATTTATGCAGATTTATGTAAAATTATTCATTTTTATGGTTTTAATTTATTCATAACTGACTTTATGTATTCATAACTATGACTTAATGTATTCATGACGGATATATAGTTAATTTATGGGAGGTATTGCATAGGAAAAAAACGACCTCTAGCGATTTACTCTAAGTTAGCAAATGTCTGCTGGACATGGCAAGGATGACGTAGTAAAAAACGCCACCTGGTGACACATACAAAAACTACAACAGTATTTGTCTGGTGTTCGCTTGTGTGCAAATGTGTTTGCTCAAGAAGACAAAAGAGCAACTTACTTGTTGGATGAAACAGCTGTTAAATCCGTATCGTTATCCAAATCGTTATCCGTAAAATCAAAGTCCATTTCCGTTCCGTGGTTGTCGTTGAAGGGTTCAGTCCGAAGTTTGTGGGGGTTCTAATTGGTTGGAATGTGTTGAACGCAGGCGTGTTTGTGATACCGCATACGTCCGTATGGTCCATCCACGGGTGACACATTAACCTTTGTTCTTGAAAGCATGCTACGACGATAAAGTTCCAACATATAGAACATCTCTCTAGGCGGTCCATCATGCTGGTGTTCTATATAGTAACTTGTCAGGAGATCATCCGTCTGGACCCTTACCTGGGTTTGGAACTTGCAGGACATTTCTATCTCTTCCAGCGACCCGTTGTAGATGTTGTACTGGTGGAGCAGTTCAACGATGTGTTCAACTGACGGGTATCCGCGTCCATCGACGATAATAGCAGTACATTCTGTAGGTTCCACGAAATCGAACCGAATCCGCGTCTGCATATCGTACAGGAATGTATCGGTGTATGGCCACTCGGAGCGCACGGTGCAGGGTCTGTAGTCTCGCAAGATATCATGGTCCAAAACGGGAGTGATGGGTTCTCTGAGATACCCCTCCGACTTACATATTACTACTGACATTAATACTATCTCAGAAGGATATCATCATCCGGCCGTCTTCCGATCCACTCTCCACACAGCTGTACGTCAAGCTGATGCCTGATGGACATATCTCTGTGGAAAGCAAATGGCAAGGAAATTAATTTTAAAAACTCAAATTACACAAGTCCAGTAGGACATAAAATTGCATTAGACCTCGCACATCAGTTATGTTTATAAAATTTTGCAAATTTTTGTTAATGGAAAAAGGCAAAAGTATGTCAGCTATACTGATATCTTACAACTTTGCAAAGTGTTGTTAAGCTCAGTTCATGGAAAACATTTACCACACTTATTGTGCCAAATTCTACTGTTCCACCCCAAACAATGGGTTATGCTGAATTATAGACCTTGTTACAATACATGTTACAGTCACGACTGCAAGAAGATGCTTTTCCAAATTAGGAGCTTTAGGTGAGACTGTGTGCCAAGACTTAACAATAGTTATCCCGAAGACAAAATGAACAATAGGTTAATAATAGCTTGTTGTGAAACCTCATTGTCCAGTTTTATCATGAAGTTCATGATTCCTTGAAACATGCTAGCAACGTTGTCAACTTGTCCATCCAGGTATCCAGCTACATACAAAAAGTTGGCCATGCATAGTCCATGGTGCACTGTTTCTGTGGCGGTCAATACAGAACTGGCCACATGGATTGTGAACATAATTTATATAAAACTTTCCTTGTGTAGTATTGCGCAATTATTCTTCTGGTCTACTCAACCAACAATAGTCATACTGTTGGCAACTTATAACTTACTGAAAGAACACTGCTTGAGACTGTAATATACGTTGTACTTAGTAACACTTTAAAGCTTATTTACTGCATTTTATACCTCCTGGCATGACAGACAGCAAGGGTTTCTAGAACTGCACTGAATAAGATCCAAGAAACTCAAGTGATTTCTTGTAAAATGTTGGTGGCCTCTTGATTAACAAGAAATCGGTGATCATACCTCCGTGAAATATTCAAAGTTTTGTGAATTTCTTGTTTTTTTTCGTTATTGGAAATGTCTCGGTCAACATTTTCCACTGGTACCCAGCCAACTCCCAGTCTAGCTTCTCGGACCTCTTAACCTTAGACTGTGTCTTTTGTGGTCAGGATTCCTCCCACCCACGTGCTGTCACTCAACTGTACACACAAGCAAACACACACACATACAGACGCACAAAAAACTATTGTTACTGGCTTACCTTCACAAATCGTTCCTGCCTTGCAGTGTGGTGCCTGTGTGCACTTTCTTTTATCTGTGGTAATTCCTCCTCCAAAAGGGGAGTACTGAAATTGCTCCTGTAATATTCATTTGTACATGGAGTACTGTAATTCCAGCCTGGGTGCCATCTGATTTGTAGCAACCTTTTCGGGATAGTCGTTACAAATCGGAATGGCACCCAGGCAACTGCAATTCCTCCTCTATATAATGTACATGTACGGAGTACTGAAATTCCTCCGCCAAATATTTATTAATATTTAGGGAGTACTTGTCAGAGCCCTTGTGCTGCAGAACTTGTCGTGTACATTATTTCTTTCTGTCTCAAGGTTTTGCTACCATCATGACAGGTCGGTTTTCGCTTTCTCTGACCGGGCTTTTTACCTCCATTGGAATTTTGGTCCAGTCACTGCTAGATTGCCATCAGTCGAAATTGATGTGCGTTTGTTCTTCAGCCACATTTTCTTCATGAACTTATCAAAATGACCCTGTCGCCAAATTGCACCTATGTAATTCCAAGCCTCTATGGTAAGGCCTCGCCCTTGCTTGTAAGGTTTGCACAACTCGTAATCACCTTGCCCAACAAGTGCTTGTTGTAAGACCTTGTATCTGAGACCAAGGTTGGCAAGGGAACAGCCTTCCACTTGACTATTCGTTTGAGCACATGATTCATAATGTCACAGTTTTATTTTCTAATCCTCCAGAGAAGCTGTCCACTCACGGTCTAGTTTGGTCCTTAAGTTTTTCTCAAGAAGAGGTTCCATAAATATGTTTGAAATTAGAAAAGTTCAAATTCAACCAAAACAACTTTATTCACAGAATGATAAGTCAGTGCTCATAGTTCAAAGTTCAGAAGACAACAGTTCAAAGAACCCATACCCTTACAAAATGAAACTTACAATGAAAATCATCAAAGTTTTCACAACATACCGGTACGACTTGAAATTCTAACTTCTACAAAACGTTCATATGTAACAGGGATGGCTCTAACATAAAACACATTTGACATGCTTGAACTCACAGTGCTCCATCGTCAATTGTTAGAAGGTGGTCAAAGTTTTGATACATGGCATTTGAAAACAATAATGTAAAGAACATATTTGAGTAAGACATTCATATGGTTCAAGACCCCTTCAAGCTTCAGCACTCAGCAGTACTGTTGACAACAAGTGTGCCCAACTGAAACCTATAGCCACACTCAGCAACAGCTTTCACAGAGTTGCATCCCTGTGATACTGTGGCATGGCTCTTTGTTTAGCCAAATATTGTCTTGCTTTGGCTCACTTGTTGTCAACAATACTGCTGTATTGTGTATGTTGACGGCTGCTTGGGAACTTCAGGATAGTTGCAGCTGGAAGATAAAGGAAAAGGATTTAAGTTAGGATGTACATTGTCAGACAATGAGCCGGGTTGAACTCCCTTTAATGCGTTTCCTACTCTACTACACATCCACAGGACCTTTCCTCTGTCCAGCTTGGGGCCCCACTGCCTGATCCAGGCCCCCACGCACTCTTTATGGGCCTACTCAAAACCATTATATTTGCCCCATCACAAACATATACAATTACATATTGGACAAACCTCAATCATTAAAACCTGAAAGAAGGTATATTACTATTGTCACACATCAAACATTAGTAATAAATGAAACTCTTTACCTCAGTTGAAGCTTGTTCCAAAATACATGTATAGTACAATTTCTGTTATAATTGTAATTACAATTAGCACATACTGGGGATTACATTGTAAGTACCAAGAAATGAAGCACTACAAAAGTGAATAAAATCAAATCAAGGTAAGACAGTTACATGTAAGCTTTTATAACTGACATCATAGCACTTTGAATAATCAAATAATTGCAGTCATGATGTCTTCAGGTAGAGCAGCATGGTGGCCATTGCCTCTGGATATAGCTGGATGCTGCCAGCGTCTCCCTGGTGAAGTACAAATCCATGAGCTTCCTCATGTAACTTGAGGCAGTTAGCGCAGTTAACTCAGCTGGTAGAAGCTGGCTGGGGTAGATCTTGACTCCCAGGCTTGCTGTCCCCAAGGGGACTGCCATCTGTATTGGTGATAGCATCCAAACCAACTGTGAACAGCCTTTTTCTTGGCATATCTTGCTATTTGCTGGTATTTTGCAGCTGGTGGCATTTCTTCCTTTTTATTTCCTTGCAAAAACTGGCCTTCAGGCTTGTTTTTGATGCTGGATAGAGCTCTGGAAGTGATGCTATGTTGTTGTGTTTAGTTGTATTCAGGGGGGGGGCAGAGGTCATTACAGGTATCGAACAAGGAACTTCAGCCGATTCAAAAATGAGAATTTGGGGCTAAATTGACAATTTGGAGGCCAAGCTATCCTGTCAATGTGAGTTTTCAATAGTTGAACACTCAAAGAGGTGATTTTGAGCTCATTTCTTAGATGTTTACTATACCTTTTAATGGGAGCTGGAAATAGTAGGCTGTGTGCCCAAAACATCCTCACTCACGAGCCAGCTGGAGTCTAAGGTCACGGGGAGTTCTGGGATACTAGATTACGACTTTCCGGGCCCACAGACCCTGACAGATTAATCTCCAAGCAGATGTTTCGAGGGTCGCAAAACTGGAAATTGGATACTGCCTGTAATTTACCTCACTCAATCATGAGGCGGACGTACGCATCGTACATCATGCGGGCTGCTTTGCCTCTCAGAGGGTCGTCGAAGTGTTTCTCGAAGAAGGCGAGGACGCTCATGTCCCGCCGGAACTACTCAGCTTTCTAACAAGGAAAACATGTCAACACTTATGGTGTGAATTCCTAGATAACGCATTCATAAGGAGGGCGCAAAAGAGAAATGCTACTAGTCTAGTACGAAAAACGAGTATGTCTGACATTTAGGTCTAGTCTATAAAATTACTGGAAAGGTAACATGTACAATGACATATATCTCAAACTACATATCAGGGTCATATCAAATCTGTAGAATAATCTTCTTCAAAGTGAAATAAAACATAGCTACATATTCCCTACCTACACTACCCCAGGATATAGAAAAGATCCATTCATTTGATCCAGAAATATAGACTTTCAAACTTCCCCAACATTTTGTCAGCCATATTGTTTACAGTTTCGGGATTTCAAGTACTGGCATACATTCAAAGAAGACAACAGGTTTCTTAAAAAGTAAAATGAAACAAAAATACATTATATAACTCCAACACATTCCAGGATATTGAAAATGAACATGTTTTTGATCAAGAGTTATAGACTGGTGTGTCGACAGATGAAGTTTGGGCCCTGAAATGAAAATATATATTACAATCTAAACAAATTTTGTTCACCTTCCTGACCACTTAGATTTCAAAATAAAGACAACTCTGTTTTTCCAACCTTTTTTTCTTCGCATGCTCGCATCAAACCTAATATTAAAGTAGCATTAGTAGTAGTATCTATAGTCATTTTATTGTTAACTGTTATTTTATCATGTCCTATGTCCTTGCATAGCCTTCGGGCATGAATTTGCAATAAAACTTTCTATATAATATTGGTTTCCCAGAGGATGCCATCCATATAATTATAATCAAAGCAACACAGCCTTACTTCAATCCATGGTTAGAGAGTTAGACATTTGTCATGAAAAACAGCATATTTTCCTCCCGTATTAAAATTCATGTGTAACTGAGATGTAGTAAAATGTAACATGTGTGAAATGTTCACGTATACGTGAAAAAAATAAAAGTGCGGGAATATACTAAACTGACCTATGCACCTTGGGTTGCCGAGTTCAGCCACTCGTCTAGGCCTATCAAAAAAACAGGAAGAAACATATCGATGACAATATGAATTTTAGTATTCTAATCCCCTGAAAGGTTATTTTCCTACAGAGTACAAGCAGAACTTTGACAGAATTGGAATTCTTTTAGATAAAACTTTTTTTTTAGCTTACAAAATGTTAAGACTTTGAGGACGGTGAAATGTTTATTAATCCAAGCAGGGTCTTGAAGACATTTTCATGTTGTCATATTGGTATTACATGTATCCCGTATAACTGTCTGCCTGTTTAACAAACTATACTGTATCACGTTTAAGCAAAGTCAGTTATACAATCAGGGTACACTCACGGTTAAACTCCAAAAGCAGGCGGACCCAAGACCCCCATGCTGACACCCTGGTGAACTGGTCCTCCGTAATGTCCTGCCAGATGACCTCTGAAACGCTTCGAAACCCTTTGCCATCGGTTTAGAGTTAGACACAGCAAGCATAGCAAGCCACCCGTGGCAGAGCAAAATGGTGGGTCGTTTCCCTTTGTGATGACGGACGACACATGCCAGCTCCTCCCACGTTTGCCGAAAAACTCTTGTCATCTGCTCTCTATACATGGGGAGAAACTTCATTGCCCAGTCCATCACGATGAGTGCTGTTTGATCATCTAGTTGCTGTAGTGCCTTCCAGTTGTGAATGGCTGTTTACGACTGTTCAAACTTGAAAAGCAGGCGACTCTGCAAATGCTATGCAGTGATCAGCACACCTGTCTGCAGTCTTCACATGGGTCTTGTAGTCTGTCGTCAAATAGCGCGTTCCTGCTTTGAGGTTTTGCTTGGTGGTGTTTCCCCATCCAGCTGGTGCGCCATTCTGGACCAAGACACCTACAACTTTAAACATTAGGTCAGCAAATGTCTCTGCTCCCTCTGTGTAATCAAGACCTTGCAATGACTTTTGCTGTCTTGCAGCACATACCTCTAATGATCTTGAAGAGGGTTCTGTCATGGAGAGGTTGGAAGTTTACGTTGGCACAGTATTGATGGTACTGCTGGATGATTCTGGAAGGGATGACTGTGCGGACAGCCGAAAGTATTGTTAATGTTTCTCCTGAATCAAGCTTCATGGTTTTTGTTCCATATGCGACATCCTGCACGAGGTGGGGTTGCGTAAGAAACGCCAGAAAACGATCTGTATTTACAGGGTTGAGTCTCATAACCGCAGGACACGTTGGGGGAAGAACATGTAGCATCCTGAATAGTCGTCATTGCTGAGATTTGTAACTTATTATGTTTTGCCATCATCGGTGACCCACTTTCTGCCGCTGACTTGCACAAGGGGCTGTGCAATGCCCGTTGTTTACTGTTTCTTCAAGGTGGATCTAAAATGTCAATGAAAAGTTAAAAAAGAGTTTATTAGTTGCATTTCGTACATGATTCTATGAGCATATTGAGGTTTGCTGAATAAATGTTAGTCATATTACTAGCCGAATAAGCCTTATATGAACAGGAAAAACTGACATGGTATGTTAGATGAGCATAGATCATAGATTTAACCCTATCTAGACCGGGGGGGGGGGTAATTTTACCTCCGGTTCCAGAATTCTGCAGAATTGTGTTAACCCCTAAGGGGTCCTTGATGGCTGTTTAGACTAGAGGCTGTTAAAATATGATAACAATGTCATAGCCTCTGTGCCAATGATGTAAAGAAGAAGATCCCCATCGGTCCAGGAAATTCAATTCATGTCTACTAGAATGTAGTACGTGGGAAAGGGGAAAATGCTTTGGAATCTGACATGTTAAACCATTAAATATTATAAGGATAAACATGCAAGTATTACCTGGTACAAGGATAAACAAGTGGAAGCTACATGTATGTGATGCTGTAAGAAAATGTAATACCTTGTCTGAACTGTGGCAACTGTGCTTTGGTACAGTAGCATTGTATGCAGAAATAGTTTCCTGAAAATAATGGTAAAAGAACAAGGTTAAGTTGTAAAATTTAACATTTCTGTTATTTGAGACTTGAGTTGATATTTCAAAGAATTGTTTAACCAATGTGATACCAGTCCAGAGAAATGTGATGGAAACAGCTTATCTGATCATGTCTGTCCCATGGTAGCACCTGAGAGGAACAGATGTACTAGATGTACTACTTGTTGTAATGTAATATTACCTGTTGGTGATATCAATTAACACAGGTCTACTTAGTACTGTTGTTAAACAGAAGTCAATGATATTCTGCATTACCTGTAGGGCCTACAATCCCTAGCATCTCTGTTAAGGCCTCAGATACTACGTACCTGTATGGGTGATATAATGTCTGTTGTAAGCATTGGACCAGCTTGTTTGTTACCAGTTGAGTAACTGTGCCTAAGGTTAAAAGTGTGAAGTGGATAAAACAAACAGAAAAAAAAATTGAAGTACTCACCACTTGCTGCCCATTGTCATCTTCCCCCAGATCTAGGTCAAGCCCATTTTCCTGGAGGTCCTCCGTCTCCTGGAACACTCTTGCCCCACATATGACCTGTTCCTCATAGTCCTCTTTTCCTGAAAAAGGGAAATAAATGATAAGCTTTCAAGGCAACTTTTGTCAAATCTTATGCCTATGTCTCAAAAACTGTCAGTTATAATACTGGTAGGCCTTCTTCACTTCTCCTGGCTAGTAGACTGTATCAAGATCAAATTAGTTACATGTATAATCTCAGGAAACATGAGAAAATTGCTAATTTGTACCTCTAATTACATAATGTTACAACATGAAGGAGTTTCTTGGAATAAATCTTTGGTATGTATTAAATTCAAGTACCATTGTATAGGAAAACACAGTATTCTTCCTGGACAGTGCGGGGGCGTACAAGGGCTTCCTCGATGGTACGAACTGGAGTTATGCATGCCATCACGGGTCTGGGCCAACAACATCGGAAAAGAAAGGAGCATGCCTCTACAAAAACGGGGTTACGACGCCGTCAAAGGAGAAGGTCTACTACTAACCTCAAGGTCGTCCTCATCACTGTCCGATGACGGAGCTGGTGTCGGGCTCTTTCTTCGCTCTCTTCTGCTTCCGGTGTCCCGAGGTGGTGGCTTTTGGGGGTCCGGGCGTTTCTTCTCCTCAGGCTTGTTCGCCGGGGGAGGGTCGTCCAAGGGGCCGGCGGCTGCCTGAGCCGCTCCTTTCCCGGCCGCCTGGATAGGTTGTGCCGCCGCGGCTTCGTTGGCCATGATGATGGCGAAGTGGGCCAAACGGAGGGCGGCGGTGTGATCCTTCTTGTCTAAGCCCCCCATAAGTAGAAGGCTCTCTGGGTCCTGGCCGGTGAGGGTCTTGATTCTCTCCAAAAGCTCATCCTGGTTGAGGTCCTCCACGAAACGGGCGCGTTGGTCCTCCGGTGGCAGGGGCTCGTCTCCCCGGATACGCATCACCAGGGCCACGACGTCCTGGCCGACGAACGTGGCGTCCGCGCGGAGGGCAAGAGGGGTTCTCATGTTCTCATCTGCGCGCAAAGCAACTCGGGATAATGTTTCGGCCATTTCTCATTAAACCATTTTCCTTTGAAAAAAAACTCCAAACCCTTCAGTGCCTGATGCGTCTGTAAATATCTCTACTCGTTCCCTAGATTCCCATTCTTGAACAAAGAAAGATTTGCCATTCCAAGTTTCGACAAAAGTTCTCCATACCGCTAAATCTTTCCTGAAACCAGCTGTCAATTTGATGTGATGTCTTGCCCCTTGTTATTATACTCTGTAGAAATGCCCTGCCTGCTGGAATTATTGTGCAAACCCAGTTTAGCATGCCGATGAGTGATTGCAGTTCCTGAAGTGTACACCTTGTACGTTCCCCCCACTCTAGAAAACTGACTCTGAGTCGCAGTAATTTGTCCAGTGGTAATCTGACTTCCTGAGCTACTGAGTCAAGTTCAAAACCAATGAAGACCATTACTTGTGCCATTCCTTCTGTTTTCTCCACAGCTATCGGTACCCCCCTAAGTTCCTAAAGACCTGTAACATTGTTTGAAGTTTGCCCTGACATATATTTGGAGGTCTGGCCCTTCTGTTCCAATCAGGAAATCATCCAGGATGTGAATCACGTCTTTAATATTGTACCTGAACTGTGAGATCCATTCTAACAGGTCTGAAATGTACTATAGATAAAGGGGGCGCTTCGAAGCCCGAAGGGTAAACATTTATCGTAGTAGAATTTGTTGTTTCACGATAATCCAAAGAGTTCGTGCTCGGTGGGATGCAGGGGAACCAGTCTAAAGGCTGATTTTATATCTGTTTTTGCCATAAATGCACCTCTGCCCAGACGTTTCAGCATGCTGATGGCATTGTCCATTGTTACATATTTAACAGAGAACTCTTCTTTAGAAATAAAGTCGTTGATGCTTTTCCCTTCTGGGTAGGATAGGTGATATATGGCCCTCCAATCATTGCTGTGTTTTTTAGGTACTACTGTAACGTAGCCGAGAGCGGGGAAATAGCGACTTGACTCCGAGAGTTACAACTCAGAACTGCCCCGACCACGCGGTCGGAGGTACTTTATTTGCATCACTAATTGGTAACAGAGACTGGGGTGGGGGCACAGAGCACAGATGTCTGTTTCCTATTCCCTACACTGGCCCCCCCTCACTAGTCGTTCGTCCTCGAACGAAAAAGGGACTGGCTAGCTAACTATCTACAACAAGAGTTCCACGACCTCATATCTCCATGAAACCAAAATTACATATATATTTGATATGTGAAAGTCCTATCCTTTGGCAATGTTTTATGTCAACATGTCATAATTAATTATGCAAATGACCTCTACATTAACATAATATATGCATAGTGATGTTAACCTTTAACTAACTTACACATGTCACAACTATGAAATTCCCTTCATTACACTAAGGAATCAGAATTTTTAGATTAATTATGCAAATGAGGTCCATATTTGCATAATTGGTATCTGTTGATATTCTACATGCGATAGATTCTACACATTATATGTATGAAAGTCCTATTGTGTAAAACACTGGAATTACAGAATTTCTTCATTAATTATGCAAATTAAGTCCTCATTTGCATAATTTGCATCTAATTATGTACATCTCTGTGTAAGCTACCTACATACCAAAAATCATGATAATACATTGCTCCTTTCTGGACTTATCTGATCTTAAAGATTTTGCCACCCCACCCCCCTGCAGTTCCAGAACAAGCTGCCAGGGGGACCAAACCCACACCACTTATTCCTGACAGGAAAAGCTATCTGCCACCAAAAAATCAAGACCATAGCATGTTCAGGACAAAAGATACAAAAACCGGAAGTTCTGCTGCAGTACCAAGGTCAGCCACCAGGAGGTGCGAAACATAGCACTCAGAACGGCATGTAACGTTAGAGAATACAATGTGCGAGACATATAACTTAGCAAGCGAGGCGTGCCAAAACGGAAGTCGAACATAATAAATGAATACAAACACAGCTTGCGAGTAAACATCGGGAGGCACATAAGGACGAACTGTCGTAAAACTGGGCACTGGGATTTTCGAAGGCGCCATTACTTTGAGTACAAACAAATGAAAATAAACGTTGTAAACAAAACATCTAGAAGGGTACGGTGTGCATTCAAAGGAGACAAAAAAACAACAACAATGCGACGCTTAGAGTCCGTACAAGCGAACAAGTAGAGTTCGTAAGGTCAAGGTAACAATTAGAGTTTGTACAAGATAAGAAGTAGAGTCCGTAAGTTCAAGATAACAATTAGAGTTCGGAAGGTCATTTTCAGTTGTAATCAAGGTCCATAAACCGGGTGGGGGGCTGGCTTAGACGGCCGGAGCGCGTGTGGACGGGCGGTCGCTGGGCTGGCTGGACGGGTGCTGGGGCGGGTGGAGCAGCAGGTAGAGCTAGTGGCACAGGTTGAAGTGGTTGCACAGGTGGAGCTGGTGGCACAGGTTGAAGTGGCTGAACAGGTGGAGCTGGCGGCGCAGGTATTGGCAGAACATATTATACTAGTAGTCGTCTATATCTGACATGTCGACAGACCTCTGGTTACTAGGTATCTCCATGAGAAACATTGTCAAGTACTTGAATATAATGGTACTAGATTACAACCTAAATAATGTAAGAACCAAAGAGACGAAATTATTTTTGAATTGTTCCTTTGTATATTATGTCTAAGATCTATTGCAGTGTCAGAGAGCTGATGGTTTATTACAGAAGATGTGGTTTCATTTCTAAAGGCAGACTATGACATGTATGCTTTTCTATATGATCTATCAATGTACCACTCCTATGATTTAGACAGCTAACTCCTGTACATACATGTATGAAGGTCACTATATGTCCAATGAATGTTTTACTTTGCTGCTTAGCGATTTCAGAGTCAGAATTCAATACAAGTATGTGGACAAGTGAACTACTGTATTGCTATTTAAGTGAACTACTGTATTGCTATTTAAGTGAACTACTGTATTGCTATTTACATCTGTCATCAATGTTACAATTACGTCTTGAAACTGACATACACTTGTACAGATATGTGTAAATATTACAAGAAAAAATACAAGTTGCTATTTACATCTGTCTTCAATGTTACAATTACGTCTTGAAACTGACATACACTTGTACAGATATGTGTAAATATTACAAGAAAAAATACAAGTTGCTCAGGAGAAGTGTAAGTACAGCCTGAATAACTCTGACTTGATAAATGTTACAAGAAAAAAAAGTTGCTCAGGACAAGTGTAAGTACAGCCTGAATAACTCTGACTTGATAAATGTTAGGCCACACTGATTTAATTTTATGGATGACGTCCTCTGGGGATCACAAAACTAATGCGAGAGGGCGAAAAAAAAAAAATCCAGCAAAAAAAAAAAATGCTGCTTAACCACAGGAATACAAAGCCGGTATTGCGAATTGAACCACAGGACACAGTGACTGCATCAAACAAACACGTTTTTATTTGCAGGAGGTAGATGTAGATAGTCTTGTTCAGGTCTCATCCTCCTTCACAGCTTCCTCCTTCACAGCTTCCTCCTTCGCAGCTTCCTTCTTTGCGGCTTCCTCCGTAGCAGTTTTCTCTCCCTACAGAAAAAAGTAAAAGGTATTGCTTGACCTACATTGTAGGTAGATATATACATACTACTTTATAGTTTATACTTAATACCCTGTAGAAGTGCATACAACAAGGGAATTGAATAAATGTGTATTTTATTTCAGATAAAAGTTTGAGATCAATATTTTGGACAAAATGTAAAAGGTAGAGCAGAAACAGTACCCACCTGAAAGTTAGTGGTCATCTTCTTCATCTCTAGATCTCTTCCTCTTCATCTTTCTCTTCACTCTTGTTCGCTCTTCAACACCAGTGGCTTTGCACACCTACAGAAAAATGACATGGTATGCAAAATTGATTTACTTGGAACGTATGTTTCCAAATAAAAATTGAAATAAAGTGTATTGTAAGTTACAAAATTACTAATGCATGTGAGAATGAATATGCAAGGAGGTTGAAAGACCTCCTTGGAATATGCAATTAAAACATGAGGTACACAATAATATTTAACCTACCTGGCACACTGGGTGAATGCTCTGAAACTCTTGCAGTTTCTCTGGAGGGATGGGAAGCGTGTCTGTTTCCCCACACTACACAAAATGGATGTGAAAAATAAAAATAAAACTCATTTTTCAAAAGGAAATTTTGTGAAAATCTGGCACAACCCAGTATGGCGTCCAAACTCAGCTTTAAGATGGAATAGTGTAGACACAAAACTTTCGGTAGGTCAATATAAAAAAAACTGCCAACAGAAAATCAACAAAAACTTGCATGAAGAAATCCATCTTGTTGGAAATTTGCCATATGATTACAACATTATAATCTACATACAACTACTGTAAATCATTGACAACTTTATTTTCAAGGACATTATGTTGTAAATGTCCTTGAAATCAGAAAAACAAAACAAAAAATAATCACTCATCTATTCTTACCTCAAAAGCTGACTTCCGCTTCGGCTTTAGTTGACTTGTGCAGTTTTGTCTACCTCAAAAAACGGACAAAACAGCCGAACTGAGAAGTGGCCTGCCTGACCTCAACTCCTCTTCCATAATTTTCTCTCATCGTTGCGTGATGGCCGCTCTGGAAAGAACGTCTTTAAAACTGTCCGGGCGAAACTCGCTGGCTGCCACGAGTCGCTCGTAAAGCTGGGTAAACGTTACATCCCCCTCGCCAATGCCGATGGCATACCAGTCGACAACAACGCCTCCAGTTTTCCTCTGCACTTTGATACTGACGTATTTTTGAGGACGCTGCCGCCATCTTGAAACTTCGCGGTATTGATATTGTAGCTAGTACGCATGTGCAAAAGGTTCATTTACGACAAAATTGACGTTTTGCGGTAGTACATAAGAAGATTTACGATAAGCCGCCCTTTTGCGGCATTTATGAGTCGGCAGACTGTACCGAGTTCCGGAGTTCCGTGAAGCCTCGAAAGACATGATTTTTTTTTTTTTTTTTTGGAGAACAGGCGAAAATCAATGCGCGCGCGGATGTCATCCATAAAATTAAGTCGGTGTGGCCTTACAAGAAAAAAAAAACAAGTTGCTCAGGACAAGTAAAAGTACAGCCTGGATATTTAAACTATGAATTGATAATATTATAAATGTTATAAGAAAAAAAAAGTTCTTAAAAAAAGTTCTTTAGGAGAAATACAAGTGTAGCCTGGATGTCTCTGGCCAGATAGTTTGGCTGTCGGACATATTGATGTCTTCAGGTCTGGGCCTCTTAATGGTAGTGTTGCTGGATGAAGTGTGTTTCGGATCCAGGTCTCTCTTCTGTGGGAGTCGAAAAGTAGGGGGATCATCTGTGCCTGACGAGCCGGACTCGCTTGTTGTTGGGAAAAGTCTCTGTCCATACTGGTCAGGATCATACGGAAGGGGGCTCGGGGGGCCTTCAAGCAACGAATACGACTCGTCTGACTGTTCAGGTGAGGACTGTATGTGTTGTGATGGCGCTGCTGGCGGTGATGAAGGGGAGGAATGGCCAGAAAAAAGGGACGGGGACCCCTCGTTTGTGATACTCAAGTCGTTCCGGACGTCCGAAAATCCACTGAAGTCACTATCGCTGTCAATGTCGGCTGTATAGCCAAGGTCCGTACAGCAGTCACAGGACAGTGAGGACTGATTCCACAACCCGCAAGAGGGATTGTCTTCAGTGTCGGCGGCATAGCCGTCGTCTGAGGACCTGAAAGTTGTGATAGAATATATTTACAAAGTTGACAATAACTTATTTCAAAGCAGATCGAATGATAATTCACATTTATTTAGTTCGAAGCCATGCCGTCACTTCCTCGCAAAAAACAAACAAACAATATTACACAGAATCCACATGGAGCTCCATTTTAGTACGTATCGTACTCGGCGTACTATGCTTCACACACCATGCATTATCTTCATAGATTATTTTTACAAAATCAAGCATCCTAATACTGGCTTTACCCTAACAGTGGGGCCGTAGAATGCATTGGAAAATCCTCCAAAAACTTTGTTATTATTGAAGCCATGCCACATGCATGCACGGGAGGTCCGTCTGTAGTCTTTATACATACAAAATTTGCAGCTTCACTACAACTCAGTGTAAAGTCCTTGTCACCAAACATATAGCAGCGATCTTATGGAAATATGTACCGATTATGTTCTAAAATAACTCACATGTTTCAGCTTTCGCTATTTTCGCCACACAGCCGCGGTAAAATCACCCAAAACAAGAGGCCAGCCAGTTTCGCGCGGCCCGAAAATTGTGGCTTCTGATTGGTCAAAAGCCGTCGGCCCAGAAAACAGATCCCGGTCTGCCCTGGTCTGCCCCAGCGGGCGGCGCCTCGAGCCTGCCACGGGGGACGACTGATTGACTCTAGGCACACGCATATATGCATATCTTAAACTTCGGCAACCCTCGTAACCAAAGAGAATCTATGTTTTCAGACAGATTTTCTTCGGATACCGCCGGGTTATGCCATTTTTGGAAGTAGCACGTGATAGGGGCGTGTCTTCGTCATGTCGGTATAAAATTAGTTTAGGCCGATGGAGTCCACGGCGGTCGTGAGAGATGCCGGAATTTTGCGTAGAAATACAAGCTTATACCTTCAATATACTCTTAATATGAATAATTTACAGAAAAACAACTTTATACAAACATGTGCCAGTGTACCAGGAGTTGATTTGGACCTAAAATTTTGTAGTATTTAGACGTTTTGGGCCCAAAAAATGGTTCGGAACGGATGGCGACCTTACCGACCGGAAGTATGATTTTGACCTGCATTTTTGCTACATTTATTTCCTCTCTTCCACGAAATAAGACCACAGACGCAATCTACACACGTTTTTCTTACATGTGTACAAATTTGATAGAGTTTGGATGAAAACTTTGGCCGCTACGGGATTGGAAAGTTACCGATCCGCGCGGCCTCCACAAACGTCTCCGCGTAGCCTGGGCGTCACCTTAAGATGGCTTTCGCCAGTCTGCTGAAGACATCGTCCAGGTGTCGCAGGTGAGCTTCCCAGGTTGGGCTACTGACAACAATGTCGTCCATCACTGCCTTTGCGTAGTCCTCTGCGCCGCGGAGCACTGTGTCCATCCTTCATTGGAAGCACGCGGTCGGGTTTTGCAGGCCGAACGGCATCCTGGTGAACTCATAGTGACCATATGGAGTCTGGAAGGCGGACCCTCTTGGCATCCTCAGACAGCGGGATCTGTTAGAACCCCTTAGTCAAATCTATGACTGAGATGTATTTTGACGCTCCCACCCCATGCACCACTGTTTGGTTTTGGCGCTTTAGCTGGCGTGGGTGTGGCCTATCTGGTGATGTAATGCATGCATAATGAGAGATAATGAGGTACACTTATGCATGCACCACCATGCGGCCGCTTGGGGAAACTGCAGTGCTGGAGGCAGCTCTACTGGTTTTGACCAATCATAGATCGGAGTTTTGGTCACATGGTACCAATTCTTTTGGGGAAGACGGTAGCCATGTTTGTTGGCTTGAGCCCAGAGCTGTTTACTCGCGTTTTTGTTGGAACTTCACCGCCATCGGGCAGTTTTAAGGTGCTGCGTTTGGGTGGGGAGATCAAAGATTTTGATAACTTTGTCTCAATTTTAACGGCCGAAAACACTGCAAATAGTTGGATCGATCGATCTTGTATGCTCCAGGAGGCACCCTGTCACCTTTGAAATTTTTTGTACCGCTCGGAGGGTCAGGAAATAAAGGTAGGTTTTCTCTGTTTTTCAGCCATGTTACCTTATTTGCATATTCTGTATAACACGTTTCATCAAATATTATCGGAAAATATCTGTTTTTGTAACGTTAATCTGGTAAATTGACTTCGGAAAGATTTGTTTACAATGTTTTATGGGCGTTGTGTTCCCCTTAGTTGCTCTTCGTGCCGTAGATAAATACCGCCCCCGACCCCCTAAGGCCAAACTCAGTATTCCATGTATCATGTTTGAAAATCATCAGTGCTGTGTTGTGTTGTGTTGGGCATTGTAAGATGGAGTCAAAATTATTTATTTGTCCACATTCGAATGACATTCTCGTGGATACATTTATTTTACAACTATAATATTACTTACATTGTGCTAGAGTTACAAATAATACCAAGCCAATAGCAAAAGTGTCCAGCATAACAATGAACCTTGGTCACAAATATTGAAAACATGACAACAAGATTTTCTTACTTCACTGTGACTCTATATCCTTAGTCATACAAGTTGCTCTTCACAGTGGAATTTATAATTTGTACAAAGAGGAAGACTAGATTATTTTTTAATTCTCTGTACACAGTTCCCATAGTCTGCACTTTTGTACTCACTCTTACTCACTCTCCCACGGGCGTCAGGGACACTTTTGTACCAGCAATATAATTATAGTTACAACGTAATATTTATCTGGAGTATATTTAATAAAAGTAATCAATAACAATAAAAGAACAAAAGTAGTAATGCTAGTCTTTTTTTCTTTCTTGGCACAGGATCTGGAACACCACCCTCATGGCCTGGGCTGTTCATGATGTGATGGTCTTTCAAGCTGCACCTGAGCCTGGCCACTGGGTCTGCCATGCTACCAAATGTTTTGGAGATGTTGATGAACACTGAGTGCCGTAGTTCAATCCCCTGCTCGCCCAGGAAGCCAAGTCCGAACCCCCAGCGCCTTACACATGGGACCACGTGGTCCTCCAACATGTGCATCTTTACAGGTACTGTCCCATGTGGCACATGTCGGCGATAGTAGTCCATGAATGTTGTGATGGCACTGTCTGAAAGTGGAAACATTAACATAAAATTAAAATCACCTGAAATATTGTAGCAAAGTCATGTTGACATATAGATATTTATATACTCTATACATAGCAAAATGATACACATCAGAAATTTTCAATCAAGCATGCCAAAGTGAGTGAGTAAGAGAACACAGAAAATACTATTTTTTAAGGAAATTCTTACCCAGGTCCTCTATCGCTCTCTCATCCATAAGACCAGCATGTGAGTACTTGTGGCAATGAGCAAACAGCGTGAAAAGCTGCTTGTGCTTCTCAGCTGTTGCACGTGATTGGGGCACCAGTGACAGGGGTAGGTCCGGGAACTTCTCAAGTATCTCATTGATTGTTGTGATGACAAAAGATGTAAGGCTGTTTATGGCGTCATCCTGTATACATAAAAGAGAAATCACAACAGCAGATGAGAAACTCTGATGTGCTGGTTGTTTTAGCTAGCAACATTTCACAAGATGAGGAGCAAATAGAAACAAGTACGTACCCGAAGCATTTTATTTACATGGTTGCCAATAAATGACTGGCCATGGTACTCCTGCCGGCGTACTCTAAAATTCTGCAGTACAGGGTCCATCTGAGATGTCAGAGGGCCCTGCCCAATCTTCACAGATGATTTTTTCCTGACAGCATCTGCTTTGGCCCTCTGTGTGAACAAGTATAATGAACATATTGTTAAGTGTAATTAGGCATGGACCTAGAACAGTGATACTTGTTGAGAACATAGCTGTCACATTTGAGTATTCTGCATGTTGTACTCACCAGAGTTTCCTTTTGCTGGAACAGTTCCTGGACCATACTACAAGCCTCCTCAAAGACGACCTCTGCCATTGAGTCCTCAACACCATCTCTGTAGGCCAGCCAGGCAAGCTGACTCTCCCGTTCTTCTATCTCCTCTTCTAGGGCATCTGCTTCGTCGTCCAGAGCTCGTGCCTCATCAACGGCAGCCACATACGACTTGAACCTCCCCAGATGTTCATCTGCGAGCAGAGCATCCTTGGTCACTTCTTCTTCACTCAGGACAGAATCAAGGTAGGACTGAAGCTTGAGATCTATGTCCTGCAAATCACTCTCCAGCAGGTTGAACAACTTCACATACAGACCAAGGCTTATGTGGAGGCCAGGCACCATAACCTGTAAATAGAGGCAACAGGTTAGGTTGAGTGTTTAAGCTGCAAAGGGACTAAGTCAGTGAAAATTTTTCCTGGAAACATCGGAACTTACCTGGTCTATAGGCACATTGAACAGCACAGGGGCAATGGCATTGTTGTAGTCTTTGGCCTTTGTGAGTTTTCCCTTGCCCTGTTGGACAAACCTCTGGTGGTCAGTGGCCAAGGAGTCCAGAGTCCTAGGAGGAATGCTGAGGCGGCGATTTTCGTTGTCTCGGATTTCCTCCTGGTTGATGATACACCAGAGACAGGGGTGGGATCCTGTGGTAAAATACAACAACACAGTCTCAAATTAAATCTGCAGCAAAGCTAGCTGTGGTAATAGGGAGTAAATGGTCACCGAATATGTTAGTGTATTGAACTAAAGTTTCTCACCGCAAGCTCCAGACAGCCCATACCATGTACACAGGAAAGCATAGTCCCCGGAAACAAGAATCCGAAGCTGAAACTCTTTCCCTTCGGACCTGCGTCGAAAAATTATAGTTGTTTTGATTAAAATATAAAGCCGTAAATATTTATAATAATTTTTGTGTTCACACCATTTCAAATCCAAGAGAAACTAGGTTTACTTACGACCACTTTGACTCCTGAAGATCATGGATTTCCTCTCTGTACCTCTGGACAGCAAGAGTGAGATTCTCTCGACTGTCTTTTGCATTGAAAATGGAAAAGACATTTGTGTTGAATCTGGAGTTTGGTTGATCCCTGTTAAGGATTTGGAAGACCATTTTAAATGATCCTCCACCATGGTCCCCACCGAGTTTCACCCAAACTTCTCCTTCTGGAATTTTGTCGTGCCAGGTAAGCTTGCTGTAAGAGAGAAGTGTTGAGGAGTTAATTGTCCATATTATTTCCAACCAGTGTAATCACTGATTCAGTATAAGTATAAAGAAAAAGAATGGCAGACCCTTACTTTGCTGACTTGTTCTTACTTAGGTAGGAGAAGATGGCATCTTTGAGTGATGTGACGTAGGCACAAGGCAGGAGCTCCACTGTGATTGGGCCTTTGCGGTCCCTTTTTACAGAGAAAGGTAGGTTTTCTGCTGTTATTTCAAATCCTGAAATCCGTTCTGCAGCTACCTGCCTGGATATCTTCTCACTTGGGAGTTTGATCCCGTATTGCTGCAGCCATCTGTAACAAAAAATGTTGTTGAAGAACATACATGTTTGCCTTGTTTGAAAAGAATGCAACACAGGTCAGACACAAATTTTTATTTTGCCAGCTGTACCTTTTGAACTTTCTTATCTGACTCCAATTCATCCGAATCTCAACTTTTGCTGCCAACAAATGACCATTGGGGATGACAATCATATCCAGCTTCAACTCCTGCAACATCTTCTGGAGCTCAGGGCGAGGATGAAGCTGGAGTTCCGCCTTCATCTGTGCAGCTGCTGCACCGCCGCTTACTTTTTGACGGACATTTTGCATAAGCTTTGCCCTTTTTCTCCTAGTGGATGATGTTGTCTCACTACTCTTTTTTCTGGGCTGTGGGACTTGTACAAAATGCTTCGGCTGCAAAGTAAAAAAAAAGATTGCCATATGTTACCATCAATAATGTGTAAACAGCATAATGAAAATGCTGTCTTAAATCTGTTGTTGTGATGTTGTCTGTTGAAGTAAAAGACTAACATTATGTTCACCATGATCACGTGCTGTTAAATTCAACGTACATTTTATCACAAAAAGATTTGTAAGCATCAAATTATTTTTAGAAATGTAGAACATTTTTTTTCACTGCCGTAAACTAAATACCAAACAAGGAAAAAAGATGTTCCATACCTGTCCCCGTGTTTTCACGTTAAAACTCCCTTTGTCAGGAGCTTAAGCCATCTTGCGGCGAACAAGAGAGGTCATGTTGAGATGTCAGGGGACCATCATCATTTAGGTCAATAGTGACCTTGCCTTGACATGTACTGGTAGCTGAGGCACCTCCAGATGTAGTATGGCTTGAAGAAGTGGAGGGAGTGCTAGTGGAAGGAGCAGATGATCCTAATGTGTTACTTGAGGAAGGGGTGGGAGATGTTGCGGTAGTAGTGGTGTTAACAAGAGGGGTGTTGGATTGTGCAGGGAATACCTGGGTAGCAGTTGGGGGCACTACAAAGACAAACTGGACAGGTTGCAATGATGTCACTACTGTAGGGGGAGGAATAGGGGGACCCAGCTCTGTACCTGCACCTTCTGTCTTTGAGCTGCAGTAAAGGTGGTGCTTTAGTTCTTCCAACCTCAATCGAGTAGAACAGTTTTTGCAGCTGAATGTTAACTGGGTGTAATGGGGCCCCCAGCTTCTTTGTACAGGTGTGAGGTCAGTATATGTCACCTGAGTTTTACAGGAGGCACAGTCAATCATGTTGCTCTTTAATAGCTATTGTAAACGATTTATGTATGCACCCGAAACATACCATGTACACAGGAAAGCATATGCATCAAGGTTGCATATTGGCTCAAACCTGGCATCATCAAATGGCAGGTCGTAAGTTATGGAGTCAAGCAATTTTGCAAATGTCTGTTCGATCAGGTTTTCGTCACTTGTACTCTGTCCCTGTCCCTGTTCAACCTTTGCCACCTTGTCATCAGTCTGCAACCTTGGCCTACCAGCTTTGGACTTCTTTTTTGTCTCCCTCCTTTGGCAATGGATAAAACCTTATCACAATGGATACATGGCCTGCCAAAAGAGTGTTTATACCAAGACACACGTGTAGGTGAGATGATTTTGGGTGGTTTGTACAATTTTAGTCTGCATCGATGACAGAAGAAGGGAGGATGTTGGAAACTCTTGTCTCTGTGAACATTAATCTGCCACACCTCTTCAATTTTCTCAGCATGATCAATACAACTGAGTGGTTTGATAAACCTTTTCCTGTCGGCCTTAGTCAAGACTGACTCTCCACAAAATCGACAAAGTTTAGACAGATTTTGGATATGATCTAGTAGGCCAAGGTTTTCAGACATGACCAAAAGTTGGAAAGGAACTAATTAATACACAGTATTTATGAAATGATATGAGTCAACATGCCAAAAAACATTTGTTCAATTACAACATGTACTAGTACCATGTGTCATCAGATGGGTTGGGAGGGGGGCACTACTTGTTGTAATGTGCGACCCGAATATATGATATATACATGTATATATACAGAAAATTAACCTTTTGTTTGTCTTGATTTAGTAGCTAATTGACAATATCTGTATCTGTATAGCCGGTATAACCGTAACACACCAGCTTCTGGGCACAGTTAAATAAAGTTCTGTGTAGTTTCAGGAGATTCTGACATCAATATGATGAGTAACCTATATACCAGACACTGCAGCCATGCTTAGGCACGTGTTGGACCATAGGGTATTCATGGACATATAGAAAGGCCAAAAAAAAGTCAAAGCTGAAAAGATATATACCATTTAGTAGGGAAGATGACAACCTTCAAGAAAAAAAGAAGAATTACCATGTGAATTGAGAGGGAAAGATGAAAAAAGCAGTTGAAGAGAGGGAAAAATCAGAAGTCTGGAAGCGGAATGCCAGTCAGGTCACAACCAAAAAATTCCTCACTGTAAGGGAAATCTGGGGGAAGTTGCTCATAAGGTCGCTGCCAGGTCAGGGGGAAGGGCTTAGACTCCCCAGAAGACAGCTTTTTAGGAGTGATTGATGGTCCTATGCTCCCCAAACACCCTAGTTACAAGGCATAAACAGCCTGTTACTATGCTAGTGTAACAGGATTTCGCGCTGTCACGCAGGGGTTGCTCTCGCGAGAGTATGATAATGAGGCCCAGAACTAAAAGACACAGGAGGCCATATTTGAAACAGTGGTGCCCATCAATGGTCTCGTCGATCCTCAAGACGACATCATGACACAGAAGAAAAAGAAGAGGCTTAGTCATGCTGGCCTGTTCAGAGCTGGCAACAAACCTTGGAACAAGAGTCTTACCCTTATGAAGGTAGAGGCCTTCAGTTCCTACCATAGGCCAACAGAAGATCTGGTCCGTCTGTATGTCAACCAAGACAGGAACATCCTACAGAACGACGACGAAACCGTGAACGAGGCAGGAAGAACAATGGTGCTTCGCCCAGCAAAGCTGCCAGGTAGCAAGATTGCAAGATTTCTGGGGAAGAAGGAAGACAGCGATCAAGTCAACGGATACCGCATCTGGCACGCCAAGCTTGCTGTCCACGCCTGCGCAAGTGCACAGAGAGAACACGACAAGCGCCGACCAGAATGTACGGGCTTGGTCAGACTGTCAGCCTGTGGAGAGAGGAAGAAAGGACTTGCCACTTTGGAGACGCTGGTGTGCGACACTTGTGAGTACAAATCACCTCAGAGGAAGTTTTATGGGGAGGTAAAAACAAAGCGACCGGGTCCCAAGATTGCAGTACCCAACATGGCAGTCCAAATTGCCATGTTTAACAGTCCAGTAGGACCACAAGTACTGAGAGAGATGGCAGCTGTCCTGGATTTGCCAGTCCCAGGCAGATCTGGACTCCAGAAGATGGCCAACAAGATCAGTGAACTGATGGTACCGAACAACGAAAGAGACATGCAAGATTGGCGGGAGATAGTGCAGGACATCCATGCGCAGAGAGGAAACGAACCTGGCAGCGGCATTCCGGTAGAAACCGACACAAAGTACCATAGCCCACTGCGCGCGCATGCGCTCTGCCCGAGGCAAGAAACCAGGTCAGCCGTCCAGCACTAGTATCACCAGTGTGGCTGAGAATGTGACTGCAAGGAAGCTTGTCATCAGTACCCACGTCAGGAACAAAATCTGTCCAACCTGTAACTACAATGAAGGGCGTGGAGAGCCTGTCCCTCCCCACTAATGTGCAGCCAACATTCCAGAAGAAGCCGTGATAGGGGACGAAGCAGAGGCACCTATCTTTTCCGGATATCTCTCACAGGTAACTATTTCTGTGCATTGTGCTACTGCACTAAGGACAAGATACCCCAGTTCAGACAGGGTATGGACATTCATTATTTGGACAATGTGAGAGTTTTTGTGTATAGAGGCTTTTTTCATGCATTTTCTCATTCTACAAATGTTGACATTTTTCATCATGAAGTTTCTTTTTGTTGCTTTCAGGATTCCCACTGATGTCGCAAGATAATGCACAGCTATGTGTTGGACAGCGCAACAATCAAGGCCACCAAGGGCTCCCAGTGTTCAATATTCCATGGGAGAATGTCATCATTGACATGCTACATATGTGAGTATTTACTTATTTCTGTATTCTTTTACCAGGGTAGCACCAAACTCAGTGACTTAGCACTGCTCTTGAGTGGCCCTGGGTACAAATATGTAACAATATGTACAAGACAAAGACAGGATCAAAACATCTGGATACAAACTTATTTTAAAATCTAAATCATTTGTTATTGAAATAATGCAGCAAAGGAGAAAACTAATGGTTAACAAACTATCATTTTTCAGGTACCTAAGAATTGGAGGAAAGCTCCTGAACCAGGTAATGTGTCATGATATTACAATTTTCATTTTATAACCAAGCATGATCAAATTCAGCATTTCACAAGAAATGTGACCAAAACACAGCAAATCGGCCAATTGTTCTGGCCAAACTACCACAGAAAGAGTACAAATACTTCTGAGGTGTAATTGAAATACAAGTATTTTATTGACATACATTAAACCTTTAAGCAGTATCAAAAGTTGTGATAGTTTACTACAATTTATCATTATCCACATTTAGCATGATTAAGGTTAATAAGGTAAGAAACAATAACAAATAAAACATGAGAATTAGTACAAACCTAGTGCATCTGAAAACAACAAGTGACAATGGTTTTCCTTTCCAGTTGATCGGCTGGACCATCGACTTGGGGCGCACTGGAGCCCTGGAGAAAGCCATGACCGAGATAGGGGTCAACTTTGGGATCAGGAAAGAAGGCACGGCACTGGGACCTAGTGCATACAAGTGGAAGACACTGACTGGTAAGTTTTCATTATAGCTATTATCCTCTAAATGGGTAAATTTTGATGATGTAAAAATGAATTTAGTAAAGTTTCCCAACATTTTATCTAACACTCACAGAATGACTTAAATTTGTATCTGACCGTTACAGCCAAGGAGTTGGAAACCGCAATAAGAGGCTTGCTCCTGCATATGGCAAACATCATTAATGATGTTGGCGACAACAGCCAGGTCTCCATAGACGCCCTCCAAGGACCCCAGGCAACAAGAGCCCTGAAGAATATGAAGGAGACAGTTCCAAGGGCCATTTCAGAAAGAAAGGCCAAGTTGAAAAGTCTACATGCCATGGCAAGTGTTTGTCTAATTTTTTTGGCACAAATCGTAGATCATGATACTAGTTTCAAAAACTAGTGCTGCATATAATCTTATCAACAATCCAGGTTAGCTGAAATTAGACCCATGGTTTATTTTTTGTACATATCCCCTGTGCAGGTGACACTTTCAAACACGAGTGATGGTGGAGGCCAGACTGAGATCAGGGTGGCAGAGATCATTGAGCTGTGGAAGGTATATTTCAACTAACTTCCGAAGCATGCTTTAGTTAATTTGAGTGTTGCACATGGTATTCGAAGTACAAATCACTTGTGTTTGGTTTGTTCAAACTGAAGTTATAGATACAAAATGTACTGCACTTCATAATCTGCTGAAAAAGGGCATCTTGTAAGTTGATTCATGTCTGCAACCATGGCCATTTGTGACAATTCCATGCTGTTTTTCTGTTTGTGGCTGTTAAGGTTTGGAGAATGTGAGCATGATGAAATCAAGAAATACTTTGATGCAGTGAAGCCATATCTGTCAAGGCTTGCAAAAGGTAAGTTTTTTTTTACTCTTTTCCAAGTGAAAGACTTATTAATTAACACAGGCAACATGGATTTCACTAAAAGTCCTTAGTAACAACCTCTGATTCTTTGTATTCCAAATGAATTATTATTAACAAGTAGATTGCCTGTTTCACCCATTTTCATTTTAGATGCCAGACAACGAGACCATTGCCTCTTCTTTGGGAGAAATGAAGAGGGTGTATCCATCAGAAGTAAGTCAATGTGCTTAATATTATTTATGCGTATACTGCATGTACCGGTATCTTATCTACAACCCTTGTAGTGCAGACATACAGGGAAACTTCAACACTCAAAAGGAACTTAAGTATGTATGTCTTTTAATGAAGTTTCAGTTCTTATGTCATTAAAACAATTATGCTTCTTTGTAGGGGAACTGCCCCTGCTGCACTTCTCTGATAAGGCCTTTACGGAGGATCAAGCCAACACTGTAGGCGCATGGCTAATGAAAGAGGTGGAGGTTCTACTTCAGCCCCCCTTGGTAAGATATGCTCCTGTAGCCTTCACTGACAGGAACCTATAACAGACTAATTTTAAATTATGGTAGCCTTATTTGAAGGGACTGATTTTAAGCCTAATGCTGTATGCACTGAGATGTTTCCTGTGCTTGGATATACTGCTTTTTGTGTACATGGCATGTTATAAGGGTGAATCCAACTGTTGAAAATAAGTTTTTGAAATTTTTCTGGCTTCTCTGTCAACATTTTCATTGCAAGGTGATCATTGCCAAGGACTTCTTACTACATGTAGTCTAGTATACCACTCATAAGTCAGTCCTCCAACTCCTGCTCTGTTATATATAATTGTACATGTAAGGTTATCTGTGAAATTAATACCATGTGTATAATGATAAATTCAACATACAAAAAGTTTTAAACCCTTCCAAACCAAACTTGACATGTAGCTGTCAAATGCTAAAGAATTATGTTGGTGCAATAGAGAAACATATTTCAAATAACAATTATAACCTTTTGGCTACAGCTGATAGAGTACCACGTCACGGTGCTGCTGTCGTCGCCTTTCGATGACTGGTCGATGCCATATCCGAGTGTATCATAACTTTTTTTAGGTCCAAAAATAAGTATAAAACGTATAAAAAGCAACATTCTAATTGCAGATGTAAGGTAGAATCATGAAAAATAGTAAAGGTATTAGTGAAAAAAGAAAAAGCACAAGCTCGGATTCGAACCCGGGTCAAAAAGCGTAGCTCTAAAACCCTAACCTGTACCCTAAACCTCTACGCCACGAAACATCACGGTGTGGCTGGACCGTGCTGATGCACTTTAAGTTAGCCGTTCGGCGATATGGCATCGACCGTTTCAAAAGGCGACGACCGTTTACGAGACAGAAATTAGCGCCGGAGACGTTGTCACCCATGTACCAGCAGCGTAAGGGCATAGGCACCATGCAGGAGGCTAGGGAGCTTCTCCAGAGGGCAGGATTCCGGAAGGATCTGTAAACTGCATGCCTACTAAACTTCCAGACTGGTATGATATATCATTAAACTCAGTTTCCTTCTCTGGTATAATCAGTATAATAGCATTGTACATGGAAGACACAGAAGGCAGCTCCAGTTAGTATGGTCTTCATAACCAAAATCAGAAATTTGGCAAGTGTAAGACAAAGTAGTCGTCTGCCCTCATGATCAAAAATAGGTAAAGTATGTAAATCTCATAAGGCCACAGGAAGTACATTTTAAGGTCTCATTCGTGAGTTTTTGTTAACTATAGCCGCCTATGGCAAAATACGTAACTTTACATAGGCCAAAACCCAATAATTTGAATGACAGCCATCTAGTCTATCCAATCAATTTTGAGCACAATGGCCCTACATTACGTCAAAAAATTCCCAACCAGATCTAACCTAACAATCTCCCATTATGGCATTTATAAACTGCACTTGGCCACTCTCCGCCAGAGGTCCTCCAGCGCTGCTACCTCCTGACCGCATTACCCATCACAACAGCGTGTAAACATCCGACCTGTCGCGCGGATGTCAACACTTACCCACTAATTTTAGCACATACAAACAACCTCTCATATCACAAGCGGTTGACGCCACCTGACTTAGCTAAAATGCAATTTCTGGCGGATATAAACACACATCCATACACGCATTTAATTTTTAGTACGATCTACTTTAGAGTACCCACGCGGAAGAATACCGGAATGAGACCTTAAGTATAATTGAGTTCTTACAAAAATTGACAAATTAAAGAGCAAGTACCCCCTCCATCATTCCTGTAAGTTATTCTGTCATACGTCATCGCGTTACCTGGTTTATAGGTGGTTGAAACCGTGTCTGAATTTGACCCTAGCAGCGCCACCTATCATATTAGGGTCAAAGTACAAAAGGGGAAGACCGGAGAGGAAGTTAATTAATCCGGCTCTGCGCATGACGTGTTGGAAACTGTATAAGACTTATTTTTTTTATGTGTTGGTCAGAGTAGCGTGCTCTCTGCGTACCACCTCAATTCAATCGTGAATTTACGGCAAAGAACAGACGTGAGCGATACAAAACTTCAAGTAACGGTATGGCAAGGAAGAGGAGACGAGACAAAGGCCATAACCCTGGGTGGTTTTTGAAAAACTGCAATAATGTTCCAGCGAAGAAACCGCGTCTCACAAAGGAAGACGAAGCACGATTTGAAAAGATTCGTCGCCACAAAAGGGACGTGTGGACACTGGCGCGGGATGAGGATGTCAACAGTACACCAGGTAGGCTACGGCCCTTACCCGCAGGTCCGACAGAAGTCGAGAAGTTGGAGGTTGGTAGTAGCAAAGTTGAGGAAAATATATCAGAGGATAGACAATTTCATGTGCCTCTCCTTATGAACTTGATAAATGACTTCCTGCAACAGCATTCTCAGGAGAGTTCTGCGTGTTTTCCCCAATGCGTCATGCCCCCAGATGGAGAGCAACCTCGTGGCTTCGTATTCAAGGAGACTTTAAAATGTGCCCGGTGCGGTTTCAAAATTGGCCCCGTTAAACTGTACGAAGAAAGCGAGCGCCTTCCCGGTAGATCTAGAGGCCCTAAACCGGCTAAAAAGAACGTGCAGTTTGCAATAGGGCTCACTAAAGTCGGCATAGGAATCACGGGAGCAAAAACCTTGCTAAGCAGCATGGACTCACGCACGCCCACTCTGTCCACCATGCACAATTTGATGACGGGCGTATGTGATTCCATGGAGAACATCCTCAAAATGTCTTTGGAGGAGAACAGGAGGAAGCTCCGCGATGCCTTGAAGTTGCGTGGACGGAAGGTGGAAGAGGGGAAACCCATAGCAGTTGCCGCTTCAGCCGACGCCTGCTTCAACAATCCGTCCTTCTACGGCGTGTCGCAACGAGCGACGCAAGCTGTCTTCCCCGTGTTCGAGGCAGAAACCCCTGAGCAATTGCTTATTGGGTGGGGGTTTGCCAACAAGCTCTGTAAGAAAGGGGAGATGCTAAGGGCGGAAAGAGTTGAAAACCCATGTCCTGGTCATGATGGGCACTGCTCTGCTAACTTCAAAGCAGGAGAACCCATCGGTAACGCCGAAAGATTCTTGGCGGGTCAAGTATCTTGGGATATGCTTCAAGGGGCGCAACCTCTTGTACTCTCGACTCTTGTCACTGACAACGATGGCAAGATCATCAAGGGAGTGCAAGAGACGTACGACACCTTAAAGGAGACGTACGATGCCCTTCGGGCAATGGGACATGATCAGGGTGACGTGACGCAACCACCGACGGCACGCCAAGGAGAGGAGGTCCAAGATGACAGCGTCTTGGGGGGAGACATCTGGGAGGAGGGCGTAACGGTTGCCAAGGAAGACTGCGTTGTTCACGTTTCTCGTGGACAGCGTAAGGCCGTATTCAAATTGCAACTTAGCCCTCAGGTCATTTTGGGCAAGGTTATTCCTCACAATGGCAAGGCCGTGGTGAGCCAACAGCGCAAAACTAGCTTTTGTCACGTTCTCGGTCGCGCTCTATCCCGTCGCTGCCAGACAGAACTTTCAGAGGCGCGAAAACAACACAGGACAGATGATGCCAAGTTTCTTGCCGCTGTCACTGAAGCAAAGCCCAACATTCTTGACTGCTTCAGTGGCAACCACACCAAATGCCATAAGGTGTCGGCAAGTTGCAAGGCAAGGCCCAATGACGCCACGTATCACCCAGGCCACCTGCCCTTGAAGCGCTATCTGCGCATGACACCTGAGGACAGGGCAGCCCTCACGACTGTGGTAGAATATAAACTGTCCGAGACCATGGTAAGGAGACAGCTTCACCTGCGCTCCACACAAAAGGCCGAATCCCAACATGGCGTTCACATTAAATCAGTGCCTAAATCAAAAACCCTCAAGCGCAATGCAGCTGGGAAGGCAGCGAGCGCCGCTCATTCGACAGCCGTCGGTGGCATGGGCGAGTCGATCGTAAGGCTGTCTCGGAAGCTTGGTTGTGGCTTGCGCCCAGGAGGGCCAGGTAGCAAATTCCTGATCTGCGCCGACAAGAAAGCTAGAGCAGACAGGTTAAGACAGCGGAGCCTGCGGTATAAACGGACCAGAGCGCAGGCCTTCCACAGGAGGGAGCGGATAAAGAAGGGATCGGGGTACAAACAAGAACATCTACATCCGAACTTTCAGTCAAACGAACACAACTACAGTGGGAAATAGACAGTAGACTGTTTGCAAGCATACAGGAACTCTGATTTATGCAGCGAGCTGTCTTGACACTTATTTAGTCGTAAGCGGCCTGGCTGGCAGTAATTCTTTTTACTTTGAGAGGTACGTTCGGCTGGGGGGGGGGGGGGGGGGCAGCGTCGTCGACGGTCCGTGCAGCCTGTATGTACAGTTATCACCACATTTTTCCTGAACTCTGACTTGCCTAATTTGGACCCTAAGATGCACGTCAGCCACCTGTGCCACAACAAAATGTGTGTAAGTCCGGCCCACCTGTCCTACGAACCAAACATCGTGAACCAACAGAGAAGAAATTGCTTCGCCGAAAGACGGTGCACTGGCCATACCGTATATCGAGATTGCATCGCGGAAGAATAGATACACGTTAGTGACGTTCGATACATAAAAGTTAGCTACATATGATACCCATACAGTGACTTTTCATAATATAACTGTACATACAGGCTGCACGGACCGTCGACGACGCTGCCCAATCTTTCGTTACTTTCATTGCGTGGCTTTCATTGTCGCAAAAAGTGTCAATGACATAACAATGTCTTCCGCTCTGGCGCTAATTGGTTGAACAAACACTCCTACATCTATCTGGTTCGCACAAACGGACAATATTCACCCATTCCGTGTTCTAGGTCTTAGAGCTTACAAATACTGTTCCTAGCTATGGCTACGCCAAATCATAGCTTTTTTGCGAAACGTCCGTCGACGGATGATGCTGAAACATTGCGAGCGAGGATTGCAAAGAAGTCTGTCCCCACGCAATACAAACGTGTGAAGTTAGCGTCTGTTGACGTCCATCTTTTGTCAATGTCATCTTCCCGTATCCCCGTGTGGTAGTCGCGCCGGCCCAAATCACACAGCCTCGCGGCGTGGGGACAGACTTCTTTGACACTTTTTGCGACAATGAAAGCCACGCGACTCTGTAACGAAAGATTGTTTTACTGTTCTGTTTTTCATTAGTGTAGCTTTTACTTTTCGTAACAAATGTCTTTTTCATTCATCGTTATCAAGTTGAGAAACATGCCACCAATGACACTAGTTGTGTAACAGCTTGCTTGCGTGTTTTTCTTGACATATTTCTTACCGACGTTTCCCGCAATACAAACAATCATAGAATTTAGATTTTTATAACCACAGGCCACATAGACAGTGTGGAACCTTATTTCTGTTTGTCAGGATCGCTTTTTCTTATGCCTTTTCCTATACAGCACGATATAATACGATATGATAAAAACGCCCCTCAAAAAAGTAGGCACGTCCGCTACCATGGTAACGGTCATAGTAACACAAAAGAGTTTGCAGCAGAAAAATCTGGAAAAAATCAAGGACTGACATTCTTTTTAAATTTTTCTTCTAACCTCAAACGTTGATTTTTTATGATTATTTTTTGTTTTTATTAAGGTCTCATTCGTGAGTTTTTGTTAACTATAGCCGCCTATGGCAAAATACGTAACTTTACATAGGCCAAAACCCAATAATTTGAATGACAGCCATCTAGTCTATCCAATCAATTTTGAGCACAATGGCCCTACATTACGTCAAAAAATTCCCAACCAGATCTAACCCAACAATCTCCCATTATGGCATTTATAAACTGCACTTGGCCACTCTCCGCCAGAGGTCCTCCAGCGCTGCTACCTCCTGACCGCATTACCCATCACAACAGCGTGTAAACATCCGACCTGTCGCGCGGATGTCAACACTTACCCACTAATTTTAGCACATACAAACAACCTCTCATATCACAAGCGGTTGACGCCACCTGACTTAGCTAAAATGCAATTTCTGGCGGATATAAACACACATCCATACACGCATTTAATTTTTAGTACGATCTACTTTAGAAGTTCGCAGTGGTGACCATGCACCAAGTGTTGCTAGTGATGTCTTTTCAGTTGGGTACGTGATAAGTGAGATTTTGGTGAAGTGTTGCAACCATATTAAATCCAATGCATTGGCACATATCTCTAAAGAGTGCAGGAAGGAGCAAATGCAAAGGCCATCTTTGTCTTTGCTGAAATACACCCTGAGTGAGATGCTTGAGAGTTGAAAGTTGAAATGAGGGGTCTAATTGTACCCACCTGACACTGTATATTTTAAGGGGTATTGGATTTCTCTCCTGGATGTGTATCTTCTGTTTCAGTCATATAACACTTTTCTCATGTGATTTGTTCATGACACATATGATTGATATGCAAATATATATATGTATATGTTTATAGCTGTAAGAAACTTGGAACAAATGTAATAATAGACACTTTTGCTGTGTTTCTTGAAAGGGGTTCAAGAAGGAAGAAGGTGAACAGTGGCAGAAAGACGTGCCCAGGCTGCTTGAGAAACTATACTGCACAAGGTTTACGTAATCATAGACAACATATGTACAATAAAAGTACCAACATATACACTTGTAAAGAAAAAGCAAAGTATGACGAAAGTTCTGATTCTGAAATTGAATGTAGTGCCAGCATTTCTGTATGTGACCCTTTATCTCCTGAATCTGACCCTCAGTCTCCTGAATCCGACCCTCAATGCAGTGAATCTTTAGTGGATTCTGAACCTTTAAATGTGGGTAGGAAATTGAAACAAACTAGAAATCATGGGGAGGAAGATATAGAATCATTCTATGATGTAGATGAATCGGTGCCAGAAGAGAATGACACTGAAGAAATCTGGATGGAAAACGATGCTAACGATTATGTTGGCCTTGACGAAGACTTTGTGAATAATTCTTCAAGTAGTGAGCCCCGAATGTCATCAAAAGGTATGCTCACCTGTCTGGTAAAGTGGCTCTGCTGGTTTATCCTATTGTGGCAAGCAAATACTTCATTTCGGATAATGCTATGGATAATCTATTCAACTTCTTGCACCAGTGGTTTGATATAGCATCAGGACATTCTTCTTTCATCGCTGCATTGTCCCCTCTGTTTCCTGGTTCAGTATACTTGGTATGGAGGCAGTTGAATTATAGAGATGACCGTTTCATAAAGTATGTAGTTTGCCCTAAATGTTGTAGTTTGTATGATTACACTGAGTGCAAGGTTGTTGTAGGAGGGGTAGAAGAAAGCAAAAGATGTACTTTTTCGAAATACGGACCGGGGCTCTTATCCGGAACTCTTATCCGGACCAGGGCTCTTATCCGGGACTCTTATCCGGACCAGGGCTCTTATCCGGGACTCTTATCCGGAACTCTTATCCGGACCGGTGCTCTTATCCGGGACTCTTATCCGGACCAGGGCTCTTATCCGGAACTCTTATCCGGACCAGGGCTCTTATCCGGGACTCTTATCCGGACCAGGGCTCTTATCCGGACCAGGGCTCTTATCCGGACCAGGGCTCTTATCCGGGACTCTTATCCGGACCAGGGCTCTTATCCGGAACTCTTATCCGGACCAGGGCTCTTATCCGGAACTCTTATCCGGACCAGGGCTCTTATCCGGGACTCTTATCCGGACCAGGGCTCTTATCCGGACCAGGGCTCTTATCCGGACCAGGGCTCTTATCCGGGACTCTTATCCGGACCAGGGCTCTTATCCGGGGCTCTTATCCGGACCAGGGCTCTTATCCGGGACTCTTATCCGGACCAGGGCTCTTATCCGGGACTCTTATCCGGACCAGGGCTCTTATCCGGGACTCTTATCCGGACCAGGGCTCTTATCCGGGACTCTTATCCGGACCAGGGCTCTTATACGGGACTCTTATCCGGACCGGTGCTCTTAAGCAGGACTCTTATCCGGACCAGCTCCGGGACTCTTATCCGGACCGATGCTCTTAAGCGGGACTCTTATCCGGACCGGTGCTCTTAAGCGGGACTCTTATCCGGACCGGTGCTCTTAAGCGGGACTCTTATCCGGACCAGAGCTCTTATCCGGGACTCTTATCCGGACCGGTGCTCTTAAGCGGGACTCTTATCCGGACCGGTGCTCTTAAGCAGGACTCTTATCCGGACCAGGGCTCTTATCCAGAACTCTTATCCGGACCGGTGCTCTTATCCGGCACTCATTGGCAGAGTATGGGCTAGGGGAGCTTACACAGGATGTCCTGGATAAATGGGATGAGGGCTGGATATCTCAGGATGGGAGCTCGAGGGGTCTTTTATTAGCTATATGCTATAGAGGGATATGCTATAGAGGGATACTGATATTTACCCTATATCTACCTATATTTACCGGGTAAATTTGTGGTATTTGTGGGTAAATGTAGTATATCATATTTACCAGCAATTTACATACCCATGGTAAGTTTGGTAAATCCCAGATTTCGTGCAGTGTTGCTGCCGCAATTTTTCTTGGGTCTTGTCCTTGGCAGTCTTCTCTCTTCTTCTGTGAAGTACCTAGCCTCTACCAGGCACCGCGGATCGCTGGAAAAAGAAATAAAGAAATAATACCAGGGGAGTTAGCCGGCCAGAGAAGCTCCAATTTGCGACCCACTGAGCCTGTGCGGAGTCGCTACGTTCTTTGAAGTTCACTAATCGCTATACATAATAGGTGCAAAGTGGTATCTAATAGGTGGAAAGTGGTTAAGTACCCCTTTTATTACTGTCCGACTCGTCCGTGACGGACCTGACACGAGCGGCCATGTGACAGGAAGTGTCAGAGGTCACGAAGTTTTGAAGTTAAAACGGTCCTGTCTCGTGTTTATTCAGATCACGTACAAGATACAGCACGGTTGGCTTTGTTGACTATCAAGTTTACTTCTCTCACATACTTGTATTTCTTACTTGAGATTTGATTGTAGCGATATAGTCCCAAGACTTCAACTATGTTCACTGCTGTAAGCTGTTTTCCAGAATGGCACCCAAGCTGCCGTAGAGCTCAGTACAGTCCCAACTCATAAATGCCGCAAAGGGTCAGCACGTGCTGGCTTGTGAGTCTTGTCATAAAAGTCTTTTATACTACCGTATTTAATTTTGCAATAACAGCTTTGTATTCCTGTGGTTAGCAACATTTTTGCTGGATTTTTTTTTTCATTCGCACTCTTGCATTAGTTTTGAGGTCTCCATAGGATGTCATCTATAAAATTAAGTCAGTGTGGCCTTTATAGATGAGCAACAAAATATTCATAAACGAGTGTGCCAGGAAACTTGCTAGATTTAATTTCTTAAATAAGTTTCTACCAAGTATTATCCTACACATACACCCTCTTTTGTACAGATTTTATGTACTTTGAATGTAGTGAGACTAGGATGCCACACAGGGCAAGCATATTCTAACAATGGTCGTACACTGAAAGCCACAGAATACCAGCATTAAGTCATAGACAAAAAGGCCGTGTTTTTTTAGGAACACGTACAAGATAAAACACGGTTGGCTTTGTTGACTATCAAGTTTACATGTCCGCTTGAGATCCGCTAATCATGGCTTTTATTCTTTCCCATTACCACCGTGATCATTTTCTAACAGTTTGTTCTTCAACATGGGTGATTATGAGTTGGGAGAAAACGATTTCACAGACTCCTGTGGTGAAGACTAGGGGGGGCTTCATGGCCAACGCGAGTCTGTAACGGAGGCCTATAGCTGGTTCCGATCCAGTGAAGAGGGAATTCGAAGATCTAGGAGTGATGACACATGGAAACCATGCCTCTGTACCAACATGACTAAGGAGCCCAGCTCACCTATGCTGAGAGTATGGTGCTAATCATGGCTTTCATTCTTTCCCATCACCTTACATCTAGTGCCGTTGTCGATCTCCTCACACTTATCAGTCTTAATACTCAATGTGGCAGTATCTTCTGTGCATCCAAATACATCTTCGACAAATTTTTAAGTCTTAGAAACTTGACTTTTCCGGTGACGTGACGAGACATTATTTCTGTCTGGCATGCTTTGCGAAAATAAAATAAAAACTGTACAAGACGTGCAAAAGTGACCTTTCATCGGCCAAATCGACATTCTACTTTCTAGAGATGGGTATGGTGTCTCAACTGCAGGCAATGTTCAAAAGTAAGTTGTTATTTTGTTATTACTCCATTAAGATGATTGTGGCACTTAATTTAAAGTTTTTGTATATCATAACAGTTGTTTTCATAGCATTTTCATGACAACCCCAAACAATATTTTCTAAACACACTGATTTCATAGTTGCTCATTATTACTTTTCACAACTTTTCAAACTTACAGGAAAGAACTTCTATGAAGCTATTTTGAAGCAACGTAGTAAAAAGAGCCCAACAACTACAAGAATCCAAGATATAACAGACGGTGTTGTGTACAAAAGCATTGAGAAGATACAGGACCCTAGAAATATTTCACTGCTGATGAATACTGACGGAATAAAGGTTTTCCACTCATCAAACTATAGACTGTGGCCAGTCTACCTGGCCATAAATGAACTCCCTTTCAGGATGAGGTGAGATTGTTCTATTTTACATACACCTTCCATTGCCCTTTCAATTGTCCATAATAAGAAAACCTTAGTCCAATTCTGTTGAAAGATCTGCTCACCACACAGAATGTCTTTAACCCTTCTTTCTTCCCATGAAAAAGGAAGCACCAAGCCTATAGCAAGGGTGTGTGGGTGCATTCTCAACATGCTTTAAATGACTAAATGTCGTAAACGTCCATCGGCAAGGCGATGCTCTGATTTATTGATTACTTCTGGATTTTTACTTAGTTACGGTGTTGTGTTTTACTAATTCCTCATTCAATTGTTGAAATATTTTATTTTTATTCCGTATCGCCGACCCGTCTATGTCGTCGAAGGTGACGTTTTTCTTCGCGTCATACTCTATGTCCACACAGTCGGCTGGGTTGATCTTTTACTTTGCGTATCGCCCAAGGGCCCGTGTGCGATGATTAGGCTCTTGTGATAACCAAATAGAACCCCGGGCCGCACCGCTAGTTATCACACGGGCCGGAACACCTGTATCGAACGTTACTGTGGCCCAGGTAAGACATAAAATACTTACAGGCTGACCGCGTGACTTATTTATTTTACTTGCTTACTTTCAGAATGATGACGGGGGATACGAGTCTAGGGACGAGTGGGACTCACCGGATGAGCCGGTCTGGGAGTGGGAGGTAAGAATTGACGTTACGTTTATTCTACGGAAGCTGGCAGCAGTCGCGAGCGCCCCCCCCCCCCCCGGTAAGTACCTGTGATCAATGGAGTCGTCTGTTGTAAGACATAGGTGGAAATTTTGCTGCGTGTTTCCTTGTTCTCTGTCCGCAGTTGTCTTTTTGCCATTTTTTGTTTAAGAATATCACTTTTCCACGCGGCTCCCTGGGGGCCCTTAGTAGTTGTCTTAGAGTTTGACTGTTAATGTAGATCTAGAAAATCGGTGTCTCGTAACAATCTGGAATAGGCCCACGTATGTATATGGCATATGCATGGGTCCGATTAAATCATGACAAAATGTTCTCATCTCAGGAAGACGAACAAGAAGCAGAGGAGAGGGCCTCTTGGAAGGAGTTTCAGGAGGACATGGCGTACCTTGCTCACCTCGAGAGGAGGATGGAGGAGGACCAGGAGGGGGAGGAGGCGAGGCAGGAAGCCAGGCGGCTGTACGATCAGCACATTCACAAAATAAACCAGTAAAGTAAGTAACATACTGACGTTTCACGCATGACCGGGTTATATCTGATATTCTCTGTTTCTTGATGGGATGATACCTTGTGTATTATTTCTGTATTATTTTACTTGAACCGCATTATTTACAGCAAGATGGAAGCAGGACATTTCGCCCCATAGACGTTTCAGCCCCAAAGTGATGTAGTTGATGAAGTGCCACGGCTCCATCAGCTAAGGTTCCGGGTCAGGGACGACAGCTCCATCCTTGCTGCTGTGTGGGCATTCCTTCCAAAGTTAGCATGTACATGTAGTAGGTAATGGTATGTTGCTACCAAATCATGGTCTATGTCCACACAGTCGGCTGGGTTGATCTTTTACTTTGCGTATCGCCCAAGGGCCCGTGTGCGATGATTAGGCTCTTGTGATAACCAAATAGAACCCCGGGCCGCACCGCTAGTTATCACACGGGCCGGAACACCTGTATCGAACGTTACTGTGGCCCAGGTAAGACATAAAATACTTACAGGCTGACCGCGTGACTTATTTATTTTACTTGCTTACTTTCAGAATGATGACGGGGGATACGAGTCTAGGGACGAGTGGGACTCACCGGATGAGCCGGTCTGGGAGTGGGAGGTAAGAATTGACGTTACGTTTATTCTACGGAAGCTGGCAGCAGTCGCGAGCGCCCCCCCCCCCCCCCGGTAAGTACCTGTGATCAATGGAGTCGTCTGTTGTAAGACATAGGTGGAAATTTTGCTGCGTGTTTCCTTGTTCTCTGTCCGCAGTTGTCTTTTTGCCATTTTTTGTTTAAGAAGATCACTTTTCCACGCGGCTCCCTGGGGGCCCCTTAGTAGTTGTCTTAGAGTTTGACTGTTAATCTAGATCTAGAAAATCGGTGTCTCGTAACAATCTGGAATAGGCCCACGTATGTATATGGCATATGCATGGGTCCGATTAAATCATGACAAAATGTTCTCTTCTCAGGAAGACGAACAAGAAGCAGTGGAGAGGGCCTCTTGGAAGGAGTTTCAGGAGGACATGGCGTACCTTGCTCACCTCGAGAGGAGGATGGAGGAGGACCAGGAGGGGGAGGAGGCGAGGCAGGAAGCCAGGCGGCTGTACGATCAGCACATTCACAAAATAAACCAGTAAAGTAAGTAACATACTGACGTTTCACGCATGACCGGGTTATATCTGATATTCTCTGTTTCTTGATGGGATGATACCTTGTGTATTATTTCTGTATTATTTTACTTGAACCGCATTATTTACAGCAAGATGGAAGCAGGACATTTCGCCCCATAGACGTTTCAGCCCCAAAGTGATGTAGTTGATGAAGTGCCACGGCTCCATCAGCTAAGGTTCCGGGTCAGGGACGACAGCTCCATCCTTGCTGCTGTGTGGGCATTCCTTCCAAAGTTAGCATGTACATGTAGTAGGTAATGGTATGTTGCTACCAAATCATGGTCTATGTCCACACAGTCGGCTGGGTTGATCTTTTACTTTGCGTATCGCCCAAGGGCCCGTGTGCGATGATTAGGCTCTTGTGATAACCAAATAGAACCCCGGGCCGCACCGCTAGTTATCACACGGGCCGGAACACCTGTATCGAACGTTACTGTGGCCCAGGTAAGACATAAAATACTTACAGGCTGACCGCGTGACTTATTTATTTTACTTGCTTACTTTCAGAATGATGACGGGGGATACGAGTCTAGGGACGAGTGGGACTCACCGGATGAGCCGGTCTGGGAGTGGGAGGTAAGAATTGACGTTACGTTTATTCTACGGAAGCTGGCAGCAGTCGCGAGCGCCCCCCCCCCCCCGGTAAGTACCTGTGATCAATGGAGTCGTCTGTTGTAAGACATAGGTGGAAATTTTGCTGCGTGTTTCCTTGTTCTCTGTCCGCAGTTGTCTTTTTGCCATTTTTTGTTTAAGAAGATCACTTTTCCACGCGGCTCCCTGGGGGCCCCTTAGTAGTAGTCTTAGAGTTTGACTGTTAATCTAGATCTAGAAAATCGGTGTCTCGTAACAATCTGGAATAGGCCCACGTATGTATATGGCATATGCATGGGTCCGATTAAATCATGACAAAATGTTCTCTTCTCAGGAAGACGAACAAGAAGCAGTGGAGAGGGCCTCTTGGAAGGAGTTTCAGGAGGACATGGCGTACCTTGCTCACCTCGAGAGGAGGATGGAGGAGGACCAGGAGGGGGAGGAGGCGAGGCAGGAAGCCAGGCGGCTGTACGATCAGCACATTCACAAAATAAACCAGTAAAGTAAGTAACATACTGACGTTTCACGCATGACCGGGTTATATCTGATATTCTCTGTTTCTTGATGGGATGATACCTTGTGTATTATTTCTGTATTATTTTACTTGAACCGCATTATTTACAGCAAGATGGAAGCAGGACATTTCGCCCCATAGACGTTTCAGCCCCAAAGTGATGTAGTTGATGAAGTGCCACGGCTCCATCAGCTAAGGTTCCGGGTCAGGGACGACAGCTCCATCCTTGCTGCTGTGTGGGCATTCCTTCCAAAGTTAGCATGTACATGTAGTAGGTAATGGTATGTTGCTACCAAATCATGGTTTAGGGGAGGCCGAGAGTGTTTCTCGGCCGGCCAGGCTCCCTACGGGGATGACACCCTAGCTTGTATCCGTAGGGGCTGTTAAGGGGGAAACCCTGTTTCAGCCTTAGGAGCAAGTGGCTTAAAGTCTCTGGTCTCGGTCTATTTTACATGTCTAAATGGTATGTTGCTAGCTTGGATCCGTAGGGGCTGTGAAGGAACATGATATTCCTTTTGTGTATCAGAAACTTTCCTAAACATTAAGGTAGATGACAAGGTACTGGTGGTACCTGGTTACTCCTTCAGAGGGGGTAGACCCATTGACTCTTGGTGTGACTATCAGTCACAAGAACAGCTGACTTTGAGAACCCACACCATTTGTTTGTCTGGAATTGCGTCTCCCAAGTGGCAAAATTTTCATGATATGTATCTATCGTCCGCCATCAGATGATGACTGTGTATGATGTGTTATCTGGGATTATTGACAATATCCAAGAGCTCCATCCAAGATCTGAAATCATTGTTCTGGGGAATCTTATTGCCCAGCATGAAGACTGGTGCATCAAGTAGCTTGTGGGCCGACAAGTCTGTCCGCTACCTCAATAACATTTGTCTTGATCGCAGGAGGATCCCGAGTCTGAAGCTGAAAGGAGATCGTGGGAGAAATTTCAGGAGGACATGGCGGTCCTGGACTCCCTCGACCGGATAATGGACGACCCCAGCAAGAACGAGAAGGCGGAAGCTCGCCGGCAGTACGACGACTACGTTCGTAAGATGAATGAGTAGTAAGTCACATCACTTTCTGTGTTTGATGATAGCAGCCTGGTAGTCTGTTCGGACTATATTTGAGGTGGCGTGGATGTTTATATATGTGTGTGTTTGGGGGAGGGGGTCCAGTTCACCTAATGTGCAGGCTCCGGGGCGGGTGGAATTTTTATTAAATAGCCGGCCACCCTACAACCAGCCGCGAGGGAAGAACTATCAAAATTCCCACCCGCCACGGAGCCAGCATGGTAAAGACACTTATTTCGGGAGTGTTTTTTTATCTTTTTTTTTTTTTAAATCTACACATTCAGGTAAACTTGAGCCTGTGAAGGTCTTATGATGTGTACCTGCACCTAACACGCACTTGGTCATACATGTTTACACACACATGTAAGTGTATCTGGAGTTTTATTTGCTACATTGACTGTTACCACATCTGAAGTATAATGAATTAATGCCAATATAAATTGATGATTTCTAAACAGTTTTAGTATGATCCATACTACCTACATTATGTGTTTCAAGCCCTGATTTGATTATGATTATGGTAAATTTTACATAATTAACTAATAGTGTTTGAAGTGCATGCCTTTAATTGCCTAATATAGTTGACAGGAAGTTTCTACAATGAAACCAGGAGAAAATTACTACATGTGGGACTAAAAAATCCCACTAATTTCTAGGCAAATGTAAAAAGAATGGATCAGAGGCCCTTGCCATCGTTCTTTCATACTTGTACTCCATAGGCAGCAACATTTGATGCACTAAATAAAAATCTATGTACAGTAAAACACCTACATGTACATTTGTATTACAAATCCTACTCTGACACCTCCAATTTTTATTATACTATGCCGCTGCATATGCAGATGTAAAACTTTGGATTTTTCATTGACGTTTGTAACCTGAACCCCTCACTTAGACTGACAACTTTACTTTACCCTAGCAACCGACACACATTTGCTTCAAACCCATGTTCAATTTCATGGTATTTTTACTGCAAGTCGACTTGCTAAGGGATATGAAAATCAATAATCGATTGTTGCCAGATAGTGCTTAAGTCACTTCAAAACCTTGTAAATCACAAGCTTTGACACTAATAACCTGTACCACATGTCGACGTCTTGAAACAAGAAAAAACAATTTTTCATCATAAGCCCCACCTCCGTTTCTGAGATAGAGTCTGTCACCTCCGTTCCCACGAGTGAAGGCATTCAGTCCAAGAACGGTACGCGGTCCGAGCACTTTAAAGGAAAACATCATGTCTGCCGACGAGGGGTATGAGTCAATAGACGACTCAGTCTGGGATGACCCAAGCAACCAGGAAGCAGTAAGTGTTTTATATTTAATTGCCTTGTATTCTTCATTCAAGTGCTGAAATATTTAGTATAAATACTTACTTGCTTACTTTCAGAATGGTGACCCCGACGACGAGGGGTATGACTCCCGCGACGAGTGGGACTCACCTGAGGAAGCCGTTTAGGAGGTAAGACATTTAGTAAATTTATATCTAGGTTAAAGGTTAGATTAGGGGCTATATCTCTGTAAAAAAAAGGGGGACTTGCCTATTAAAGCTAACCACTTTTTTCAAACACGACTTGGGACTATTTGGGACCGCACGTGGCTTAATCTCTGCCTATAACGGATCCATTGACGTTGACGTTCAGACGTGCGTGTAGAAGAAGCCTTTTTCTGATAAGCAAGAAATATTACGCAATTCCGCCATTACGTCGGTCTCTATCTGTACGACATTGAGAAAGTTCTAGTTTCTTTACAGTTTCTTTGCCTTTAATATTAAAAGTTATAAAGTTTTATGTTGAAGTTATAGAACAAGAAAGAAATTGAAAGAATACCAACGGCCGGGCAGGGGGCAGCCGAGCCAGCCAGGTGAGGATCAGCCATGACGGCCAGGCAGGGGGCAGCTGAGCCAGCCAGGTGAGGATCAGCCATGACGGCCAGGCAGGGGAGAGCCAAGATGGCCAGGCGGTGGGTGACCCCCAAGGCAGAAAGACCTTCATCCCAGAAGCGTTCGTTAGTCTTTTTGTCTAGTGACTACGAACGCTTTGAAAATGAAGGGGGTGGGAACATCAAGAAAGCCAAGCAGTATAACAATGTCATTGCCCCCCCCCCCCCCATGTTTGATATTCCACTAGATCATGTACGTTAAACCTTTGCAAGTTACAGTGAGTTACTGCTTTACCTCTTAATTTCTGTTACGTCTACATAATTTTCCACTAATTCACATGAATATGCATTGTTTTGGCAGGTGTGCGTCCCAGGTCTGCGTATCAGCCTGGGACTGTACCAGAAGTTTTTGACCTGGACCTTATAATGGCCGAACACCTCACGACCAACATTCTTCCTGACGACGACTACGATCCTGCCGAGGTACTCATGGACCCCATCTACACGGCTTGACACGCTATGTCGAAGCTGTGGAGCAGGCACGAGCTAACGAAACGGTGGCAGCAGAAGTCCAGGATGAAATCAACGACTGTGAGAATGAACTGGCCTTGGTAATGTATCAGGCGGAGGGAGATAATACAAGAGCAGAGCAGAACGCTGCCGCTCTTGAAGAGGAAATAAAGGGGCTGGTGGCCAAGAAAGCTGGTGAGTGGGTCAGTGGTATGAGTCATATCTCACTTTGAAGTGCATTTTGTATAAATAATACAGGTCAGGGGCGGGGCATAACGTCTGAACTGGTATAGTATTTCTTAATACTTGACTTGCTTGACATTACCTATTTCATACATATTTTTGTATCCTATCTTACTAGGAAAAAAAGACATCCGAAACGCAAACAAGATCAGCGTACGTAGGACACGGTCCCCTTGCCAAGCAACTTGATCATGTCCTACAGAAATATAACGTCAAGAGACAGCCCAACCACGGCCAGGCATTTATTGGCAACCATGTTCAGGCCATGCTCAAGGTAAAATTTCTGCATGCGTGTATTTTTTTAATTGACTTTTGAGTATATATGTATCCATGATGCGACAAATAAATATCTACTCCAGTCAGAGACGGTATATGCTTGGCTCCGGATCCCGTGAGACACCCCCACGAGACTTGCATCTTAATCTACAGCACACAGTCAGCTGAACACGATGTACTGAACACGATGGACAACAATATCTATGACGAGCTGTACAAGCGCCTTGATCGGCAAAGCCAGGAGAGGAAACGATTCTCGTATCCTCCGTCATTCACGCACCCCAGAAAAACACAGTTCGCAACTTTATTGATAGGAACGTGTTCCGAGTGGACACAACAGTCAACGACCCACTCACGGGCCAACCGAGTCGCCGTCTAGTAAGACAGTCGGGTGGATTCATTCAGGTAACTTTTGACTTATTGGTGAAAATGAGTAAGACAATATTTTGATAATCATGTCATCAATAAAATATGTGAACAATATCAACGTTATAAGCATCTCGATGTGATTTCAAGTAGATCTTTGACTTTTGAGCACATAATCACTTCGACAATTTTGATTTCCTATTTTAACGTTTTGCAGTTGAAGAAATCTGAGGTAAAGGAGAATATATCCCGATGTGTTTGGGCTGGAATAGCAGCCAAAAAATTCGGCACAGTTCAGATTCCGATCGGCAGCCATGACACCCCCAGTAACGTCCTAAAGTTGACCTATCGCTGACCTCTCAGATATATGCTCCTGAGTACCCACGTAGAAGCACCGTGTTCACCCACGCAGCTATTGGTAGCTCCATGGTTCGCCGTTACTCTTGGCATAGTAGTACTGTTCTCAGCGTTTCTCTCAGGATATGGAGAGGACATCTCAGCACAGTATCTACTGACTAACGCCGAACACAGTTATCTATTAACTACTGTAAACGCTATGTGTATCCGGTGGTCATCCTGCATGCAGGCACTGGTGTCAATTGGAATCGTCTTCAGGACAAAGGGGTGGAACGACGTCTTGGAACTACAGAGGAAGTGGGCATTGGAACTGCCTGGGGTGATGATGGATATTCTCCTAAACTACGCCATATTCGTGTGGTTCACCTACAAGGTGCCTTTTCTATTCTTTCATTTTGTTATATTTGACTATTTCACAATTATATGCTTTTAACATTGTGATAACTTATTATTGTAATGGCAGTTGCCATTTTAACAAAAATTACACAGGTACGCATGAACACAAAAAGACTGCTAACAATTACCGAATCAGACTACTATTTACAGTCAAACCTGCCTAGGCGGTCACCTCTTCTAGCCGGTCACCTGGCCATCGCAGCCATTTTTTCTCGGTCCCGAAAAGTTTTCTTTTAAAACTGTAACAGAATACTCTGTAGGAGAGGTACCCCCCCCCCCCAGCCTATGTACATTTGTGAATAATAGTTATAAAAGGATAGATGTATATTTACCACAACTGGTGATTTTAAAAATGCTGATTTAAAACACCTGTCTCATCTCTCCTTTCTACAGCTCTACATCCAGAGACAGCCTTCGGCCAGAGCACACAACACAATTTGATCTGTACCTCTCCAACCAACATCCGAAAACAGCATCCCCTCACCTGTTGTCTTACATTTGACTCTCTTTTTTCACTAGTTTGAAATCTTTAGGTGCAATTGCTTGTGAAAGAAATGATAATGTAACAGTGTATTTAAAACAGTGGGAAGAACACAAGTCCTCAGCTGTGAAATGTTCAGGTACAGACAGTAAGGTTACCCCAAATGTCCAGTACAGTTAACAAACATCATCACAACTGTACACAACATTGAAAATTCTTTGTGAAGCAGAGGTATCCGATGCAGAAAGTTAAGACATTGTTTTCTTTGTGCAAAATGGGTTCAAAAATGGTGCTTGGTTCTTGCGTGCAAGTGTCCTCACATCAGAAGTATAGAAAGATGATTTCAGCAATCCAGTAATTCTACACATTATTTTGTCACCACCAGAAATACCATCCACCATCAATGGTATATATACAATTAATTCATTGTCAGATCAAATTATTCTAAATCACAGAATTGTACCATGTCTAAGTCAAAGCTGGAGAAGAAACATTCAATCTCATGTCCATATTCAACCAACATTTTCACCGACACAAGCACAATTACCAAAGTTCAGCTTAAGACTTGGTGATGACTCCATCAAAGAAAATGAATATGCTCTTCTGAGATACGACGATGAGGGCTATAATAAAAATGATGCTGGATTTGCTGTGGTGAAAATTCTTCAAGTTAAAGAAAAAGGTAAGATAAATGTGCAGTGGGCACAGAATATAATTCTAAGGTCAAGTATATACACACTTACACAGTGTACTTCCAGCTACTTGCATGATAAGTACTACCCACCTACGCTCCACCAACCGTAACTACACGAAGATGAGGCGCTGCAGCGTGCTGCACATGAACGGCACGTTCAAAAGTTGTCCCCGGCCGTACCAGCAAGTCCTGACAATACACGGACTGTACCATGGCAGAGTAATACCATTCGTGATGGCACTCATTACAGAAACAAGCATCGGAGCCTACCGACAAGTGATGCAGCACGTAAGGCGAAAAGTAAGACAACAGTCCGGCCATCACTTGAGCAGATCGTCTCGGACTTTGAAGTAGCACTCATATCAGCATATGAGACCGAGTTCCCGGAGGCTAGCACATCTGGATGCTACTTTCATTTTTGCCAGAGTCTGTGGCGCCACATCCGGCAACTTGGCCTGGCACGGATGTACAGGGAGAACCCCCGTCTAAAGAAATGCGTACGCAAGATGAAGGGAATCGGACACCTGCCAGTGCCATTAGTGCGGCTCAACTTTGAGGAGATGGTTCGCCACAACTCAACCCAACGCCTGACAGCCTGCTACCCCGCCCTGCAGCACTTCGTAAGGTACCTGGAGAACAACTACATCGGTGCAAACGGCACATTCCCCATCCCAAAAGCGAATATTTGGTGGCGTGGCTCAGCGAGGCTCAGTTAGGGTTTGTCTGGGTACTAGTTTAAGGATGGGCGGCATCCGCGTATCTAGGGGAAGGCGCAAGATGTTAATGTGATAAGTGAATAAACAGCCAAATTTCATCAGTATAAATTGTTGCACTTATGAACTCAAATGACGTATCTCGAATTAACAGGACCAGTGGTAATCACTGCGGTCAGGGTTGCCAGGGGATTCTTTCCTGTTCCTGGGCGCGTTCCACACCATGTGTCGGCTTGTCGGAAATATACTATTGTCGTTATATACTATCCCGAGTTGCTTTACGCGTAGGAGAGGGTAATTATAAGATGATACCGCCCTGCCATTCGGTTGGGTTTCGCGGTACTCTCCAAGCAGAGGTAGGGTTTTGGGCTTATTTTTGGCGTGTTTTTAGGCTTTTTTATCGGGCTTTCTTTTTTCACTGAATTTTTTTTTCCACTCAACCCAACCTCTGCCGGCACTCACCCCGAGGCGGGGCAAACCTATTAAAAGCTATCCAAAACAGGCGACAGTGCCCCTCCTCGGGAACCATCAAACTGTCATTAGGGCCTACCATTTTACTGCGCGGGATTATCACACGGCTGAGAAAAACGAACCGCCTTCACTCGGCCGTGCTTGTCGCCCGCTGATTTTGTTCTATTCATGCACAGTGTGATGTCATCGACCTCTCGTGAACTCGCGCCAGAATAATCACGGCGGTCTGTTCCTAGAGTAAAGATTCCATTTTGAGGGAGGGTATCAGGTTACAGGGGCTCCCGCGCGCGGTTTCCGTGAAGCCGGTCTCAACGGTAAATCTTTTTTAACAGTTTCATAGGGACTCTCTTGTCCAAATGAAAAGAAATTCGCACTGCTCATACATTAAATGTTGTTCTTTTGCTTACAGATCTAAAATGTCTGTGAAATGACTCTCAAGCGCGTTGCATGCTTATCAAAGAACAAGCGATATTAACCAAACAACTGATTTAAACCGGTTCCAAATTTTCCCCAAATTGCTTAATTTTTGCATTTTCTAAAACATTATAACAAAATTGAGATTTGAGTCGGACAGTTTATTAAATTTCAAAGTTAAAGTGTTGCTAAGGTGGAAAAAAATGGAAGAAAAATGCAATTTTTTAACTTTCAAGACCAATTATTCGAGAATGCCACCGTCTTTGAGAAAAACATCCGACACAGACCGAGATATTTGTCTTGTCTTCAATTTAAAATGTTTTTGAGGTAAGTTGAATTTGTTTTTCGTGCGATTGAAATACCATGTTTGCACGCACGTCATGCCGCGTGGATATGGGGAGTGGGTTATTTATATCTACGTAAACTAGAATTACGATCTTCAAGGTCACCCACGGTGACAGCCGTAGCTTCACTACATGTTACATATCCACTACAAACTGACAGCATAGACGTACTCTCCAGAAATCGGTTTATATTTGTGAAAAGGTGGATTTCGTCTATCAGGAGGCACTCATGTAAAAGAGGGCTTGAAGTCGCGGGTTTTCTGTACATGACCGTAGGTGACCCCGAATTCGAACGCATGTTCGGTTCGAATTACGTCACATCGAACGTGATTCGGTTCGAAAAAAAGTTGGAACATTTGGGCCCAAATTTGACCACCGTGAATAGCATCATAACGTAAAATTGTATTGATTACTTAAAAAAAAAACACTCACGCATTAATAAAATATATAGATATCTACAAGTGTGTCGTATGTATTAACCGGAGGTACAAAGAATTATTTAAGCCATCGTTAGATGCATAAAAAAAGCGATCAAGAAAGTTGTTTACGTTCTGCTGCTGTCACCGCCTGGCGCGACGGACGAAAGTGAACACTTCAGCCAGGAAAGTTGAAAGTTAGCTGAAGTTTTCGACTTCTAGGACCAGTTAGAAGAAAATAGTTTCGAACGAAACAAAACAAGTTTGAATGCTGTCGTGACCCCGCGGACCGTTAGGATCGTGACGGGTCAGTGGTCATCACGGCTGGCCCGGAAACTCGCGCCGCGGGGGGAGGGAAGCCCTCGGCTGAAGCGCGCACACTTCGCACCTTCGTGTAAAACGACCGTAATGTGTTGAAGTGATTAGGTTTATAGCGCATTGATGCGTCGACTGCCGGCAGAGGTTGGGTTGCGTGGGAAAAAAAATTCAGTGAAAAAAGAAAGCCCGATAAAAAAGCCTAAAAACACGCCAAAAATAAGCCCAAAACCCTACCTCTGCTTGGAGAGTAGTTTCGCGGTCTGTGACGGTCATGCCATGACGGCTCCCACCATCCTCAAACCCAACGTTACCCTCGTGGGCCGGAGCCCGATCAGCCTATCAATCACAACACAATGTCTTCGAGTTCTCTTGTCACGTGACTTGATGTGATTATCATGTGACGGTCATATACAATAACATGTACAGTACAGTACATGATGCAAGTTGTCAGGCCACACCAATTTAATTAGTTGCTTCTCGGATTCGCCGCTTCATTTTTTTCTGATTTGCAAAAAAAAAAAAAAATTCTGGTTCTAAATCAACTAAAAAATGCTCATATATAACAATATACCAGCCAGTCAGAGATTGTGCCCTACGTGCAAGAATGATGTTGAAGATGAGCATCATTTCTTGATGACTTGCCCCACATACAACGAAGAAAGACTTAAATTAATGCAGATGATCAAATGTAAGACTACTAAAACTTTACCCAATACAACTAGAGAAACGTTCCATGTACTTATGTCATGTCCCGATATAATCTCTGTATATCTAGGCCAATACATTTATACTGCCATGCAGAAAAGAAATCTCCATATGACTACTTAGGAATATCAACATGTAAAACTGTTTAGTAGGTACATAAGACCTCATTGTATTAGTTATTAATTATGCACATGTAGTTTAGCGTATATTAGCACCTTTTTTGGTAGAACTGTAACAGACATTAGCCAGAAACTTAGTCAATACTTTGTACAATACGTGTAGAACCTGTATAGTATATGTACAGCGTAGTATAGCGTAGCCTAACATTTACTTGTAGAAGTGCACAAGCTCTTAGTCAGTAGTTCTGTTCAACATTTTACCATATATAGTACTTATTGAACCTGTATATAGACCTGTGCTAGACCCATACCAGCTAGTATTTCTTCTTGTCTGCCATACATTGTACCTGTTACAATTGTTGTGCAATAAACTTGACTGACTTGACTATATTGCCTCCAACAGTTAAGAGTCCTTTTCTTCCTAGTTGTTACATCTACCAATGCAGTGGTTTGATTAAAAGTTAAAAATTCATTGTTTAAATTGTAAAAATTTTAACCCAGTCTTTTGTGTTGACTTCATGGCACCTATTCTAGCATTTGAGGCTATAAAAGGATGCCCAGGCCTGTTTTTATTTTTATTTTTTTTTTCGCCCTGTCGCTTCATATTTTTTCTGAAAAAATCCGAGAAGCAACTAAAAAAATTGGTGTGGCCTGACAGAATACATTATGAATTGCTCATCATGAAAAGCCAGTTAATTATAGAAAACAGCTTACCCAATGTCTATTCTAATGACACAGCAGCAGACATCATTAGTTCTCTACTAGAAATGGGGTTTACAAAAAACAGGCGGCCAAAGAGGTCACTGTGACAACGATTGAAGAAGCTGTGGGATGGCTGGAGTAAAAGATCCAGGGATTTCTTTTTTAGTGTTTGCATTTCCAAATCTACCTTTCCACATCAAACACTAGAGTTCAAATCATATCTTCAACAAATACTGTGTTGTTCTAAAAATAATGTAAGTGATGTGCATTGGCAAGTTGCAATATTCTAATTCATTATAGGCTGTGGGGTATTGCTAATTCTAGATTAGAATCTCCTCATTACCTCCATGAAAAATGGAGGTATTGTTTTTGGCGCGTCTGTGTGAGAAAGGTTTGACTTTATAGCTGTGGAGGATCCACCTTTTCAAGGAAGAAGACGTGCCAATGAGCCAGCCTTGTTGTAGTAGGTCAAATAATCATGTGACACATGGCAGGGACTATTCTACATGTACATGTACATCAACACTGTCATCTGTATCTTCGCCAATTGCAAGACAGTCCTTACAGCCACCTACCCCCTTTTGCAGACAGTTCACCCGCAGCAACCCCCAAAACATGGTCTGCACCACAATCTGCACCTAGCATAAAAAACATGATTACAACCCTTGAGAGACACAGGTGCTTTGTCCCAAACTATGGCATGACTCATAAGAGAATGAAAGGCATTGAAAAAAAAAAGTGGTGACTTTGGGCGGGCAGGTTCAGCCCTTTCTGGACAGCAGTACAACCTGCATTGTAATTGATAGACAAGCCATTTCTAAAGGACTGATCTTACGAGAGAAAATTGATGATGTCCTCGACAAACTGAGGGAGAAAAATGTTCCACTGTTTGATGTTGCGGACTTCACCATCAGGAGACTGAATTTTATCTGATGGACACTGAAATACTTTGTACTTTGACGTGATTAGTGTTAAATTACAAGACAATCTGTAAAGTCTACAGAATGATTTGTATATGGGGGCCTTGTGGGGTGAAATTGCAGGTAAAGCAAAATGTATTTCTGCTAGGTTTTGATTAACAGATCAAGAAAAATGAATTCACACCTACATAATATTAAAGCGTCATATATGAACACAAAACATTTCATTCACTATCTCACTATATATGATAGCAACTTAAATACTGCAAAACAAGTAGTAATTTGATGGTTCTAAATGTGTCTAGTTCTGCACAACCTTAAGACGTGTATCGATTCTGTTTACAGCAGAAACCAAGAAACAATACAAATATGCCAGAATCAAGATTTACAGTGTTGTCAACGAGAAGTGTAGCAGGGTTAGGGCGACCCATAAAGCCAGGCGGAACAAGCTAGTTGCGCTAGCTGATGCCAACCAACAGGAACTCGGCTTCTGCACAGTGGTTGGCAATGGTCTGAAAACTCCGCGCCAGCCCAGCGACCGTCCGTCACCCGCACGCGTTCCGGCCGTGTCAGCCAACCCCCCCACCCTGTTTATGGACCTAGACTACAATGCAATTAGCGAACTGTTAATTAAACTGAAAATGAACTCACGAACGAACACTACTCTTATACGGACTCTAGTCGTTAGACTGTTTTTAGATGTTTTTGCTGGTAATGTTTATGTTTTATCCTTGGTTTTATGTTTGTGCTCAAAGTAATGACGCCTTTGAAACCACCAGCGTCCATTTTCACGGCAGTTAGTCCATGTGCACCGGAATAATGTTTTCAAGTTAAGTTTATGATCCTCCCGAATGCTTCCTTACAGCTTTGTTTACCTTATGTTAGGCCACTTACGTCTCGACATGCCTTACTAAGCTACAATGTATACTTGTTGCACCTTGTAGATTGTTAAACAGTATCTGTTCATTCTTAAGTTTCCTATTTTGGCCAAGGTTTGTTTGTTTCACCAGTTTAGTGGGTGTAAGACAGGTTAGGTCTTGTGGAGGTCTTGCGGAAATGGGTATACATGACAAATTGAGGTCACTGGATCCGGAGGTAAGGTTTGTTTACTGTTATCAGCTGTTCAGGAATTTGAGAGTTAATCTTCTGTTTTCTTTGTATATTTTGGAAGCAGACCCTTGTGACTTTCTGTTGCAGAAGAATGTTTGAAATTGAAAATGTGAAAAGTACTTTTTGAACCCTTGATTCAGTGTACATGCTTGGGATAGCCCTTTAGTGCTCAAGGATACACTCGTAGGATGAAACTGGCCGCACACTGCGTCAGACATCCTGATACTGTAGCTTCCAAATTGGTCCTTTGGGAGCCTACAAGAGGCCAAAGAAACCGGGGAAGACCCAATATATCCTACATTGACAACCTCAAGTCAGATGCAGGCCTTACTGAGGTGAGGGAGCTCCGGTCCCTGATGATAGACAGAGAGGGATGGCGTGTGCTTTCTGGATTGGTTCGGGCGGGAGCTCGACCAAAGTAAAAGTAAGTAAGTCCTCCTCTCCTGGATGTGCTTCCCCTCTGCTTCGACGGTGGAACCTAGGTTTGCAAGGGCACCAAGAAAAGCCTCAAAGCAGGAAAGCGCTATTTGAAGACAGACTACAAGACCCATGTGAAGACTGTTGACAGGAGTGCTGATCACTGCATAGCATTTGCCCTCAATGCGAAGGAGACTGAGGCATTTTCTTTAAATTGTAACCACAACCACGATGCCGTTTGTGACAGATGTACAAACATCGAGCATTGCCTGAGGGAAGTAGAAAACATGATGGAAAAGGAGGGTCTTCTCACAGATAAGCAAAAGAGTCGCCTGGAAGGCGCACTTACTGCGAGCAGTGAATCAAGACCTTGCAAAACAGACAGCACTACAACAACTAGATGATCAAACAGCACTCATTGTGATGGACTGGGCAATGAAGTTTCTCCCCATGAAGTATAGAGAGCAGATGACAGAGTTTTTCGGCAATCGTAGGAGTTGGCATGTGTCGTCCGTCATCACAAAGGGAAACGACGGAAATTACAGCGTTGAGTGTTTTGCCCATATCTTCAACAACTGCCGACAAGATTGGTATTCTGTCTCTGCTATCCTCGAAAGTGTCTTCTGCACCATCAGGGCTGCGAATCCGGCGCTCTGCAAAGTTTTCCTCAGGTCAGACAATGCCGGTTGCTACCACTGTGCCCCACTCCTCTTGTCGCTGCCAATGGTTGGAGAAAGTACAGGTGTTAGGGTAGTCCGATTTGACTTTTCGGACCCCCAAGCTGGCAAGGACATCTGCGACCGGAAGATCGCGTCAATGAAGAATCACGTTAGACGTTACGGCAATGAGAAGCATAAAGTCCTGACTGCTGATGACATGAAGAAAGCTTTGGAATCTCATGAAGGCACGAAGGGTGCAGGGTAGCAGTGTGGCTGAGATGGTTCCTGGGAAAGAGAAAACTGTGCCAAGATGGGAGGGAATCAACGCATGGAATAACTTTAAGTTTGAGGCTGAAGGGGTAACATTTCTATACCGGCAGTGCCAGTAGTTATGTAGGCGCTGTTCATAGTTTTGAAGTTCACTAGGTGTAGACAGTTGTTTTAACATCAACATTACGTTATATGTTACAAACAAACTCTTTTCTATACATGATGTAGTGCCAGTAGTTATGTAGGCGCTGTTTATAATAACTTATTTTAAAGTTCACTAGGTGTAGAGATTAATAGAGGATGTCATGTTACATGTTACAAAAAAACAAATTCTTCTATACACTCATGTAGTGCCAGTTTTCTATACACTCATGTAGTGATTTTAACTGTTGATAGATTTCATTGCAGTCACCCATAATACAAGTGGCTAAAGGTTCTAATTCTGAAGCAATCATAGGCAAGGTTGGCAAGACTAAGATTCAATTGATGCAAAGCCATGGACTTCCTGCATAAATACACTAAAGATTTTCTTACTCTACTCTTTGATGATCTTATCCCTGAATACATTAGTTATGAAGATGGCTTTAGAAAAAAATCTATTATAAGGTTACAGACAAAGTAATACCTTTTTGGACATGGGCAGTGATGGCAGCTTGAATATTGCTACTAATATAACAGAGAAAATACTTGAACCAAAGAGAACCATTTATGAAAGTATGTCTGGATTAAAAGATCGCCGTGGTAGGAAAAGAAAATTTAAAGCATCAATGGCTGAACCACCTGCTTCAAAATAGTCCAAAATATCTGACTCCAGAGTATTGTGAGCAGCACATTGGTGTTTTGGCACCATGTTCAGTTAATGTCAACACAGAGGAGTCCATAGCCAAAGGAATTGACACTTCTAGCAGAGAAACTGGATTATCACAAGAATTTTGAGCCTGTGCACTTGACCACCAAATTCCCAAAGGAGCTCTTCTGTTTAAACTGTGATGATCCCATACCTTGTGAAGGTAGATAATTTGACATGAGTAGGAATACATTTTTAGGGCAGTTGACACTGATGGAGACAAGCTTTCAAGTCTTATTGGTCCTCCTACTTTTCTGTGTTTCACTTGAATGATTCAACTGTGTTTTACCATTCAAATGGAGTAGACTTTAGAATATAAATCAGATAAGGCAAAATGGTAAAGAAGTAAGCATTCGGTGGAAATGTGGAAATACAAATTCTCAAATGCTCTGTAAGAAAAGAAATGGGTATCATGTGGCATTGTAAATTTCCTCATTTTGTTAACTGCTTGGCGTTTAGTAGTTAACAGTTCTCTTGTCTCCCTCGTCATGAAAGCAGAAACAAGGCGAATGAAAACTTAGAGAATATAAGCGGGCGAGAAAGGAAAAGGAAGCTTTCAAGACGCTGAAAGAATGCGTCAAGGATGGATGGGGATGTTTTATTTCGCGCCTTGCGGTGTTGCAGTTAGCCACAAAACAGATTAGCGAGCTACATATAAACCAGGTAATATTGTCATTTGAATTCACTTTTTGTTTATATACTTTTAAACTGTTGCTTATACTACGTCGCCAAGTTGTAAGGCGTCGAATTATAATATGTTAATTTGGAATAAACGATGAATACCATAATTATTTATTACTAAAAATAACCCAACCAAACACGGTTATGTTCAGAAACTGGAGAAAATGTCATGATTTCCGCTATAAGCCGGCTCTTTTCCCATCCGAAACCTGGGCGCACGATTCTAAACTCTATCGGTACCAGGTTCAGGCCCTACCGACGAACTTCAACACACGTACCGCGCCTTGTTAGCGCGGGTTCTGCCTAGAGTTTGCCAGATTGCTCTGTGCATCATGGGCAAGTAGGAGTCTGGTGGATACAATGGATACAAACATCAGTCATCCCTAACTGTCACATAATACCTTTTCTACCACCTCAATGACCTGAAAGAGGAGCAAGACGTTTACAATGTACTTCAGAAGTTTCACAATGGTGACATAGAGAGCAAAGAATTTGATATCGCCATCAATGAAATCAAGGTCAGCTAACTTCAATTGTGACCTGTTATTTTTACTTTAAAAAGCAAAACGCACTATCATATACATGTAAGATAAAAGGCTTGTAAGCCTCAATGGCACAAAATACTAAAGTTCTTTTTAATACCTCTGCTCATACAACCAGCGATTGGCAACAAGAAACTCCTTTTTTCTTCAGGTAAAGAAAAAGTTAGAAGTTGGTAATCTGATCCAAAGAAGGAATTCAGTAACAGATTTTATTTTCTTCCACAGACGAACAGAAAACGTTATGTAATGTTGAATTCCATTGCAAATGAGTCGGGGATCGATCCTATTATAAAACGTTCTTGAAATAAGTCAATTTGACGCATGTCAGTTGTACATCATTGTCATAATTCTTGAGCTCAATACAATTATTGTCATCTTTCAGAGGTTGTCAGCAACCGTTGCCAAACATGTAGGCAACCGTGTGACCACAAAAGTGTAGGTGTTTCCACAAAGACTCGTCCCCAAAGGTTTACAACGTCATCACGTGTATGCTACGGTTTGATTAATGTATCGTCGCTGCCTCGGAGGTGTAACTTCTATGCACGCCGTAGTCAGTGAGGTTCCGTGCTGCGTGTCCATCTCATCTAGGTATTGTATGAGGATTGAGTCAATAGTCTCCAAGGAGATTAGGGGTAAATCTCTCCTCAGGTGAGTATGCGTAAGGCTACTCTGGTGTTAGTTTAAGTGATATCCAGGCGTTCTTGTGAGAGTTTCGACTTCCGTCGGTACCATTCGCGCGCCCGCCCCCCTTGTCGTCTGGTATGTGCAAGTCCCCGCTGTCATGTTGTGGTCCTGACCTTTGCGAAGCACACTCAGAACTGCCAACTATTGTATTATAAGTTATTTTGTTTGGTTGCATTGTAATAGTTCCGTATCGCCTTGTAACATGTATGCAACATTTCTTATGCACGACGTTAGTTAGACATGTATTGCATATAGACGAGTGTTTCAGGTTGATGATGTATGGTAGATGCATGAACAGGAGTACCACAGGTGAGTAAACACCTGCAGTCGGACTGAGCACAGGGAAAATCGTACCTCCCCCTTCGTTGCCTTTTCTGTTTCGGCCTTTTGTTTGGAATTATACATGGAGTGGGGTTGGGTAGCCGGCTCGCGACATTTTTTGGTATGTCGGTTGGACACTGATAACACCTGATGTACCAGACTTCTGTATTTACATGTCATTCTCTGTATTTTTCTTTTTTTCCCTTTTTTTTGGTATGATGTATTTCTCTCGTAAGTTAGCTAGCGTGCGGGGACGCACGCTGATTGGAGGAGGGGGGATAGTGTAACAGCCCTGACCTGTGACGTATGGACCATATGACGTAGTACTCATTAGACTCTTAGCTCATCTACATGCTCATTAACATTAGCCAATAGCTGGTGAGAGCAGCTATTAGCATTAGTTCCCGCTGGTTTGAAATCAGTCGAGACCTAGGATCCAGGTTAGTCACACACACTGTAGTTAGCTCCGTAGTAGACTTATCCACATTGTACCTTGTATCTGTAAATGTTGCTGAACTTGCTTGTATAACTTAATAGACCATTGTACAACTCGGGCTGTATCCGTAACCACTAGACCAGTTTGCTATTTGTCCTTTGTAACTTGTATATATCAGTTCAAGTGCGAATACAACAAATCCGTACAAGAAGAATCGGCCGGGCTCATTGTCTTTCATATCTCTTCTTACGTATTAAGTGACTTTTAGTCGGTCAGAGATAGTTGTCCCACGTCCAAACGTTACAGCTGCATGCTTATACAGTCACACAGTACAGTAGCATATATGGCCTACACGAGTCGCCTGGACATAGCAGAACTACAAGTCCCTCATTTGTGTCACGTATCACTTTGCGTCCAAATCGACAATCTATCTCTAGAACCCGGCCATATCAACAACAGTCGTAAACCGTGCCAGTCCCTAGGGTATTGCATTGGCGGCCACGGTCCGTATCGGGCTTGCATCTTCAACTAGCTAGGTCAACATAGGTCCATAACTTCCTCCTCTGAAGAACCCCTGTAGACATCTTCAGGCTCCGCATCCTCTGGTCGGCTGTACACGTTATCTGTGCTGTAGTCTGGTTTTGCTTCTTCCTTGGCGACTTCCGTTCTCCGCTGGACGACGCTTCTACCTTTTCACTCTTTTATGTGCCAGGGTGGTGCCACTGCTGAAGAAAGGACAGGTGAACACAGAAGTGGATCGTCGCGGCCCGCCGTCCTCTCTTCCTCCTCCTCCTCCATGTCATCCCAGGTGCCATCATAGGGAGGTGCCTCTGCTAAAGAAAGGACAGGTGAACACAGAAGTGGATCGTCGCAGCCAGCCCTCCTCTCTTTCTCCTCCTCCTCGTCATCCCAGGTGCCATCACAGGGTGGTGCTGAAGAAAGGACAGGTGAACACAGAAGTGGATCTGCCAATTCACCAGGCTACACCCTTAACGATAGCGGTAAGTTTCAAGACTAAGACATATCTACTAAGTTCAGGCATTGTCCCTTATGCAACACTTTCATCTTACATGTCTGTTTAGTGGGTTTACAATATAATAAGTAAGTCTTGTAATGTTTTCCAGGCATACAGGATGACATGGAAGATCAAGGCGCAAGGAAGAGGGTGACCATTAGCAAATGCCTATTTACCAACACCAAGAAGCAGGTGAAGCGTAATGGAGAACAAGCTATTATGTAAGTAACGAGCAATAGTATGTCAGCCTGTAATATAAATCATAATGCTGTGTGGGTATACTTGATTCAACCACATTGTGCTTTTTAACAGGGGGTCTGTCGTAGAGCTAAGTATCGGTTTGATAGACCAGTCAAATAATTAATAATATTTACAGGTCTAAAAGTCCCTGAAGCTACTGGACCTGAAAGGACCTAAATTTATTAACATGTATATTCTCTTATTGTGACTGAACTAAGCAAAAGCATCATGAATATTACATCATTATTCAAATTCAAGATGGGACTGGCCTATCACATTGGTCCTACCCGTATTCTTCAGACATTTCTTAAGTCGGCAAGCACTTCTAAAAAGTTCTATTTCTTCTCAAACTATTTTAGATTTGCCCACTTTTATGGTACTTGTTTTGTTGGAGCACCGTCTGTGGGAGCAACATCGGGAAAAACTGTGTATAAATTGGGCCTTGCTTAGCCATGCACCCTCATGGTGACCTCACATGGTGATGACCTCACAAGGAAATGACGCCCACGTGAGTTTTCTCCAGGAATGCATCAGATTAAAAGGAAATCAATTTTCAGTTCAAACAACCTTCTGTTAGTATTTGTTATTTTCTGTTATGATATAGATGGACCATTGTTAAACAAATAGTTCAGGTACGGGTACAGGTCCATAACTGCACCTGAGCCTGTGTATCTATAGTCTGTACTGCGGGTGGAAATAGTTCACTCCATTAAGACTGTTAAATGTAGATGATAACATCGCATTAAACATCGGAAAACATTATATAATCTTTATGAACATGGGGGTCTTAAACTTAGAAACTTACGTGCTGTTGATCTGACCATGAAGGTGTCTTGGATGCCAAAGCTATACCATAGTGAAAAGTGGTTTTGTTCTAAATTGTTGTTTTTTTCTAGTCCTTTGTTTACTACGAATACATTTCCTTTTTGTCAGCTTACACTTAGTGACTTTGAAATATTGATGAAAGAGAAGGCTCCAATCAGTGTATTTTATAGACAAATCCTCCAAGCATGGCTGAAGTTCCAGCTACGCCCCCCTGAGAATGCCCTCGAAGTGAAGCAGCAGCTACTTTGTATGAATTCCCAAATCTGTATTGGTGGAAAGCCATGCTTTCTAATGTCTCTTTATAGTAAGGGGATTCTTTTCGTGAATGATATTCTAGACTCAGCAAATAATTTTTTATCTTTTGAAAATTATGCTTTGAAATTTGGGGACACTTGCTCAGAATTTGTGTATAATCAAATTATTTCAGCTATTCCCTTATCCTGGAAAAATCTCTTGAAACAGGTGTCACCGAATTTAAGTGTGTGTGTTCCTGTCTGTAGAGATATAAGCTGGCTTCAGCGACCAAATATCAACAAGTATCTGTATTCCTTTTTTATGCATGAGGCTAGGTTATGGGAATCTTCCGACAGAATACAATACTACTGGGAAGACTATTTTAATACTCCAGTGAGGTGGAAAAAAGTGTATAGTTTAATTTACAAAACCTCTATTGACTCCCACATGCGTATATTTCAATACAAATTACTATTTAAATTTTTAACAACAAATAAAATGTTACACAAGTGGGGGCTAATAGAGTCCCCTTTATGCAGCTTTTGTAAGGAAGAAGAAGAGTCTTCCATCCATTTATTTTGGGAGTGTAGATTTGCTGCACGGTTTTGGCAACAGGTGGAAGAATGGTACTTCAGCCATACTGGTTAACATTTACACGTTAGTCTCTGTAATGTTATTTTGGGGGATTTGAGTGATCGGTGTCCAGTCCTGTCCAACCTCATTATTCTTTTGGGAAAACAGTTTATATTTAAATATCGACCTTGGTCACTTAACATAAAATCATTTATTTCTTATATAACATACTACTTCAAGTTAGAAACCATCATTTCTAATCGAGTGGGCAAGACAAAAAAACACATGGGAAAATGGGGAAAACTAATAGGTATACTTTCGACATCTCCATGAAGAAATTGTATGTAATTGGGGTTGACTTTTTTCTTTGCATACTTCGTTATATCATCTATATTGTTTACTGGTTTTTATTTAGTTTTGTTGTTATTCATGTGGTTTCACTTATTTTGTTCTTTGTGCCATGCTTTCTTTTGTGTACATTTTTGAAACAATAAAAAGAATGATTTAAAAAAAAAAGACTGTTAAATGTAGATGATAACATCGCATTACATTTTTTTGGTAGCACTATATATATATATATATATATATATATATATATATATATATATATATATATATATATATATATATAGCAGAATGAAATTTTATGAAAAAGCAACACTTTTCCTGTCATTTCCAGTCAGCAAGACACAGATGTCGATGACATGGGAGGGATAATGTCACGGAGTAGATATAGCTTGGTTTAAGATTTGTTACCAATATTTAATCGTATGTCTTTATTTTAATTAACACTGAGGAGGACATTAGGGGTTCAATCAAAGGACAAGGTTACTCAACTTCAAGGACAATCAAGGACACTTGAGGACGTGAGGATCATGGAACGCTAAGATCACACGTATATCCTAAGTTACCTGACTTTGGCCAAGGAAATATAACTAAATAAGGAAATAGTCCTTTCTTCTAGGTCAAGTTAACACAGATTAGGGGACACTTCCAAGTTGATAATGAGTAAACAAGTCCCTGGAATGAGACCAGAGTTGTTGTTAGAGGGAGGGAACCACCTGTGAGTTAGTCTGGGCCTGGCTGTGTCCAGGAGAGGTCACGTCTTGATGTTTCTCCAATAAACTAATACAGGACTTTTCTCAAGTTCTCTTCGTCACCGGTCCTTTATTTGTGCGCGATGCTGGAGGGAGCACCGTACTATAACTGGAGAGAAGCCGGCATCGTCACATTCTGGTAGTACGGCTGGGGTGGGCGATCCAACACTACAACGGAGCAGGAGAGACTGACGGGGAGAGGCAAGTGGACCACCGACCTGGCTGAGATGCGGCTCTTGGGCGGAGAATGAAGCAAGGAAGCGAGACCTGAGCAGCGCCAGTCCGGGAGAGAAGGAACAGGTGGGTGGAGCGACCTTGCTTCCATGGCACACCTTAGTCACACCGGTCTTTAGTTTAGTTTTTTTTCGTTGTTAAAGTTGTCGTGCCGAGTGCTATCTAGCCGTGCAGAAGAGTGTTGTTTTTAGTGAAGTTGGTAAGCTGATTTGATTTCAGTATGGCAGACCCACAACCCGTGCCAGTCTTTTCTCCATTTGATGGAAAGGTAGCCAAGTATTATGGTCCGTCTCGAAACCTAAAGGACATAGCTGTGTGTGAGTTCATAGATGAGAAGAGACGTTACGGGACAGGACAATAGGGTCTTCTGATCACGTAACTGTTAAATTTGGAGGGGTAGATATCCCGTGTCTATTAGATACTGGATCACAGGTTACCACTATACCCGAGTCATTGTTTCGAGAATATTTGGGAAAGATTAGCCCTTCACCTAAAGATGCAAACTCATGAATTAAACTAGTAGCAGCTAATGGCGAGGAGATACCACTTGTAGGGTATGTAGAGATGGATGTAACAGTTTTTGGAAGGACTCTTCCCATGAGAGGTATACTAACTAAGGATCAGGGAAAGCCTGTCCCTGCTATAGTAGGAATGAACGTGATTGGTCCATATAGGGACACTCTGTTCACTGAATATGGGAAGCAGTATTCAGATAAGACTGAAGTAGGCCAAAATAGCCAGTGGCAGAGAGCCTTGAAACCCCATGAACAAAACCTTAAGTTAGCTGATCCCTCGGGTAGAGTATGTTTCGTCAGATCTCCATGTAGACATAAGGTAACTATTCCTGCTAGACACGAGATGGTGATCTATTGCAATGTTAAGGGAAGTAAGACACCATACACAGCGCTCGTAGAACCCACTTCTAGTTCATGCTTGAATTCTGCTTTGATAGTGGCACGATCTTATGTAACGGTAAGGCATGGAAAGGCTCCGGTGAGGATTGCAAATCTATCTAAACAGGATGTTCAGATTTCATATAACACTATAGTGGCTGAGCTGAGTCTTGTTGAGTTTGTGCCTCCCTCAGAGGATGAAATATGTCTAGAAAGAGAGAGTGCTGATACAGTCAAAGTTTGTTTCCAGCGTGTGGCGGGAAATGAGATTGATGGAACCAGTGACCCTGAGGTCTGGTTTCCAGACAAGCTTGACCTGTCAGAAGCTAACCTCTCTGATAGTCAAACCCAGCAGCTTGGGGAAATGTTAGCAAAACACAAGTCCGCCTTTTCGACAGGGGAGTTTGATATTGGTCACACTACTGTCCTTGAACATACCATTCCCACTGGTACAGCTGATCCAATACGGGAGCCATATAGGAGAATACCTCCCACCTTATGTCAGGATGTTCGTGATCAGATCTTGAAATTGAAAGAGCGTGGTATAATCAGGGAAAGTACATCACCATGGGGAGCAGGGTTGGTCTTAGTGAAGAAGATGACGATGGCGGTTTGTTTGTTCGCATGGGTCCACCTCGACTAAGGAGATCCCAGAGAATAAACAGGGGGGTTCCACCTGTTCGGTACGCTCAGGTGTATTCGACGGAAACAGGAAGGGAGACGGGGACTAGCCGTCATGTTTCCGTGATGTATATAAACCTTGTATAGGCTATTAACATTTAGAATTAGCAGTCGGCAGTCTAAACCCTTAGGTGCTTGGGAGGGGGGTGTCTCTTGGATTGTGGAAAGCAAACTTCTGTACGTCGGTGGGTAGATGACCTTCGCACGGGGTTGGTGTAAGGGTTTGTTTACCTATTTGCGGGGTCTGGGAGACGGGTAATTAGCTACTGCCGACATGTTTTATAGGTTAAGTGTGTTAGGTGATATTGAGTAATACTTCTAGTTTTGTTGTGAGTGGCAGGTGGTGCCACTGAGTTTTTGAGGGCATGTTGATGCCAAGATTTGAAGGGTGACAATAGGTGGCACGTTGAAGGGTACATTGGTACCGTGAGCGGTTTGTGACAGCCCGGTAGGCTGGCCGCAGGTGTTACGAGTACTCGTGTTGAAGGGCACATGGTTGGTGCCATTGTGTAGGGTCTTAGGAGAATAAGACCGGTTGTAGTACATGTGTGTGTGCCATTGGTTGCATGCGTTGTTCCACCCCACCCCACCATGAGGGCACGAGGACATTGTTGATGAACTAAGAGAATTGATAAAGAACTGATTCATTGATTCGCTGATTATGGACAGACATATGGTTCAATGTCTACCGGACTCCTATAAGCTGTAGAGTTGTTACTTAAGATAACAATATACAATAACGTCAACCGGCCCCATTCAATTATGCCACATTCAGGTTGCAGGGACGATCTGTGGATGGAATAAAAGATGAGCTTCTGCAATTGGCTGCACGTCCGTATGCGGCATTTGATCAACATAGAGCCTTGGCCCTGTTAAAAACGCTGGCAACGCTAAGAACCAGGGTCATCAAAAGGCAGAAGAATATAGCATCATACTTCAGCAGTTAAGGCCGCTAGCCAAGTCACCGGGGTTTAAAGACATTCGGCAGGACTTGTTAGGTCCGCCTATTTTGAAAAAGATAATTAAGAGTAACATGGAAGATTGCTTTGGACTTTGGATGGCTAGTAGAGTTGATGTAATGGAAAGATTGTGTAATCTGATAAGAGATGTCTGACATGTTGTATGTAGAAAAGTTTTGGTAAAAGATGGATCAGACAACAGGTGAAAGAAAGTCATGAAGTGTATAAAGAGCAAAATGTGAAAAAGAAAAATGAATGAAGTTTGTCGACGTAAACCCCGCACGCCTTTGGCTCACGTCATGAACAGTCCTTTCAGAACCTTGTAAAATTTTACATCCCTGGGACTGATCTCTGCGTTGATGAGCAGCTTGTAGCTTTCAGGGGAAGATGCTAATTCCGACAATACATACCGTCCAAACCGTCTAAATATGGCATCAAGATATGGTGGAACTGGATCTTGTAGACCTTCGGTGAAACACCTGCTGCAACATCCCAAATACAAATCAGCTTTGGACAGCAATGACATCTCTGTGCGCTTTTCTGGGGACGGCAGGCAGGTTACCAGGAACAACCGAATCGGTGCGGTGATGGGCACTGTCCGGATCATTCCAACCCAAGACACCATCGACGAAAATACAGACAGTGCCAAGCTGCACTACACGATCGACGAGGAAGCTGCAGTTTTTATTTATGAAGGCCTAGGTGATGTTTCAAAACTAAAAAAAAGACATCTTTTTAATTCAAGCATCACTGCATACCTACATGTACATCCCTAGTCTTTAAATGAGCTAAGTATTTAGGGTTAAAACATAATGCAACTAAAGAGATGTAGCAAGTAGTACTTCCAGTACTTCCAGAAGAACTTGCATCCTTTATCATTTAGGAAGAGAGGATAATGAGGCCCTTAACGTACAAGCGATCGGCCACGTACGCGGGACAATGTCTCCAACGATTTAAACTTATTTCTTCGGACTCTGACATCGGCCGTTTCCTTTCTCTGTCTCCAACGAAGGAAGCGGACTTATCGGCTTGTCGACTTACCGACATCGGCCGTCTTCTTTCTCTGTCACCAACGAATTAAACGGACTTATGGCTTATCGACTTCGGACTTGTTGGCCGTCTCCTTTCTCCGTCTCCAACGATTTAAACGGACTTATCGGCTTATCGACTTTGGACTTGTTGGCCGTCTACTTTTTCCGTCTCCAACAATTTAAACCAGTTTTCCGCCGAGAAGCACCGTCGGAGTGAACTACTGCTGATCTACACGCCAAGTTCGTCCATCATTCAGTGAGCTATAACTTGATTATTAATATGGATGAGCCGGTTACTCGTATTTCTTTCACCGGCCACTCTTTTACGTCTCGACTCCATTCGTTTGTCAAAGGCCGCACTAAAACGGCTAGTGTCGCGCCGTGTGGATTTCTGGCTCGAAAACGTTGACATTACATTTCATGGAGTACCCGGCTGCACCATCCCTAAGTACTATGCCACAATTCTCCATGGCCTAGAAGCAACACGTCCCCACATTGTCTATGTAGAACTGGGTCACAACGATATCTGCCGACATTATCTATCCCCGGAGAAAATCGCCCATGATCTCTCATCTTTGGCGTTCGCTATCTCTGACATTCCATCTGTACATCCTAGCCGAACCCATCTGGAGGCTGAAACTGCCCGGCTATATGCCAGACTTTCATGATCGCCTTGTCGACTTCCGCAAATCTCTTAACTCTCTCCTTGAGTCAATGCCCACAGTCACGACTTTGCGCCACTGTCGTTTGTGGCAGAAAAATTCAAATTACTTTGTTTCGGACGGACTCCATCCCAGCGACCTGGGAAATCTGCAACTGTATAAGTCGGTCCGCGGATCACTTCTGCCGCACATTCGCTAATGGACTCTCCCTGGTGTAGGCGTGTTTCCCGGTGTCATATCCTTCTGTCCGGGCCCTTTCAGTCTGAAAACACTTCTTACATATACATAATTGTATTGCACCTGCGAAAGAATCTATTTATGACTGACATGTTGCTTGTTCATGAAATCCAAAGGGATCTATTTATTTATATACAATTAGCTTCAAGATTCTCTCCCAGCTAAGTTCATATTGCTCGATTGCCGTTGAACTTTTGCATCTGAATATGTTTCTTGCATTGTTCTTATTGTTAGAATACCGCTGAACATTTTGAATATGTTTTTTGATTGGATTTTAATTTTTAACGTCTTAAACGGTCGTTCCAACAAATCTCTACGAGGCAGGGAAATGCCTCGTAGAGATTCGTAACCCCCCCCCCCCCCGTGAGTCATCTGTTAAAAGGAACGCGACCGTAATGGGGGAACGTAGTCAAATTCCTACTTCCCTTCACTTCTAACATCGACGTGACGCTTACAGCGCAGTTTTGCGCCTCCGACAGCAGAAAAGCTGTCCCACGGTAGCAACCTCAGCTCATTGCTGTCTTAGTTGTAGGGAACGCCCTCCTTCACCATTCTAGCGTTGGCCTTCGTGCAGCCACAGGTTGTACCGCAATGATTGGTGTCATTTCCGGGGCTTTCGGGCCCCCGGTGGAACTCGTTTCTGACTATCAGGCGGCCGGGCCTCACGGCATCAAACTAACAAAATGTTTTGATTAAACTAACGAATGTTCTTAAAATCTCAATTCGCTTGTTCCAAATGTACAGTCTTTTCAAGTTTACGTTTTGTTTTCTTTTGGAGACGCGACCGTTCCCAAAGGGCGGATGCGGTCGGTCTCTAGCAGCGGTTGATGCGGCTGGCCTTAAAGTCGGAGATAGCCAATCACCGAGTGATGTGACGAGCCGTGGCCACCCTTGAAGATTTCGGGGTTCAGCTTTAGCTTTGGGGGTTGACCTTACCTTTCACAGGGATTGCTTGTGTCCGGTTCACGCTAGTCCCTCCTTTCCTTTCCCTGTCATCCGAAGCCGCAAAAAGAACAAGTTCGACTTCAGGTTATAGTTATCGTTGGCTCGGCCACTCATGGTCATGGCCGTTATGGTAATAGAGTAAGGATAAGTCTTGTTACAGTCCTGCCACGCCTGGAAACCATGATGCGTTTCCATGGGGCCTTAATCACCTTTGGTGAAAGTATGGTTATGATCATGGCCTGTGCACTTAACTACCATTTTTCCAATGATGCGCTGACAAGCCTGCTAGTACTGATTGGGCTTCATTGCCACAAAGACAGTCTTTTTGTGACTTCCCGTCATGCGTTTGACAAATTTTTCAGTCTGAAAAATTTGCAGTTTGCTGTGACGAAGTGGAAAGTGTGTTCATGCCTTCGCTTAAACAAGTCGAGTCAAACTGTATGTGAGAAACGACAATGTCAGAAAGACCTCACTGGCAGTGACACACTCTACTTTTTGGAGATGTTGATTGTATATCAGCTACAGAACATGTGCAAACGTCAGTACATATGGATACATTTACTTGTGTATGTTCTCTGTCATAGCTGGTTAGAGCTTACCATTGATCATAACATGGTGATGTAAGAAATTGCATATGTAGGACTTTAAAAAAATACCACAATCATGCATATCAAAATTGAGTTGTTGAACATTTCAGTCAACATATATTGATCAAATCTATTTCTGAGGCACAGGTTGATGCACGCATGTACAAATTATAATTACGGCGTTACAGTGACATATACGGTGCATATATAAGATATCCTACAGAAATGGTAAAGGAAAATAAAGGTGATGGTTCCGGTATTGAATAATTCATGAAAGTGGATGGCATTAACAAGTGTACATTTTAATTCGATTGGAATTTTTATATGGGATAGTCTCAGCGTTACGGAAAAGTGAATGGTTCGTGACAGTGCACTGATACGTACTTATTTTGTACAATCATACATTTTTCCTACAGGTGAAGGATTCTGCAAAATGGTGCAAAACAGGTTTGAGAGAAACGAACTGATGAAAACACACCGATGCAGTTTAAGTCTTCAAGTCAAGCAACTTTGGAATATGGCCTATTTACTTAACTGTGAATGAGCTGCCGTACCACCAAAGGTAAAAAAATTGATTTTCACTACTGTACTTTTTAAAATATGTAGTATTGAAATACTAGTGACAACATTATTCTACGTATTAGTCTATTGGACAAGTTGACTCAGTAATCATATGGTAAGTCTTTACTAACTGAAGTAAAATAAGTAATTGATTAATTCATGCAAGTGCATGAAAAAGTGAATGGATCGTGACAGTGCACTGATACGTACTTATTTTGTACAATCATACATTTTTCCTACAGGTGAAGGATTCTGCAAAATGGTGCAAAACAGGTTTGAGAGAAAAGATCTGACGAAAACACACCGATGGAGTTATAGTCTTAAAGTCAAGCAACTTTGGAATACGGCCTATTTACTTTACTGTGAATGAGCTGCTGTACCACCAAAGGTAAGAAAATTTTGATTTTCACTACTGTACTTTTTGAAATATGTAGTATTGAAATACTACGTATTAGTCTATTGGAAAAGTTGACTCAGTAATCATATGGTAAGTCTTTACTAACTAAAGTAAAATTTGTTATTAAAAATCATGCACACAAAGCCTAATCCTTATTGTCTTGATGACATAAGGTGTCACTTTTGATTTTGAAAAATATAACCATGCTGTGGTTGCAAAAACCCACCATAAACCGTATTTCATTGTTCCTTGATACTATTAAGGTTTTAACGACCATTAAAAATTGAGCTATTGTTTTTGGTCTGTCGGTTTGTGTGTGTGTGTGTTTTGTTGTTGTTGACACATCAGTGGCAAGCCTAATGGTATAGTATTGTGTGCTAGGAATTCTACATGCTACAGGAATGTGTTTCCACAGGTGTGTATTGTGTTCTAACAAGATAACTCAAGAAGCTATGGTGGATCGTGACGAAACTTGATGCTGCGTCGGTCTTGATGAGGCTTCAAAATGATTAGTTTTGGGGCCTCTTGGCAGCTTGTCATGGTACTGGAGGGGCATTTGTTTAAAAAAATCTTTGAGGGATCGAGGATAACTCAAGAACCTGAGTTGATGGAGCTTAAGGCCAGACCAATTTAATTTGTTGGTTCTCGGATTCGCCGCTTCATTTTCTTCTGCTTTGCAAATAAAAATAAAATTGGATTCAGGCTTTGAATTAACTGCAAAATGATCCTATTTTGCCAAAAACAGTTGAAGAAAGCTCATTGTCTGCGTTGTTTTACAGTATCTTTCATGTATCAATGCACTGGTTTGATAAAAGTTTAGAATTCATTGTTTGAATTATAAACCAGCCTGGTATGGTGACATCAAGGCTCCTATCGTAGCTTTGGGGGCTATCAGAGGATGCCTAGGCTTCTTTTAATTTTATTTTTTTTTCGCCCGGTCGCTTCATATTTCTTCTGGAAAAATCCGAGAACCAACAAATTAAATTGGTGTGGCCTAAGTGATGCTTGAAATAAATAGATGACAATTTTGCAAGTCAGGGTCCATTTTGCATAATTAATGAGGAAATTCTATAAGTCTGCTGGGTTCTGAGACAGCACTATTCAAACTTGTGATATATGTAATTGACGATGAGAGGCATAACTAATGAGAAAATGCTAATAATGCTGATAATGAACACTGTCAGGAATTTCATACTTACCGCATTTGGAAGTTAAGGGAAGGCGAATGGAAATGACTTTTTATATTATGCTAATAATAGCCTTATTTGCATTGTGAATTAGGCAGGATGAAACAATAAATGTACATTTTCATTAGGTAATTCATGAAATCATGAGGTCTCTGAACTCTTATTTTTAAAGTGACCATTACTGAATGCACCAAGCTGTATCTAAAGCAAAAATCATTATACACCAATTTAAATCCCTTTAGGCCATCACCCGAGCAGCAGACCCTCTGGTGTTCACAGGAAGGTTGCACCCTGTCGGCTGTATCATAGCTAACATAACAAGACCGACTAAAAGTCCGGTGTTCAGCACTAGGCGCATTTTGGTGCTGCCACCAATGAGGTACCTCAGCAACAAACTGGGGGTGTACCCGACTGTGGTGAACGTGAGGTATGTTTGACAATATTCTTGCATTCTGATCTTATTATTTTGTTATGAATTATGATTTGTTGCATAGTAAGCCTTTGATTAAATGCCAGATATTTTTTTATTTATTTTGGTTGGCATTGGATTATCTCTTGTGCTAGGAAAGATGTTTGGATCTTTTAACAGGTGTCGTTCAGCACCAGACGCATTGTGGTGCTGCCACCAATGAGGGACCTCAGCAACAAACTGGCAACATTCTGGAGTGTTTTGCTGAAGCCCATTTTTTTTTAACCTGCACAGGTTTTGAATGCCTACATGCATCTTTCCTAGATCTATAGAATCACAAAACTAAATACTCGTTGAGCAGGATGAATTTATACGATGCAAGTTGCAACTTTGATTATTAAACAAATTGTTCAGATCGACATTGCCCGCATATGATAGCTCTCTATTCCAAGTACATGCATGGAAAACGGACATTGAAGAATGTGGAGTCGGACTCTTACAAGAGGAACCTGCGGATGAGACAACATTGGCATACCTTGTCCCAGGGTGTCCTGAAGGCCGGGATAATATAGCCTGACACTCAGGCTAGGGACAATAACAAAATAGACTACCACTGGGTACACCAATACGCAGTTCAGGAGAGAGTAGCGAGCGACCTGCTAAACAGTGCGCCACAGAAAGCCCTGGCAGACTTCGACCTGGCAGACGTACTTCCCACAGAAGAAGTCTAGCAGCTGATTCTGTTTTCACATCATTGTTTGTGTTCAGTGCGAAGAGCATGCTTAAAATTAGAAAGTAACGGCTCATGTACTGCCGTCGCGGTTATGGTTCTTTTCCACCCGTCCGGGGATGTTTCCGTTTCTGTCTCTATTTTCTTGTACAGGAACAAGACACCCCTTTCTCTTGTCTTTGCTTTCCTGGACAGAAGTAAGACAATCCTATCTTTAAAACATAGACACGTCCTTGTGTTTGAAAGTCAGTAACGGTTCCGGTTTCGAATAAGGACCGCCTTGCGCATTATGTCAGTAACAACATTAACAGTCATTCAGAAGGTTCATGAAGCTAGCGGGGCTACTGTTCTGTGTTGGCTGTTGCTGACCCTCCTGATTAGCCTAAAGTAACTAGAGAGGAGAAGTATTATGGTTGTTGATTTTATACGGGCTGATTTTATTCCAATGATATTCTTGTTTTGCTATCGAATACGAAGTTGATCCTTGTTGGACAGGCGCGATTCGGTTTTTTTCTCGTTAAAAGGCGTCGTCTATATTTAATGTTTTCAAGACAAAGTTGAGTTTGAAAGAAGTAAGTCCAAGGGCTGCGTCGAATATACAGACGCTGCTGCAATGATTCTGTCCCTGTGGTCTTGGTCTGGCAACCGGCCAAGTTGGAGCGCAGGAAAATCAACACAACAGGACCATCAACACCCATGGCCGCGAGGGCCATGGCAAACCCATTGACATGCTGGTGGAACATTATAACAATTATGTATATTATCTTCAGCATGATTCCTGACAACAATGTGCAAAACATACAACTATTACTGGAAACAAGCTAAAAACATACAAAACATACATATACCCTATACTATGCATAAGTTGCTTATCTGATAGCATTGTTGAACAGCATTGTACCAGACACACAAAGAGACAATACATATCATTCATATGTCCATTGTAAACCTTCCATGTTGTTGTAGTTGTTATCCATCTATCAGTTCTGTTATCTAAACCTATTGTTTCAAATTACAGGATCCTGAAGGCTGTGCTGAAGACATCTGGTGGGCATTTGAGTTTCCAGCACGCCAAGGATGCATCACTATAAATGTTCGATGAGGCTAGGGAATTCTGTTCCAAGCTATTCACCACAAGGCAGACTGTGCGCCACAGTACACCATCTGCAGACAGGGACTTCAGACTGATTACAGATGCCATTGTTAATGGGAAGACTTACAACATCACCCCAGGAAGAAGATTGCTAGGTAATGAGACATTTGAGGACCCAATCACTAAAGGCATGGCAAAGATGGAGGCATTCGTCTCAATCTGTTATCTGTAACAATCTCACATGAAATGTAGCAATGTACGTAAAGAATCACGTTAAATCCTCTATGTAACGAGTTGCTGTTTATGTATGTTTAGTAATTTCGTATCTGTACACCAAAGGGAGGTCGTTGGCAGTGGCAGATATGTTGATCTACGTGTTTACCCGGTATTGCCCCGAAGACACTGAGCGACTGACACCTTTTGCGCACCCCCGCTGTTTCGAAGTGGGTTAGTCCGAAAGTTTGACAGCCGCGTTGGCTCCTCTGTTAGAAAGTTTTGGGTTAGGACTGCCTTCACAAAGTTAGAGGGGAGTGCAGCCTGGCGCTCTAGGTTCTGCAAAAGTTCATGAACCCTTTGGCCGACCTCAGGGTCAGCCAGAATAAATGAGGAATTAATGAATTTGACGTTCGGTTCGAGCTAAACTAAGAAGGATTGTTTCTTGTTAGACGAAAAAGAACTCCGAAGCTGGGAAGTACTCCGAAAGAAAGACCTGGGAGTTCCTAAATTCAGCTCCATCCCGCACGGACTTACTGGGCTGGGATCGACTTCTTCCACTCCCGAAACAATCTCGCCGCTTCTTCGAGAACTTTTCAGACCCGTGTCTCAACTTCCTTTGCGACGGGGACAAACCGCTCAGTGTCTGAACTGCCATACGTCCCATAAATTATGATAATGAGCTGGAATGTATTTTACACTTAATCGTGCCAAAATGTACCTCTTACTATGTTTAACCAATGTATGTGCAAAGATCACTGAAAGAATGCAAAAAGGAATATAAATCTGAAAGAAACAAAATGGGGTCCATTTGGACCCCGTTCGGTCATTGCCGTCACAAAAAAAGTTCGGGTGTTTGCGGGTTAAGAGAATGTTACAATGTTCTATATCCTAGCGACTAAATTTTTTGATCAAAATCTTGTAATCTTGTAATAATCCACCTAAGGGAACAGGTGTTTATGTACCTGAGTGTTATTGCTGGTGAAATGAATAAACTGAAACTGGAAAGTGGAGGGGACAGCCAGCGACGCAGGCAGGGTGTTCCCTGTTTGAACCAGCGGTGGTTTGAACACGAAACGCACAAGAAGATGCTCCTGTCCCTGACCACGGAAAGCCAACATTGCGCCGAATGCGAGGTGCGAGAGGACTTCCAACCGGCCCTTCTTCTCACCCAAACTGCACGCAGACCTTTGACAAAAACGTAAAGATGGGGAGTAGTGACCGAAAGATAGCAAAGAAGAAAACGGAGAAGGTCCTGCAGAGTGGATTGGTGCCAGACACTTCGTGTTCCGACAACTACGGCAAGATAATCAACGGAACCAATGATGCCCTACGCGACGCTGGCCCTCCGCCTGCAGAGAACTAGAAGCAGGATTGTCTCCAACACAATAGAAGAAACCACAGAAATCGAGTCTTCACCCTGTGCCTTGCAGTGTCTGAAGGAGGGAACAGCGACAAGAATTCGATAGGGATAGCAAGCCGGTAGGTAGGCCACTATATTGTGAAGAGATGCACTAGTGCTTTATACACGGCCCGACGACACCACAGTGACACAGACTTTTTGCTGAAGTAGAACGACTTCGCCAGACCATCGTAAATTGCATATCAGGTGAACATTCTAGCTGTAGCTTTGAGTTTGGGTGTCCAGAGTACATCCCATACAGCGGCCGCCCCGCCCCAGAGATACCAGGAGGAGGAAATTTGGTGTTGACTGAGGGCGGCCGCAAGACCCTTGAAGACTTAGTCGACTACAGGCTCGCCCCAGAGACAGTGAAAAGGCAGAGGAAACTGATGACGACCAACAAAAGCGAAGCGTTCCACAATCGGGCATTGAAGCCGTGCCTAAGGCGTAGACCTTCAAAAGAAACTACGGCCCCCGGGTCCACGCCGCTGGCCTGGCGGACTCAGTCGGGTCCGGTGTAGCCATCCGCCGGACCAACGACGCCTTAGACGCATCGCATTCCCAGGGCAGTCCGGGCACAGCCGTGCTCGAAGCAATCGACAGACAAGACGAATATCACAAGAATAGAATAAAGACTATAAAATACAAGATGAAGCGCCACTATCTGCAAAAGGCCAAGTTAGAACAGAGGGATACACAAGGAAATGGATATAGGACGGACTCCGTGCACCCTATGTCCACTAGGAGAGACCCATCCCTATGCCAGTGAGACCTCAAAAAATCAAAATTTAAAAACTCTTGTAGAACGACTAGTTTTTTTGAGTGTTAATATTATACCCGTATAGGCGATCATATATACGAGAATATCAATATAGAGGTTAGTGTATAATGTGATGGACGGAGAAATGGATATGTTACCCCGAACGTATTGAAGAATAGAAAAGCCAGCAGGAAGGGGACAGGATACGCGTCACTGGTAAATTAATTTTGGAAGCTTAGCACGTAGGAGCGATAAGGAATGACATTGAGAAATTAGAAAGGGTCAAGTGTAAGGCTACACCTGCACTTGCAGACGCCTTCGTGAGCCCACGTCTAAGATTATTATGGTTGATATTAAAGTACATTTGACCTTGCATGCCGGACTGGTGGGGCTTGTGTGTTGTACTCTGTTCTCCCTCAAATCCACCGCAGCCCTCGAGCAAGACGGACCGGACACGAGATGGGAAGCTACCCATGGACGTGCCGGGATGGTGGCCGGATCACCCAGGGGCGAGTGATTCATCAGAGAAGAGACATTTCACCGGACGCCAAAGATATAAAGAAGACGACCAGCAAGGAGAAACTCACTCCAAATCTGGACTTCCCAGCGCAGAGTACTAGCAACAACGACAAACGATCATCATGGCAACGGCACCAAACTACGAAGAAGAGGATTGGACGATCTATGGTACGCCGGACGACGACTCTGAGGCCGACTTCTACCCCGGCGATGACGTCGACGGACGGTCGTGGAGGTACCGAGCTATCCTAGCGGGCCTCAACCCCCAGACCGAGACAAAGGGGGAGGAGCGGCATAAAACCGAGATCTATGCCCGCTACCTCCTCGAGAAGGAGCTACCCTACGTTACGAAGTCAGCGAGTTGAAGCGGGCCGTCCAAGGACTCAGGCGGGTAGTGAACATTTTGAAGGGTGCGGAGCGGGGCCGGCCAGTGACCAGGAATCTCCACTTATACCTGTGGAGGTACAACGAGGAAAGGCGGGATGTCCCCATCCCCGAACGGGATCCCCGGGAATTCCCCATGGTGGCCTTCGTGGCGTCCCTCGAATCCTATCCCAACCAAGAGTTCGATATCAACGCTGACATCAAACGACTCAGAAAACACCGGAGAGGATGGAGGAATCTGCAAGACATTCTGCGACGGATGATCCGGGCGCGGCCACAGAAGAGCCCTGAACACCGAGACCGCTTTCCGGGGCTGCACGCCATCGCCATAGACGAGACGGGCGACGGCTGGGAGGAACCCATATATTCCAGGCCCGAGATCTGGAGGAGCCCAGACCCTATCATGAGGAGGCCCGGTTGCGATAAATGGACTGGAATAACAAATGGACTTGAATAATATGGACTATAGGGATTCGATATTGGAATTGGGACAGGTAGGAACATTCTCTTGTATCAGTTAGCAGTATATTGGGCAGGGGTCCCTTAAACGGATAGCCGGGTCTGTATGTGGGTGACCCTCAGGGAGTTGCGACCCTGCCCGAATTAGGTGAGCTATTCTGTAAAACCCCACTAGTAACTACCCCTCGTCGAAAAGTAGGTTCTGTGTTTCCTGCACAGATTCTCCCCCCTCCTCTGTCTGTACTGAGTACAACACCTTGCAACACCTCCTCGGGGAGTTGCGACCTTGCCCGAATTAGTGTTAGCTATAGCTCTGTATACCGGAGGGTGACGCCTTATCATTGGCAACTTCTGCTTTGGGTTGAGTAATGCCAGCATTGTCTCCCCTTGTACCTCCTGTACAACCGAGATTGATCTTGCAATTTTGTTTATGTTCTGCTGATATGATGTTTGACGTGCCGCAATTTGAGTTTTGACTAGTGCGACAAATTCTGTCGATTTTGCGTTGGCGGTACCACGACTGTTACCGTCTTGTAGGAGAGGAAAGAGTAGCGACAAAAGCTCCCTTGTCTTGACTTTCCTGAATAGAAGTAAGACAATCCTTTCCTTTGTCTTTAGTCTCTTAGTCTGATAAAACGAATGTTGTGAGAGTTCTATATGAACGGCCGTCCGTTCCGCTAATCCGTTTAAAAAGGTGAGAATGTTCCTTCCGTTCCCAAATTGCGAAGTTTTAATGTTTGATAATTAAGTGCCGCGTTTGATTTGGAAATTGTCAAAAGTGTTTCGAATTATCAGTCTGATCAAAAAGAGGAATGTTTTCACTGCAGAGGAGTCTCTTTCTTTCCCTTTATCCATTGTTGTTCGAGAAAAGTTTCTATGCAAGAGAAAAAAAATCGTAAACCCTGCGCAGCGTAATAGCTGCTGGACAGGCACGATTAGGTTTTTTAATGGGAGGCTCAACTGGCGTCATCCTACGCCTGCCTCAGATTCTAGCTCCCTCTTGTTCGCCTTGTTAGAGTACTGGTTTAATTATCTCGGTGGGCCTCCCCACGCTAATCCAGAATTGTAGTGGGCCTCCCCACGATGGTTTTCATTTTCAAGTAACAAAGCAAGTTTTTAACAAGCAATGTAAAGTATGGCGCAATGTGAAGATTGCTAGTATTCTGGCCCATGTTCCCGGAGATACTGTATGGTGAAAAATGTATTGAATTCAGCCAGAAGTGTAACGGTTCACCCTGCTGTGGGATGACCATTTTTGTGGAGAACGTGCGAAGTAACGTGAAAAAAAAACGAAGATAGAACGCTCTAAGTTTCCTTGAATGATTGCAATGTTATCCGAAAGTTGTATCCTCTTCTCTTGCCTTGCGATGATTTTGTACCGAGTGTTAAGAATGATCGTGTTGTTAGCTCGCCGCAGAGGCGCAGTTTGATTGATCAGAGTGTTGTTGAGTTCCTTTTACGATTATATGTTGATGACGAGATGTAACTTATACGACTCATGTATTCTTTTCTTGTATCCGTATGTATTTGATATTAACCGCATTTATTTGATTAGAAAAGCCAGTAATTTGAAGCGACCCTCTAGTAATAGTGTATCACGATAGGTTGTGACACCCTGAAACACCGCTTGTTTGAAGTTTAGGTAGCCGCGTCGCGGACGACGCTCGTTCAAAGCAAGGGGGGATGTAAGAGACCCACCCTACAGTAGGCACGCTACCCTAATTATAACTGACGTATCAATATTGTACACAGACGCTGTATCTTATCACGTGGCGCCTGTCACTCTCAGAGGAGAACTTGCAACCTATGTACCTCGTCCTTGAGCCGATAGGGTAGGGTTACTAATGTTTTGTAGCTGGTCCTGATAAGACGGCGATGAGCCGGTTATGAGCTGTGATCTCCCACCCACCGAGGTGTGTGAAGAAGTTATTAATTTGAGTAATGAATACTGGACGATGTCAACACTTGTAAGGCGTTTGGCAACTGACAAGTGAAGGGAAGTCCCGCGTCCCCGTTAGAGACAGAATTATCTTCGTACATCAGCCTCGGCTAGTAGTAAGTAGTAGCTGAAATGTTTCCGTTGAAACTATCTTATTCGGAACTAGAACTTTGACGATTGGAGGGGTTTCCCCATTCCGTGACCGGTCATGTAGAGGACATGAACTCTGCGGAGGTTACTCAAAAGGTTAGGTCATAATCCTTAAAAATGAAAGTTTTAATGAAGCAAAACTCGGATTTCTCCCTCGAATGTCTACTCAATTCGACAGATAGTCTTCAAAATGATATATAGTTCACGTCGAAATTCCAATGTTTTGACCAATCGACTCCTGAATTTCATAATGAGAATGTACAAATTTGGAAAAGGGAGGAACCCAGCATTGAGGAAATAAAAGTAGGAAACTCGTAGAAATCAACAGAGAAGGAAGCTCCGGCAGACTCCAAGAACCAGGGAGACTCTCACTCCAAAGACCAACAAGCTCGGCTGAACTTTTCCGGCGGAGTGCCATCTGATTGTCTCCCCTACAGTCTGCCGAGCTAGAAGAGGGACATCCCCGTCTCGTGGTGCGTTGCCAACGTCATCATCGTCGTGAGATTGTATTAGAGGGTCGTGACGCAATAAAGTAACCTACGAAGAACTGCGGGACCCCGAGCCTTCATTCGTCGTCATCACAGCACATGGTCGACGGTCCGGGGAACTCTGTTCGCCGGTCCCGACGTATCAACACCAAGGTTACGGCCTGAGGTTACACATGGAAGGCCTGGGAGGGTACAAAAGAGGATTCACCTATTTTTTTTTTTTACTTCTATATACCAATGGGTACCCATGCACTTTTATTTTATATGGAAAATAGATATGTTAACCGGAAACCGCAAGATGTTCATCGAGCCCAATGTACAGGTATCTATATATATGTAGCTACCTGTCTTATGAATTATTGTTTCTTAGCCTTTATATAAAGTTCTGCTAACACGTAGACTTCGTTGTCCTCAGGAAAAGTATGTGTTTGTGTGTGTTGAACCAATCACAAATGGCTGTAACATCCAACAAACTCATCTAAAGCTGAACCAGCCCCCACTGAACCAGTGGCACAGTCCCCGAAGTCTGGGTTTCCAAGAGGCTGGAGACAGCTGTAAAAACAGCCCTAACCTTAACAAACCCTGAGTTAGCTGGATGTTCTCCCGCAAGCCAATCAATTAACTTCAGTTACGAGTCAGCCATTTGCTCTGTCGACATTGTTTACATGCTTCTCAGTGCAGTTTTGAGATTGAGGGGGGATCAGTTGTTGCAAGCTGTGATAACTTTGTTGCAAAATGATACCGGAGTATGGATCTTTTCTGTGTACGAATTTTGATGCTCTATATGGGCTGGTATTCGCAGCTTATCTGTGTTGTCTGATGCTCATCTCAGGTTTTGCTGTAGAGGAAACACAAGGAACAAATATTAGAACGCTGCTGAAAATTGTGTTTCTCAAAAGTTGGCACCGACCGAAAACATGGCAGAAAATAGTCAATATTGTTTCCACGTTAGCAGTTACTTTTCAGGTTGCGAAGAATAATTTGTTGGAGTACTTGGAGCAACTCAACCATGTCACTTTTTAAAAATAGCATTCTCAAAATATATGAATATCTTCTTGGCTTGACCATACATCAAGACTACATAAACAACACGAATAAGAAAATATCCTTTGGCCTAGACTATGTTATTTTGAACAACCTCCTTGATTTGAACAAGTCTCAGTCGCCCGATAATATTTGAGTTCACAGTTCTCGTCCGCCAACACGTAAACAAGATAATCCATCACAGATGTCAGCCGCGACCAGCTTACAACTCTTGGCAAGTTTTCTCAATAACATCTAAAAACGGCGAATTATCCTCAGCATAGTGCAGGGTATTTTGAACAATATTAAACTAGAGATTCGGGACAAAAGGTTTGGACAAACCAAACATGATATACTGTCCTTGGGCACGATGGCCAGACACATTCCACAAACTGCATTCAGTACACAACAAGACGTGACTCAACTAAACGGCAGAATCGATCGACTTTCCTCGACAAGAACTTGTCGACAGCTGCATACGAATAACCATAACATTTTGAAGATCCATTGTACAAGGTGTGTCGGTCACAAAAGTGACATTTGTAAAGACAAAAGGATCTGCAAAAGAAGTACCCACCTCTCGCCACCGCCCTTCCTCTCCAACTAAAGAAGCTGGGTGGCAGTGCGACGCGAAATTCTGCTTATATCCTTCCGCCACGGACCTTGTCAGATGGCATGTGTACCAGCAATTACACCATACGAAACAAAGATTATTCTACAAATTAATACTACAAATACTACAAATATAACAACGAAAAAATGAGGCAAACTGTTTAAAAGCGAACAGTTATTACTAGATGCTTCGTACTTGCCCGCACTACTTTCTGGCGGCGATTGTGTAAATCCTGTCTGAGGTGGATATTCGGTGGCGAAGCCCAGCGAGGCTCGCTTAGGGTTTGTCCAAGTTTAAGTTACAGTATTGGCACTGGTGAACAGCCAGCCAAATCACCTATGTAGGGAGAGCTGTCCTACGAGAAAGAGAAACATTGCCGTAGGTTAAGGCTACGAAGTAATGTCAACTTTTAAGTCCAGTTACATATTGCATATATGTATGGTTATAATGCTAGCACAAGAAATGTTTGGCGAGGTTACGGACAAAGATCTTTCAGTCGCATTATTCTAGATGGGAGTCTTAATCCCTCCTATGATATTGCAACATGATGTGACCCAACACTAGTTAGCATGGTAACAGACACAACATTGGTTCAGGTCATTGTGGTCACTGTTTGGAGAAGAGGAAGAAAAAAAAAGTGAGCAAAAACGATATGTTTTCCTTACCTGACCAACCCTAGCAAAAACCTAGCAGCTGCAGTGTTTTGGACTCGGGATCATATAAAAATCAAGTCTGGGTTTGTTGCCCGGGGATTCTTGCACTTGTCACATGAAGGTCTAGGGTAGGTCTTTGGGCTTAAGTATAGTTAACTTACACGCACAACAAGGCACAGTGATCGATTGTACTCGCTCGAAACTCTACTTTTGTTTGGTCCCCCTAGCAGCTTGTTCTGGAACTGCAGGGGAGTTTCCGGTGAAATTTTTCAAAGTGGATAAATCCAGAAAGGAGCAATGTATTTTCATCATTTTCGGTATGTAGGTAGACAGAGATGTATATAATGAAATACAAATTATGCATAATTAAGGAGGAAATTCGGTAATTCCAGTGTTTGACATGATATGACTTTCATACATGTAATGTGTATAACCTATTCTCGGCTTTCACGTGACGTCACGGGGGTTGCGCAATACAGGCGGCCGCCATTTTAGGTGTACCTCAGCGCCTCGGCTGTGAAAGGCCGGCCCGGCCCGAAAGTGTCGCCGTTCGCACGGCACAAGAAATCAACAGCTACACGATAATTCTGCAGCCGTTGATGGTTAAAAGATGAAAAGGATTTCAAACAAATTGTCACCTTTGTGAAAGAATAGGAAGCCTTTTGATGATATAACTAACGTATGTGTGAATGGACTTCAGCGGCTATCTGCTACAGGGAGTCCTACTGAGGACAGGAGCCGTATGTCTGTCACCTAAGTGTCATACTTTCTCAATAAATGAATTGAAACAAAGAGAACCTGGTCAGTGTGTCTTGGGCAGTTCTGTGTGCGAGTCACCGGTGTGTCTGTCCGAGTTTCCTTGGTCTGTGTGTCTGATTCCTTCTCCGAGCTCTCCCGACAAACTTGCCGTAGCGGGACCCTGAACCAGTGGAGCGGGTCGGTCACCTTCAATCAATGGTAAGCCTACGTTTTCTTTTAAATGCAAATCGTTGTTTGTACTAGAGATTGCTGGTTCAAAATTAATGGTTTTGGGTCAACCTCCCATTATGTTGCATAATGCTAGAGTTTTGCATGCCCGCGGGCGACTTTTACTCTTAATCTCGCCCTTTCAGTTTCACCGCGCCGCTTTAACTTACGGCGTGAATTTGTTTTGAAAAGTACACAAAATACTAGCATCTCTTTGTTGGACTTACATAAAAAAATTCACATGACGGCTTGTGATCTTTGTCGACAGAATTTTTTCGACCGCCTTGAGTTTGCGGAAGTAAATTATAAGTGTTGGAAGGGGGCATTTTTGCGTACCGGTAGTTGTAGTTTTCCGGTGTAATTTTACAGTAAAAAAATGGCTAACATCTCACAAGATGTACATCAAAGGACCTGACGGCGTTTTTAGTGCTAAGATCGGACATTCTGTTGGGCTGACACGGTGAAATCGTTCGGAGTTCTTTTAGCACCAAGGCGCAATGTCTTCTGACTGCCACGCGTATCAAAATCACCGTGTAAAGTTATGTTTAGTCGGTATTTAATGGGTACTTACTTTATTTTTCTAGGTGTCGAACCAGCGATCACGATGTTGCCGTCCCCGCCTGCCAAAACAGTACCAGTGTTGTCCCAGTATGCAGCTTCTTTAGAAAACCACCTTCTTCTTTGTAATCCTTTCTTCCGAGGTTGAGAGTAGGAACCCAGTCAACATTGTGTCGGTCCCAGACGGGTGCAGCTTTCCCAGACACAAAATGGCGACCGCAAACTCGTTGAGTGTCGAGGATATTTTTTGTGGCCGTATCCCCGCGGCTGATCGCAGAAATCCACAATCTCCGACGTTCCTCGGTCAGCTTTTCGTGTTCCTCTCCTTGATTGGTAACCACCTTTGGCACACGTTGAAAAGATACGCTGTTTTCGACACTTTTTGACCCGCAACCGACCACAATACAAAGAACCATGCTCGTCCAGTGCAGGCGGCGCTGGTTTGTAGGTACACCAAAATGGCGGATAGCAACCGTTGCTAAGGTCGGGTCACGTGACTGAAAGCCGAGAATAGCAGGTGGAAAATAAACAGATACCAATTAATCAAGTAGAATTTCAAAGTTGTGACATGTGTAAGTTATTTAAAGGTTAACATCACTATGCATATATTATGTAGAGGTCATTTGCATAATTAATTATGACATATTGAAATGAAACATTGCCAAAGGATAGGGCTTTTACATACTAGTATCAAATATATGTAATTTGTGTTTCATGGAGATGAGGTCTCCGAATTCTTGTTCTTTATCTGCATCTTTATCTGTCTCTGTATAGCCAGTATAACCGCCCTTCGGCGTAACATATTACATGTAGCTTCGCAGGCACGCGGCGCGGCGGCAGCTGGGTAAGGCACCCCGAATGACCTGTTGTTTAAAACTGTCTAGTGACGATACTCCTACTGCACTTGGTGGCAGCGAGTTCCACTATATGATAGTTCTAGAAAAAAAAAGTTTTTGAACACCTGAATCCTTGGTTGATCACTATGGTACTTTATCAACCCGCCAACTAGCCACAGAAGAGAGAACTACACCATGCGCCGGCAGACAAGGAGTCTGACACACACTGTAGCCGTGAAGATGGCTATTGGACATGCCCTGTACCCGAGAGAGCCAGCTTTTAAATCGAGAGAACAGCGTTGGAACAGCTTAAAGCTACGCAGAAACTCGGACAGACACTTTACAGACCCATCCTGGCGGGGCCTTGTCATCAACGGTCTAAAAGAGTCACACAAGGCGTTTTCTTTCACCATAAAACGGCACAAGGTGAAGACAAAAAATAGTAGAAAGTCGACAGGTAACCTATTTCATGCCGACGCTCAATGCAGATTCAGCGACTGCTCTGTAAAGGCAACTGTTACTTTCTCAAAGGAAGACCTTCTTGCAATTGTGCAATATTCTGGACGTGTACGCCATGCCGCCGGGGAAACCCATGCGCGGTATATACGGGGAGATGAAAGACAAAGTTTGAAAGAGGTATACGTACTCAAGTACAAGCCTCCCCGGCGAGAGCGCCTAGATAGACTCGGGAATCTGGACCAGCAGGAGTATGATTCTGGGTGCAGGCAATACGGAATACACCGTGTTGTATGCTCTATATATCTGATAATTACATCAAGATCCTAGCCTTCGCAGACTTGTTGACGACAATGTCTGGGCGTCAAAGCAAAAGCACATCGAGTGAATCCAAGATCCTCCAGACATGCCGATGTACAACATTACAACGTATGCTACAAAGAATGGCCAGAAGCTCCCGTACTACACCACAGTGAGGGGGAGTAACAGCCTGGAGGGTTTCCACAAGTACCTGCCTAACATGATTCCGGGGCCCCACTGTGCAGCGATCCCCTTTCAGGTCTACTTGTTAAGTGGGATAGCCAGGCGGAATGCTAACAGAGAGGCCAACTGTGCTGGGGAAAAAGGGACGGAAGAACACAGTGTACACCATCCCTCTAATCCTCCGTTTAAACGAGAGAGGAAAGCGATTTTTCGGAGAAGAAGAAGAGGTCAACTTCCGTCCACCTGTTCCTGTCGGCGAGGAGAACATTGGCCTGGAATACCTGTTTGCCCAGTCATCGCCGGACTTCTCCACTGATAAGCATTATGCAGAGACGCGTCAAATGCTCCAGACCGGAAAGGAGGGAGATGACAGCGAGGAAGAGGACATCCTGGAGGATGGTGATGATAATGGATATCGTAGTGAGGGCGATGCAGAGGTGTCAGACCCGGCTACCTTACGTGGAGCTGTCCGCATTCGATTCAATGAGAACAGAGTGGCACCTGAGCTGGACCCGGTGATGGAGGATGTCTGCGGATCAAGTCATCTGGACGGGTTCGATGCAGTGGAGGATCTCGCCAAGGTGCTAGTGGACATTGCATTGTTGGACGAAGGCAAGTTGTCCCTGTCCGAAGACACGCGGTCCAAAGTCCAAGCTTAGGCTGTGCTTAGTATTCATACATGCTACAGCCAGGCAACATTTACATGTACTTGGTCTTTTTTACTTTGGGTATGGCCTAAATAAGATTGTGCAAAACAGGAACAAGGCAGAAAGAGTCATTTAAACCTTTTTTTCCCACATGTACTTCATAAGCATAGTGTCATGATGGCTTTGTGGCCATGTGGGAAAAAAAGGTATTCACTACAGGCCAGGGATGGAAACGGAGCCTTCCGCAGCGTTGTAACCCGGCATCTCCTCATGCCCGAAAACAAACACCTAATTGAGGCAGAAGAGCCAGTGGTGAGCTTCCGGTATGGCCTCGATGGGAGACCACAGGCCAAAAACACCACAATCGGGGCAGTTATGTCCTGCATAACACCCGTGAGGGATGTGCAGGAAGCGCAGAAGCACCCCCGGTCTGTCCGTGATGAGTACTGTGTGTTTCTGTTTAGTGGTATCACGGTGGTCAAATCCGGGCCCAAATGTCCCACCCTTCTTTCGAACCGAATCACGTTCGATCTGACGTAATTCGAACCGAACGGGCGTTCGATCCGCGGTTACTTGAGGTCATGTACGGTAAACCTGCTACTTCAAGCCCTTTTTTTACACGGGTACCGCCTAACAAAAAAATGCACCTTTTCACAAATATAAACCGTTTTCTGTACAGTACATCTGTGCCGTCACTTTATAATGAATATGTAACATGTAACAAAGCTACTAACGCCATCGTGGGTGACCTTGAAGATCTTGATTCTTGTTTATACCAGCATCAATTACAACTTCCCCCCATCCAAGCGGCGTGACATGCGTGCAAACATGGTATTTTAACCACTTCCAAAAATCGTTCAAATTCCATCATTGACGGCTTGTTTGAAAGAGCAACGATTTTCGCAGATTTCTGTCTTAGGGATTTTTCAAATATAGCCGCGCTGAGGAATTATGGGTATTTTAAGGTTAAAATGTGCATTTTTCGCTCCTATTTTGGCTGTAATTTCAGTTTTAGTCAAAAATTCAAAAAATCCTAAGACAGAAAGTTTCGTTTTACTGTAGTAGTTGAGAAAATCCAAAAATCAAACCTTATTTTTTATGTTTGGGGCCCCTTAAAATCAGTTGTTTGGTTCCCATAAACCGTTTTTAAAATTGGCAATTGATCGCCTTTGGAAGCAAATTCACACGAAGTTGAGCAAAGGCAGTGAAAGACCAACATTTGAGGTGAATATAATCGCTTGTAACATTTTATATCTACAATATATGCATAATTCATTTATTCATTCATACTGTTCAAAATTCCTTATCTGCCATTTGCAAGTATTACCAGAAATTGATTGTACTTTTGGCAAATCTGATTTCCTTGATGTGACAGTATCTTTCAACTTCTATCCATTAATATCAAATAGCTTCCTCATGTAATTAGGTAAATTCTTGTGGAATTAAAGATTGTGTAAAAATAATAATTATATGAAACATTAGGAAGTGTTGCCTACAAGCACTTTTATCCTTGTTAGGCTTTATAGGCAAGGAGGATTATGAGGAGCAAGTACAGTCGGGCTCCCGTGTCTTCAGGGAGATGGAGGATCTACAGCAGAATGGATTCGACCTGACAGTTGTGGACGAAAGCGGCCAGGAAAGGGCCAAACACGTCAACATCAATTGGTAATGACTTTGTTCTTTTCTGATACTATACATATACATTTTCTACTATCATTTCATAGTAGAAATCCATTATTTACTAAAAAAGAGACATTGTATTACATTACAGGTACATAGTATCTGACTGGAAAGCTCTGGCAGAAATGATGGGTCTTGTTGGACCAACGGGTAATGTAGAATTACATTTACTTGTACTGTCAATACCGCTAGGCGCTTTTCAGTTTAAATTATATATCAAGCCTATGTGCAGTTGTGCGTATTTCCAGACATTTAGCCAAAGTTCTCAACACCACGCAGCAAAACCAATGCTGATATACATCATGCTGGGCTAACACTGCGGAGAGTACCAAGTTCGTTGAGGAGAAAAATCCTGTTTTCAAACGTCTTCACGTCAGAACTAAGAGAGTCGTACAAGAAGAAAAGGACGGAAGGAAAACGAGTCTTCAGAAGCGTACTAGCTGGGAAAGTTGTCAAGAAGTACCGAATGATGAAGCTTTACCTGCTCCTCCACCCGCCCCAGCACCCGTCCAGCCAGCCCAGCGACCGCCCGTCCACACGCGCTCCGGCCGTCTCAGCCAGCCCCCCACCCGGTTTATGGACCTTGATTACAACTGAAAATAACCTTCCGAACTCTAATTGTTATCTTGAACTTACGGACTCTACTTATTATCTTGTACAAACTCTAATGGTTACCTTGAACTTACGGACTCTACTTATTATCTTATACGAACTCTAAGTGTCCCATTGTTGTTGTTTTTTTTTCTCCTTTGAATGCACGCCGTACCCTTCTAGCTGTTTTGTTTACAATGTTTAATTTCATTTGTTCGTACTCAAAGTAATGGCACCAGCGCCCAGTTTTACGACAGTTCGTCCGTATGTGCCTCCCAATGTTTACTCGCAAGCTGTGTTTACATCCATTCCTTATGTTCGACCACTTCCGTTTTGGCACGCCTCGCTTGCTAAGTTATATGTTTCGCACATTGTAGTCTCTAACGTTACACGCCGTACTAAGTTCTCCGTTTCGCACCTTGTTGTAGATCGTTAGCTAGCCAGTCCCTTTTTCGTTCGAGGACGAACGACTAGTGAGGGGGGGCCAGTGTAGGGAATAGGAAACAGACATCTGTGCTCTGTGCCCCCACCCCAGTCTCTGTTACCAATTAGTGATGCAAATAAAGTACCTCCGACCGCGTGGTCGGGGCAGTTCTGAGTTGTAACTCTCGGAGTCAAGTCGCTTTATCCCCGCTCTCGGCTACGTTCTTTATATGACTATGTTCTCAAGAATGTGTGATGTCATGATGAGTAAGAAGACATCCTGTCCGAAATATATAAAAAGAGGAACTTTCTTGAGAGAACAGTCGAGTTCTAGTTGGTAGTGCGTGCGTGTGCAGTCCGTGGTCAGTTTGCAGTCGGCTTGAGTCCGTCCTGTCCGTGTTACGCCGCCCGATGAAGTAAGTTATTAGTTAAGTCAACACAACGCAATGTCCGAGTACATGTTCTTGTAAATGTCCGTGTAAATGTCTTTGTAAGCGATCACGTAACTGTATTTGTATTCGTAACTGTATGCAGATTCGTACTGTAATACCTTTGTTGTAACATGCTTAGTAACCTTATGTTGTAGTATTGCACCTGTTCGTATGATAAACTATCAGGCAAGAAATCAGGATCCAGTGGTCGAACATTCTGTGTTTGGTTTACCTAGTTAAGGGTAGTTAAGCAAAAACTGGGTTGTTACATATTTATTAGGTTCTCTAAGCCTAAAATATCAGTGCTTTTAAGACTAACGTTCCTTCAATTATTAGTTTATTACATTATTTACATTGTTTAAATTGTTTCAAATTCTCTAGTACAATGAAATTAAAGGTAAGGATTAGATTAATAGGGATATATATACGCACTCAACTTACAGCATAGCCTTCTGACAAATACCCGCAGACGAACATTGTTGCAGCGTGTTAAAGATATACTAGATTATAATGGTTATTCCTTTCTGTGGTAATTCCTTACTGACAACACACATTGTGACCCTGAATATGTAGGAAAAATACTGAGAAGGAGACTTACAGATATGTATATACAAACATTTTTTTCATACTCTGTCAACCAATAGTGGCAAGTTAAGATTTTACGCAAAATGTAAAACCACGTACAACATAGAGCGGTATCTAGATCTTGAAAATTTTGAACTACGATCAGCCATTAGTTAAATTAGAGTTAGTGCACATCCTCTGGACATAGAAAGAGGCCAGTATAGAAAATTATCTGTATGTGAAAGAACATGTAAATATTGTTGTGCAAACACCGTGCGAGACGAAATACACTTTATCGCTAACTGTTCATTTTACGACAACGCACGGAATGAGTTATCTATCCAAACCACGAAAATTTATACCGATTTCTCAAAGTTTGCAGACAAGGACAAAACTTCTTTTAACTTCCCAAAACCCACAAATTTTAAAAAAGGTGGGGCATTACGTCTTCCATGGTTTACAAAAGAGAAGGCAAGCCCTTCAGACATAGCTCTAGATATTTATCGCCTACTTTGCAGTCTAAACGCTTTTGTATTTCCTTTGTAGTTTTTTTAAAAATCTATTTCACTGTTCTTTTATCCATGATTGTTTGATTAGTTGTAACTTGCAATAAACTTGAATATATTTAAGTTTTTGTTGTTAGTTAAGATAGATGTTTAGGAATGTAAGCCCATATACTGTATATGTAAACCAATACTGTATTACTAAAGCAGATTGTAAATTTCAAAAGTAAGACAAATACAATCTTGACCTTCAATGTCAATTACAACATATAGCAGAAAAAGATATCCCATCAGCTGTCCAACAGTAATGTTAATAATTAGCATGTATTCTTCTTACATTACAGAGACTGCATCAGATGTTGTGAAGACCCCGAAGGCTGCAGCGACTATAAGGGAAAATCCGTTTGCGCTGGAAACAAAATCAAAAAGGGTCAATGTGTGCAAGGGCTGCAAAGAGCAGTTTGGGGAACCCGTTCCTCCAGCTAATCTGGTGATTCGGCACCGGGACAACTACCCCTTCTTTGACAAAAAGAAGGGGTCAGTGAGGGATAGCTGGGGGAATGGGTACTTCCGTGCGAATGTGGCTTGTATCAAACCACGTTACCCTGACTTTGAGAACCCGGAAATTCGCATGAGAGACCTCCTAGAAGTTCCAAACTTTGACTCGTAGTCAAAGAAGACGTATTGGAACGGGGACGGAAGACGTATTGGAACGGGGACGATTCGCTCAGTGTCTGATTTGCCGTACGACTGCCCTTCTCCGGTCTTGGACTTATCGAATAAAGCTTGCAGACGAACATTGGAGATTCTGTGTTCAATTGCCGTACATAGGTGCATAGGTCTCGCGTGCGGTCACTTATGGGAATACTCCTATTGTGTCTTATATGTTTGTTAAACAGAGCATTACCAATGATCGCAATCTTACAAAAAGCAGTAAGCCTCAATCGTAAATATGGCTATAATCGTTGTGTGGGATTCTGGTAAACTTGAAATGGGAGGTATGAAGTGCCCAAGTGGGGGTGTGGGTCTGAGGAAGCGGCACCGGTTTATTTGAGGGATACTAAAGTGAAAATTGATGTGTCATTCATTTAAGTTTTGAACTCCTGACCTCCGGCGGGTCAGCTTCTTGGAAACCTGTCCGGAGGCGGGGGGCGTGCCCCGCAAGGACGGACACCGGACGAGCGCAGCGGGAAACTTCCTCCGTGTGCCCGGTGGTCCGAGGGTGATGTAAGAAGTTAATTGGTTCCCGCTGTTGCGGGTTCCGTACATCAGCGAAGTTCTAGCTTACCTTGTCAGAACGACTCTGCGCTCTGTCGCATGCAGCACGTAGCGAGCATCCTCTCTGCAAGACATGCCGTCGCCAAGCAAAAGCAAAAGGAAATGCAAGGGCTGCGGCCAGCTCGCCAAGGATCACCCGTACGGCATGTAAACCAAACTTTGCTTTAAGATTACATTCGCAACTGTGTTACGTCTCCTTAAAAATAGTGTGGAAGCGAAAGACAGTCCTGTGGACGTTTAGGCGAGGCACTAAAATTAAAACCCATGGTATGATCCCAGAAAGGAAGTGCTTGTTTAAAAGAAGACACATGCATTTATATTAATCGGTTCGCTAGGATTTAGGTGATAGATGCATAATTATAATTTTGTAATGTTTTCGTTGCACTATAGGTGTCCGACCACGTCAACCATGGTCCTGAGGACGAGGTCATCAATGCGAGAGCCATTGCATGTCGGATGCTGGCAGCAGTGGACAACACACCGTCCCAGCCGGTGAGGAGGATATATGACCAAGTCGTACAAGGAGAGGAGAACTTGGAAGATGTGCCAAACTTCCGGACAGTCCGAACCCAACTGGAGCGTCGCCGGGCATCCCACGTCCCCCCCAACCCAACCACTGTGGAGGATGTCGTCATCCTAGACGAGTGGGCGAGGACATGGGGAGGACGACAGTTCCTGAGTTACCAAGACAACGACTGGGGGATCCTTGTCTTCGGGACAAACAGGAACTTTCGCAAGCTGCGCCATTGTTCTGTGCTGTACATGGACGGAACATTTAAGACATGTCCTAGACCGTACAGCCAGTTCTTCACCATCCACGGGCTGTACAATGGAAGAGCCATCCCGTTCGTCATGGCGCTGATGACGACCAAGACGGTCGGCGCATACCGACAGGTCCTCCAGCATGTCAAAGAGAAAGTCTTGGAGGAAACGGGACACGAGCTGAATCCGCGGATGATCGTGTCGGACTTTGAGTTGGCAATCATCTCCGCGAACGAGTCCGAGAATGCCACTGTCTCTGGATGCTACTTCCATTTTTGCCAAAGTTTGTGGAAGCGCATCCAACACCTGGGCCTGGCTGGGCCGTACCGGCGCCACCCACGGCTGAAGAAGTGCCTGCGCAAAGCCATGGGGATAGGATACCTACCTGTGGCACTTGTGCGGTTCAACTTCCGTGAACATGTCCAATCCCACTCCACCCAGCGCCTGATTCGGCGGTATCCGGCCCTGCTGGATTTCTTCCGGTACATGGAAAGGAACTACGTGGCGGTCAACGTGACGTTTCCTATCCCCCTATGGAACGTCTACAACAGGGACACGGACACGAGAACCAACAACCACGTTGAAGGTAACATTAATTCTTTTGAGCATTTAATGGCATGCATAGATATGAAAATGTTGGTATGACTTTATGGATGTATTCCATATACATTCGTATTGTTTTCTTATGTGCCTAACCATAAATAAATAAACTTTTTTTCATATCTCTGTCGTCGACCTTAAGTACCTTCCTTTCTGCTTTATCACAAAGCAAAGACAATGTTACCTTTCCTCCGTAAACTAGTATTGTTCACAATGATTTCTTATATTCTCGTGTTTTGTTGTTCTTTATTAGGCTTCCACCAGAGATGGAACAACATCATCGGACGGTCCCATCCATCCCTGTGGTTTTTCATCCGGAGGATGAAAGATGAGTAGAAGACAGTCGTGGACGTGACACTGGCAAGCGTCAACAGGGGTGACCGCCCTCCCCCGCGGAGAAGGAAGTGGCGTGTTGTGGGTTTGCGGGGTACAGCGACACGGTCTTGCCCAGTCATAGATAGCGTTTGTAGTGTTGAGGTAGGGTGACGATGTTTAGCTAGATTTAGCAGAGTTATGTGTTGACATGTGTGGTTAGAGCTTAGCGACTATTTAGAATTGTAATTTGTTGCGAGCGTTATGTCCGGTTTGTAGTGGGTGTCCTCGGTTTGTGTTTTTTTTTGTTTGCTTGTTGAAGTTGCCAGAAGTCCTGTCAGGATATAGAGATGTGTTAGAGGTAGGTGAAATCCTTGTAGGAGTTGTTACCCAAATTGAGTTCCGGGATAACGTGATTAGGTTGAGTTCAGTCGGTTGGTCTAATGTCGGCAGGCGCCCCTTGTGGGGCACTATTGATCGCGGTGGTCCCTGGGAATAAAAGTGACGTGTTGTATGCCCTTGCTGTCGCGACGGGCTATGGGTATTTGATGCAATTACAAAAGCAAGTAGTACACGGCACAGGCGTAGCTTTTAGAGTAATCTGGTTCGTTCACCCTTACGAGTTGCAAGTAATCCATGAAAGGCTGATGAGGAGGGGAGCAAATACGTGTGAGTTTATGCGAGCTGGGGTGGTCACGCCCAGGTGTACGTGTCACTACGCCGACTCGCCTCCCCCAGCGTTGCCGCCTGTTGCCTTTCCCGTACCAGTTAATCTCGTTCCCTTGCTGCCCGGGGCGGCACATCCCGTGTTGCCGCCGGCTCCCCCGCCAGCAGCGTCTCCACGGCCGACCCGAAGGGGCCCGGGACACTCCCTAGATAGACAACTTGTCCGAGGTCTGCTTAATCGTAATTAATAGTAGTTAGATGTCCCTTAGCTTTGAAGAAGATAGGTGGGCCACTATGGGCCGTGTGGAACCGACTCGGTCTACCCCGCCGGCGGAGCCGCCGAATTTGGACCCTAATCCCCTGACTAGTACGCAGCGTAGCGTCACTGGGCGGCACCCACGTGTTAGTGAACAGGTGTACGACCCAGACTTCCTGAGGGGAGTGGGTACGACCCTCGTACCCCGTCGAACTCGCCACCGCCCCCGCGCTGGCACAGACCCGCATCGCCCCCGCCGTGCAACAGGTGCTCTATGTCAGGTGTCGCAGCACCTCAGCCAGCCATTCTAGTCCAAAACGAGCGGCGATTGCCAAAATTCTCGAGGGAAGACCCGGATTTCTCTTTCGAAGATTGGCTCGAAGAAGTAGAGCGGGCTATCCGCGCGTGGAATGTCCCCATATAGCAGCAGGCACACCTAATCTGGAGACACCTGGCGGGCGAGGCGCGCGAAGAGGTGAACGTGTTAAGCCTCGATGAACGCGAGGACCCTGAGAGTATTTTGGACACGTTGAAAAGGGCGTTCCGGGACACGGTCAATACCAAAGCACCTCCTCGTCCAACGCTTATGCTCCTCCTGACTCGGCGACGCTTCTGCAAGAATTATTAGAGCTTCGCCGGCTAAACAATGGCTTGACCGAGCAGAACCAACATTTGGCGCGAATAACGGGGACACTTTGTAACGAAATTGACGAGCTGCGCGGCAGGGTCGGCGACGTTCCTTTGGGTGCGTTCAACCGGCCGCCCGTCAGCCAACTGGTGGGAGGTCGGCGTGGCGGTGGCGCGCCTGGTTACGGCTTCCGGCCTCGGATCTAACAACGGTACACCGAGACCGGGCGATCCATTTGCTCCTCCCGCAATGGGGAGGGGCACATTAGCCGAGACTGTCGCCGGGCGGGCCCATCCCCATCACTCAGCCGTCTTCCCGCACCGTTTAATCCGCCGATGGCGGGCGTACCTAGCAACCCGGGAGTCGCGGCACCACCGCCGCCAAACTGGCAGGCTCGGCTAGCGGGGGGCGACTCGCGGAGAATGTAGACAGTTCTGGCTCCCAACCCAGTAGTAGTAGAGATAGCAGCAGGGCGGCTAGCCAGTCTAGTATCAGCTCTTACACACGCTTATGAACATTACTGTTTTTTATTATTTTTCATTGATGACATCCTTTCACGTTGATGGCCTCAATAGCTTCCGCAAGACCACCTGCTCGCAACTGTGAGGACATCCTTAAAGAAGTACGGTGCATGTAAGAGCCACAAAACATCATTTGCTCAGGACGGCCATCTCTCAGTCAGCAAAGTGTCGACAAGGTTTGCAAGAAACAGATGTGCTCCAAATCTCAGGCATGACAAGATTGACCCAGCAACCTTGCTGTCATTTCTCGACTGTAAGTACTGTGAACACAACATGTATATGGGTATTTGGTTATTAATTTGAGGTCAATTGCAATTGAGGGAACTTTACTTTGGTTTGTACTGATACGGTGTGACTCGACGCTAACCTCTCTATTTGGGATGTTACAGCTGTCATCAATTTTAGCGGAAACAACCGATTTCCACTTTTCGCTACGCTGCTAAGAAAGACAGCCAGTATTCCCATTACAGTCAGACTAACTTACAGCCACGCTCTCTAGTCAGCATGTCAACATTCTGTACATCGTGACCAACAGAGGCATTATCAACCAAACGCAAACCGACTCTGGTGGACAAGAGCGAAGAGGTGGGAACCTGTCGCGTGTGCATGGGTTTCGGCAACAAGGATGGGTACGGAGGGTACATTTTTCGGGATCCGGACTCGAGAGTTACGTACACTTTAACTGTGCACAGGCTTATCTACTTTCTGTACAAGGACTGGCTACTTTCTGTACAAGGACTGGCCATCACTACATGGCTACATACACGTCAGCCACAGATGCCACAACAAGTTGTGCATACGCGTGGACCACCTTTCGTATTAACCCTGGTCCACAAACGTCTAAAGGACCCGCTGCTTGTCGGAGAGGACCTTTTCGGGATTGTATTCTATAAGACTAGGTACCGTATACCCCCCCCCCCCCCCATTTACTCATCACTCAGAAAGCACACTAACAAGTATACATACTTCAAGAGTTGTGGCGGGTTTATTTGAGAGGTAATAGAAGTATAGGGACACCCAATGCGCATGTCAATCATGAAAAAGCCTCTTGGCATCAGGACAATCAGAATGGTGTAGACCCCCCGAATAACCAGAATGGTGTAAATCCCCGGGGCCCCCGAATAAGCATAATGGAGTAAATCAGGAAACCCGGACGGAGTAAACCCCCTGAATAACCGGAATGGCGTGGTTAATCCAGTTTCAAACTTTAGACTCGGCTACCTGCCTTTTGACAGAAAGTTGCCAAAATTTCATGGGACGGGATCTAGTTTGTCGATTGAAGAATGGTTAGATGAAATCGAAGGTTTCTTTCAGCTATTCAATGTCCCTGTAGGCCATAGTGCAGGCCTATTGTACCGCCAACTAGAGGGGGAAGCAATGAGGCAGGTGGCCGTTTTATCTAATGTGGATAGGGCAAACATAGACAGGCTAAAAGATAGATTGGTAGAAGCTTTCGGGGACACAGCCCCGGTTTCGGTCCTTATGGGCCAGTTTTACTCCAGGGTACAGATGCCCAGTGAAACTCTGCAGAACTATGCCCTGGCACTGCAGGAGCTGTTGAAAAGAGCCGATAGGCGGAGGGGCAATCCATTAGTGAATAGCGATAGTCTTCTGAGAGATCGTTTCTTAGACGATATAAGGGACGAGTGGCTTCGACGCCAACTACGGAGGGAGGCCCTGAGAGCTCCAGTGGCTAATCCTAGAACTTTTAGGAAAATAAAGGAGAAAGCATTCCATACAGGTTAGATAGATGGTAGTGGGAAGTCAGTTGGACATGGTAGACGAACTAGCCCGCTTTCGGCAGGAGACCGAGAGGTCCCTAGATAACCTCCGTAAGGAAATCTCCAGGCTGGCCGTGCGCCCTCAAGCTCCAAACTCGTACTCTGTCAATAATCAATCCGCACATGGCCCGACAGCTGGTCAGTCGCGATCCCTCCCCACTGACAAATGGGATCCTTCGGGACGGCCCATTTGTAGGAATTGTGATTAGCCACATGGCACGTGAGTGTAGGAGAAACCCACAGCAGAACAGTGAAAGGTTCGCTAGCCCTGCGGTGAACCCAAAACTAGAACGCTCCACCACTATGGATTCCGGCAAGCGGAGTGGACAATCAATAGGGTCCACTGTGAATTTAAGATACTTGTCCCAAAGTTGTACAAAGCAGCTGTGATAAGGTCACTAAGCTACCACGTAATACTTCATATTTGGCGCTACCCTTACATTTGGTTAGTTCACCTTATACACTCACTACCCATAAAAACTGAAGTCAATGATTTCCATACATTTCTCCTACTGTTGTGATAAAATGGATTTAAGTCATTGATTTTTGTGCTGCCCAATAACAGTGCCTACACAGGGCACATATAGGAGAATTAGTACTCTATATTCAAATGCAGCTCCCAAGATATAGACTGTAGAAATAATATCATGACTTTGTGGTACATTTAATTTTCTTACAATTTATGTTTCCAAGCCACGTACTATGTATGTTTCAGGCCCTTGAGAACCTAGTAATGCCAGCGTTCGAAGGGGGGTTGATGGCAAATTGTACGAGGGAGGCCAAGTTTGTGACAACGCCGATAACAACGATGAACAGAGAGCCCCTAAACGAGCTTATTAGATCACAGGGGTAACAACTGCGTACATTTCCTTCGTTATTATATCATTACATCATCAATATGAATAACGGATGAAATGCTGCAAGTCTATAAAAGCATTTTTATCATTGTTCAGGGCTTGACATTCATTTTTGAGAATACCGGCGAGGGCCGTACAGGTTTGTGGGGCCTGCTGTTCCGCGACAACAGCACCTACGGGCCGTCAGTAGTGGGGGTCATGGCGGGGCATCTTTCAAAATGGCGTTTCAGATCATGAACAAGATGTCCCCGAACTCCAAGAAGAACACCAATGTCTTCTGTATTTTTAACGCAAAAAAGAGCCGGAAAAACCTCACCCTGGCAACCGGCCGGTATGCCTAAGAGATAAAGGACCTACAAGCTTTGAAGTGGAAGTAAGTTGAATTATATTTCTTATTCAGTTATTAGATTTTGATTGACACAAGAATTTTTTTTTTCACATGTACTAAATTAGTTGAATCTAATAACTCAAAATCTTGTTTCAACTTCTAGGAGCACATATAGGGAGGAGTTGCAGCTTAGGGTGTTTGGAGCCGAGGACTATGCATACCTGTGTCTCTGGTACGGCTTGTCTGGTGCTTGTGGTAAGGACCTTTCGAACACTGAATTCAACATATTGGTAGAAATGGTACCGATACAGGACATACAATGTAGAAGTAGAGCAGACTGGGGACTCGGAGGCACAGGTGAGAGTAGTTCAGGTTGGTCAGACCGAAAACTCTTCTGATGCAGGTAGTTCCCTACCGGTAGAGGTGGATGTACACCTTAGTGGTGCATCAAAGACAACCACGGGCGCATCCAAGAACACCAACGGCAGCGAACAGGTTGATGTTGTGGAGCGTTTAAAGCGGCATTTTGTAGGCAAGTGCACGCGCACACACAAAAGTGTGTATTTACATACTATAACCATAGATGTCTTGTGTTTGGCTTAGTTGATTCGCAGGAGAAGCTATGAAATAAATGAATAGTCACTGTTTCTCTAAATTGTTGATGGGACCAGAGGGAACATTTTAAACACATATGATAAAATTATAATGTAATTTGCAGAACGACTGTCTTCTGCTCCTGAGCCTATTTCTCCGCATCTCAGAGAACTTTTCCGGCCCGTGTTCCAATTTCTTTTGCGTCGGGAACGAGTCGCTCAGTTGTCAGAACTGCCATACGACCTCCTCTTCCTTCGTCGGTGGATTACGACTGAATGAACTTTTGGAGCTTCTGCGGTTGTTATTGCCTAGCCACTCGAGCATCACAGCAGAGCGGCTAGCTACTCTCTTACACAATGATCTTCAATATATAATTTCATTGGTTTTGTTTACATCATTACTATTAAATTGTCATTATTCATTGCGTCACCATCCAGCAAACCCACCTAACTAAATAAGCTGAACAAGCCTCCACTGCGCCAGAGACACAGTCCCCGAAGTCTGGGTTTCCAAGAGGCTGGACAGCTGTAAGAATGAACCTAACACTAACAGTCCCCGAGTTAGCTGGATTTTCCGCCGCAAGGCTATTAACTTCAGTGATGAGTCAACCATTAGCTCTGTCATCAGTATTTACAAACAACTCATTGTAATTCTAAGATTGTGAGCGGATCAGATGTCGCATGTTGTGCTGCTTTTCACAATCAGGGTGTTCATTTTTTCTGTGTAGGGCTGTTGGTGTTCTATATGATATGGTCCTCGCAGCTCACCAATGTTATTTGTTGGTCATCTCAGGCGTTGCTACAGAAGAAACACGAAGATAAAAAAAAGGGGATTAGTACTGTAGTAGTGCAAAATAGGAGCAGCTCTACCATGTCACTTAAATCTTTACAAAATATAAATACATATAACTTCTACTTGGCTTAAATACACATGAAGACTATCTAAACAACACAAATGAAAAAGGGTAAGGCTGTATACTGAATACTGCCATTAAGTACACAGTTCTCGCTCGCCAACACGTAAACAAGATAATCCATCACAGATGGCAGCCGCGGACAGCCTTATTTCTGAGGAATTATTTTTAACAGATTTCTTAGTCAAAAACGGGCGTATTATCATCAATATAATACTGGACGTTTTCAACAATAATACAATTGCCGATCGGGACAAAAGGTTTGGACAAACCGACATGGTGGCGAGCTCGAGACGTATTTCCACAAACTGCTTCACAACATGGCATTG